>CM046835.1:24195534-24403587 GCA_025618425.1 Heliocidaris tuberculata
CCACTAGTTGGAAGAACGCCACCCACTCTGTTAAATTTCAGCAATTGATTTGTTTGATTTTGATATGAATCTAAATACTTCTGGTCAGATAACAATGTTTCAGGCTACAAAATCAAACTTTGAAAATTTATGACTGTTTTGTCAAAGATTTACGTGAACATATAACTTGCAAGTAAAGGATTGTGGTAGCAAATTTGACTTATCGGATAAAGAGATATTAAAGTGATCTTTTCGTAACAGCAAGATTCACAACACTTATCAGAAAACAGAGAATTTCAGTTCATGCAATTACACAGAGTCATATACACAAAAGTACAGCTAATGAAGTTTGGTTTTGTTGAGGACGATTTCTGTTCATTCTACAAAAAGGACAAAGAAACCTACTTACACTTATTTTCCAATTGTGGGAAGGTCAAAGAGTTATGGCAATCTACTATTGAACACTTTGATTTAGTTGAATTAAGGGATATGAAGTGGCGAGATATATTTTAAGGATTATCGGGCAACTCAAATAGAATTAAGTGAGTGAATAGCATTATAATTTGGGTAAAATATACAATATTTAAATCAAGGGCAGAAGGTCATTTACCTTCCAGTATCAAGATACAGAGAATTATTACGGATTTTTATAGAGGAAGAAAAGGAATTAGCTACGAAACGGGTAGGTTGTCAGTACACCTACAAAAATGGAAGAACTAAAGGTAAATATGAGTGTGAACGGGTAACCTTCCTGTAATTGTGTTGTGTGTGTGTGTGTGTGTGTGTGTGTGTGTGTGCGAGTGTGTGTGTGTGGCGTGTGCGTGTGTGTGCGTGGGGGTGAGCGTTTGGTGTGTTCCAGTGGTTTAAGGGCGCTTGACTGGAGATGCGAGGATCGGGCGTTCGATCCCCGCACGGCACTTATGCCCTTGAGCAAGGCATTTTATCTACATTGCTCTTTTATCGTACATCAATAAATGAAATGCTGAAGGCATATTGATACCAGCGTGTGCATTGTGTTATTAAAAAAAAAATAAATAAAAAAAGAAAAGAAAAGAAAGTGTGTCTGTGTGTGTGAGAGAGAGAGAGAGAGGGGGAGGGTGTGTGTGGGGGGTGGTAATGTTTTGTTTTGGGAGGGGTATAATTTGTTTTTATGGATTGATTTTCATTCTTTTTTTTTCTGACTCATTGTAGGCCTATAATTATAGGTCTATTAATTTAGGATATTTTATTTCGTGAGTATGATTGATAACCTATGAATTGTATCTTTTTTGTATGAAGTCAGTCTGTATAAGTAAGTTCCATTTTGCAATGAAGAATTATTTTTATCATTTATACATGTATACATGTAGATACATGTGTATTAATTCCCTTGTTCATGGGGGGGGGGTATTTTATGAAAATATTTCATTCAATGTTTTCTTTAAATTTTTTCGAATTTCAGTTATTCATTTATAGAAAATGTTATAAGATAATGTGTTTTAGTTGTCATATGCATTTACTTTCATTGAAATGTTGAATTATAATTTATGTATAATTTATTGAGTGGAATCAAAATCAAACGTTAAAGGTCAGTCCCCAGACTTAAATAATCATATCTGATTGATACACGTCTGTAAAAACCCAATTACACACACACACACACACACCCCTCCCCTCAAAAGGTTTGGAAACTCAAGTATGATTGATCGATTATATCTCTCTTTTCTTTGCATAATCATCGCTATGTTTAGTATCAGTAGAAAGTGTTTATTCCTCCTTAAAATGATACCCAATTTGTTATGACTTTGGAATGTGTAGTACATCAAAATAAGGGCAAGGTCAAAGTGAAAAGTTGCAAAATGCACTGCTCTTGTTCGCTGTGAATTCTTTCTTTGAAGAGTGTATAGTGCTGCTGTGTTTTCAGATGATATACCATGAGCAACTAGCTTACACACTACACTGAAACAAACATGTATGAAGTCGAGCAAACATGCAAGCAATAAAACAGTAATGCGTCATCACTCGAACAAACATGCATGAGCATTCAAACAAACATGCAATGCACTTCTTTTTCACGTGAATTCATTTCTGTAAAAAAAAAATCAAACACGGAGAAACTTCATGGCTTAAATTTTTAAAAATTTCATGTTTATTTTCATTTTTGAAACTAGACAGTGAATGAATGTTCAGCATTGATTTCATTTTCATGATTCCTTGGAGTTTGGCATGCATGGATGACCAGTTGGGAACAATAATTATAGCCCCACAGTCATTTACAAGAAACCACAATCTTATGTCAGAGAAAGAAGAGTGCTCTGAATACCAGTGCATATCAGTGCATTTTAAAACTTATAACCCTGCCCCATATTCTGATGTACAGCTCACCCCATGACTGCAAAATCAGAACAAATATGGTATCATTTAAACAGGAATAAACACACTTCCTAATTGCTGCTTATGCCATGACAAATAATATATAATCGATCAGACTTGAGTTTCCAAACTTTTTTGAGGGTTTTATATAAATAATTGTCCTGCGTCGGTTGATGAGAATTACACAAAAGTCAAAAATAAATAAAGACAAACGTGCAGTGATGGTTTATTGTTGACTTGTATATATATATATATATATATATATATATATATATATATATATATATATACCTGACCTACTTTGGGCATTTGTCAGACGCCAGTATCTAGTTGCCTCTCGAATATTAGCAGGGTAACATGTAACATGTATTGTATGTATAATGAATAAATCAAATCAAAACTGAAAACGGACAATGTTGTCTGAAATCTTTAGTTTTAAATTGCCGCATGCTATTCGGTAACCTCAGTCGCCAAATGGAGGATGCGAAACCCCTCCCCTCCCCACCCCACCCCTTCCATTCAAAAATTTTGTTGGCAAATTTGTAAACAAAAATTTAGCATTGAATTTTTTTTTTAAAAGATGACCCCCTTTTCTCTCTCTCTCTCTCTCTCTCTCTCTCTCTTGTAAATTAATTTTTCTTCTTGGAAAAATATCTGAACTGTCGAGCACCTGTCTTTACCTTTCATGGAAAATTTGAAAATCTTAGAATCCTCTTTCATATAATATATTTTGCATGAGGGAAAATTGTGGTTTAAATGTTGTTAAGCATATTTGGACCGATCGAAACACCTCCTCTTCAATATGGTGCAGCGACGCCTCTGTATACAGGCCTGACTGCTTGTTGACGAAGGTGAGTTAAAGTCTAGTCGCAGGCAGAAACCCTTTTTTTGTCGTAATGTGTAATGTCAGTGTCTAAAATGTAGACTGCACGGTCTACTGCAATCCATAGGCCCTGTACTGTAATAGCTGCTCCTAGCCAGCCAGAGACCTGCAAAGTTAGGGTAGCTGTCGTAAGGCTTTATGGAATTGTGTTTTAAAGTGTCAAAGTAGAGTCTGTGCCTGCAGACTAGTGAACGACCATGGGTGGAAATCATTCATGTTGGTGCATGAGACAATCATGTATCGCAAAACGTTCAGGCACGGGCTCAAACTCCTTGGAACGGATTTACACCACTGCATTCAGGTCATAGGTCAATGCTTTATGGTTTCCGTGTATTCTATTTATCGATGAAAAAACAATAATCATTTGTATTCCAAAGAGCAGGAAGCGTTCTTTCAACTATGGTATTGTAAAACGCAAAATTAAATTTTGTCTTGCAGTTACATACTGACGTGCTGGTATTGCCTACAAGTACAAAAGTACAGTATTGTATTGATATTGATATTGAACGTTTTGAATCGGAGTTTCAAGTTCAAGTGCAGCTGCTACTGAAGTTGAAGCTCAGTATTCGACATGGTATTTCACTCCGAGCATGACCACGGATGCGATGTCCATGGGGCAGATACCGTGTATGATCTGGCTGTGATCGGGGCAGGAATACAAGGATCAGCCACAGCATATTACTCCGTAAAGCAAGGCTTGAAGACGCTTCTTTTAGAGCAGGTATAACTGCCCCCCCCCCCCTCTCTCTCTCTCTCTCTCTCTCTCTCTCTCTCTCTCTCTCTCTCTTTGTCTTTTATGCCCCTCCCCATCCCCTCCCCTTCTCTCTCTCTCCCTCTCTCTCTCTCTCTCTCTCTCTCTTGCAATCTCATTTTTTTCAATATGGTAGTGGATCCTATTTCCGAACACTTTTCAGAAAATCAACGATAGCAAATAAAATATCAAATGAATATCTGTCAAACTTACATAATGAATGCTTAAAGTCCTATAGAAAAAAAAAGTTGGTGGAATTTGAAAAAGACAGCGTAGGGAATATTGTATTAAAATACGATATTTCCTTCCTAACGAACCCCTTCCCAACGACGCGGCGTTTTGGTCCCTTGAAAAAGGTATTGTATCACCGAATGTGAAACCTATGGGAAAAAGACACAACCTACCCCGATTTGGGGCCAACGGGATGCAGACTGGGGGTGACGAGAGAGCAGGTTATAAGATATTACTTATGTTTGTTTTTTTTTGCCTCATTTTATGATCTTCTGCCCTGTGTTCTGTGTGTCAAATAGTGTGGAGAACATACGCGTAGTCCCACTCGTATGAAAGCCATTTTAGGCGCTTAACTGTGCGCGTTCGGAAATACAATGCTGTTCGGAAATACAAGCATGACTATACTTATCTTCTCTTTTCCTCTCCTCTCCACTAAAGTTCTCTTCACTCATAGTTCATTTTATTTTATTTCCAGGTTGTTTACTTCACTCTTTCTTCTTTTTCTTCTTCTTCTTCTAGTTCTTTTTCTTGGGGTTCTTCTCCTCCTCCTCTCCTCCTCCTCCTTCTTCCCTTTCATCTATTTATAATGCCCATTTAATTGCGCCACGGAGATTAGACAATTTTGTAGCATGTTATTTAGTTTGGTGGCTTTGGATATGTTGAATTTTTTTGTTCCTGCTGTTGATGTTGCTGTTGCTGGTTTTGTGTTGTTGTTGTTGTTGTTGTTGTTGTTGTTGTTTCTGTTTGTTTTGTTTTTTTGTTTTGTTGTTTGTTTTGGGGGGTTTTTTTTGTTTTGTTTTTTTTTGTTTTGTTTTTTTGGGGGGGGGGTGTTCCTTCAATACATGATATATTTCATGGATTCTGTTGACCTAGTAGATCCTTCAATAAGATGAAATGTGGTAGAAGGCAAAAGCGCAAGAAATTTTAAAAGAAGAAAATGGACAATCTCGGAATACAAACACCAACAACATGAAATTAGGAAAATTTTAATTGGGCTATTAAAAAGGGAATTTTTATCCATCAGCTCTTTCAAGCATCCTCGGATAACTGAAAACATTACATTTCTCTTCCATTCTTGTGTTTTTCTTTTTCTTTTTTTTTAACATCTAGTTTAGTCTACCTCACACCCGTGGAAGCTCTCACGGCCAGTCGAGGGTAATCCGCTACTCGCATCCTCACGAACACTATGCACAACTGGTCACAGAAGCTTACAAGATGTGGGCGGAGTTGGAGAAAGAGGCGGGGACGGAAATCTATAGGTGGGTTACCATGGTAATGGTACATACATCAGAGATTAATCTCCATCATTAAAAACATGCCTACTATTAAGGTATAAGATATAATAATATGAGATGAATAAGTCAAAGTCACAGTATTACAAGCCCACAAATAATTTGTACACGATATTCCGTTCCTGGGAAGTAGGCCTATTCCTGATGCATACAGCACATCCATTGTATTGTAAATTCAATCCTAGGTTCATTAATCATCTCCTGGCTATGGACATAATGAAATGTCGTTAGTGCGTATCCGAACACCTACCCCCTGGACAACCACCCCCCGGATAACCACCCCCGGATAACCACCCGCTAGGACAACTACCCCCTAGGACAACTACCCACTAAGGCAACCACCCCCTAGGACGACTACCCCCCGGACAATTACCCTCTTGGATGATTACCCCCCGACTAACTACCCCCTAGGGCAACCACCCTCTAGGACAACTACCCCCCGTATAACTACCCCCAGACAACTACCCCCTAGGACAACCACCCTCTAGGACAACTACCCCCTGAACAACTACCCCCCCCCCCAGACAACTACCCCCTAGGACACCCACCCTCTATGACAACTACCTCCCCCCCCCCCCCCGAACAACTACCGGTAGGATAACTACCCTCTAGGACAACTACCCCCCCCCCGGACAACTACCCCCCGGACAGCTACCTCCAGACAACTACCCCCCGGACAACCACCCCCAAGACAACTACCCCCCCCCGGACAACTACCCCTAGACAACTACCCCCTAGGACAACCACCCTCGAGGACAAGTACCCCCCGGACAACTACCCCCAGACAACTACCCCATGTGTCATAATTATATATTGTAAACTTGAGATTAATATTCTCCCCCCCCCCCCCTCCCCTTTTAAAGTGCATCCAAATTCAAGGGCATGGTCCATTAACCATCCACTAGAGGGGCGTGCAGATATTCCATGGCGTGTCAAGACATTGATAAAGAAGGGGGTAGAATGTGGAGTTAGGTTTCCATACATCTCCTGCAAGTTTAATATTTGTTTTTCCTGCGCCTTCACATGGGGGACTTACACGAGCTGGATACGCCCCTGATTATGTTCGATGTCTCCCATACGTTTGTTCTCTGTTTAGGAAGACTGGGTTATTGAAGGTTTCTGTGGATCCCAAGCCCGGTATTGTTTCCAAGTCAATAGATGTACTCCGAAGACATGGTAGGCCTTACAAGATCTTGGATCATCGTGCACTTCGGAGGGACTACCCGGAGCTTAACTTACCAGATGGCTCTCATGGGTTTATGGAATACGAAGGGGGTACTCTGAAGGCTGACAAAGCACTTCACGCTTTCCAGGTAAGCCTAGTCATAATTCTACAAGTGAACCACAACAGACAAATACATTACTTCATCATTCGTCCTTCTCTGGTGATCCGACACATCCTCCGGCATTATTCGCTTTATTTCGTCAAAGATTTAAGTGCAAGAGGTTGGGTAAAGTTGGCAGTTGAGTTAGGTTTAGAGTTAGGGTTATAGTGTTTTCGTAGTCAAGGGTTGATCTTAGGAATTCGTTTTGTGCGGTAAATTGACTGCGGAGAAATTTTCGCCGGAGCATGGTACGTGTGATAGAACCCCTTCTCTTGTCGCGGCAAAAGCTGTATCAGGACCACGACTGGCATCATTCGCCCTGATTTGCAGCAGTGGAGCAACGATAATTTTGAGCATTTCAAAATTGTCGTAGCGCCTCACCCGAGAATCCAGAAGATCTGCATGTTGCGCAAAAAAGAGTTTTCAGAACGACAAATAACTCTTACAAGAATCAAAACGATGATAATCTTCCTTTGCGAGTTTCTACATAAATGACAGATTGGGGCAGTTTTGTTCTATAGGAGGAGAAGAATGATAAACAGTAACATGTCAGCTGAAAAGTAAGACTGAGGGTCTTATGGATCTGTTGAATGATGGAGCAGGGGTTTGAGGTGGATTCAAAGTACAGGTCCTAAATAGTGAGAGCAATTTTTGAGTAATGACAATTTATTCTAATGTATTCATCTTGTTGATAATGACCCTCTTGCATAAAAAGTTGCGATTAAACGCAACTCAAAATATTAAACGCAACTCGATTTTCAACCAATCAGGATCGTGTATTTGGGACTTGCGTTTAATTTTTTGAGTTGCGTTTAATCGCAACTTTTTATGCAAGAGGGCCCAGTTTAACTATTAATAACTATCCATTAATGGAAGGTCAGGATGATGACACGAAGACACACGCAAGCGAATGAGGGGAGGAGCGATTTTGGAAAGGAAATCTGTGTGAATCTTCATTTTTGAACGCTGATTCTGACGCAGATGCCCTGTCTTGTTATCCAATATACACACGCTCCATCTTTCTGTCTATACCCCCTCCCCTCTCTCTCCCTCTTTCTCTCTCTCTCTCTCTTTCTGTCTCTCTTTGACTCTCTCTCTCTCTCTCTCTCTCTCTCTCTCTCTCTCTCTCTCTCTCTCTAGGCTTGCTTTGTTAAACGAGGTGGGGATCTAAGGGATGAAGCAAGGGTGCAGGAGATCTTCCCTGGTGTTCCGGTGACCATCAGGACAAGCAGAGGTTCATATCAAGCAAAGGCTCTAGTCATTACCCCTGGACCATGGGCCTCAAAGATCCTCCGGCCACTTGGAATGGCACCCCCTCTGAAAGTAAGATCAATGACCTGTCTTCTATAATTATGACTTTGCATTCATTTGGTCTTAAACATGTTAAAGGAGAATGAAACCCTGGGGAAAATCATTTTTTTAATGAAAAGAGAGGATAGAGAGAAGCAATTTTAAAAAGTTCCATCAAAAACGGTTACGAAATGAGAAAGTTATGAAAGTTTGAAAAGTCTCAGTTTACTTTCTATGGTGATCCTCAAATTGGCAATGTTGCTTCAAAGTGACAGGTTTAGTAGTACAACTCTCCATATGTTTTGTACACAAAATTTCATATTTCCCCATTATCTCTTAAGGTGGAGCTTGTCTCCTTCTTAGCTCAAGATATATCTTCATAGGAAAATGTATTTGACACAACATATGTTGAATTCACAAAAAGACAAGTAGCATCTTCAGAGATAATGGAGAAAATATGAAATTTTGTGTACAAAACATATTAAGAGTTGTACTACTAAATCTGCCATTTTGAAGCAACATTGCCGATTTGAGAATCGTCATAGAAAGTAAATTCAGACTTTTCAAACTTTCTTAACTTTTTCATTTCGTAACCGATTTTGATGGAACTTCTTTTAAAGTGCTTCTCTCTATCCTCTCTATTCATTAAAATTGATATTTCTCAGGGTTTCATTCTCCTCTAACTACATTTATATTTTTTTCTGATGAAAAATTTAAACCCTTTGACCGGTACAAATCTTATCCACTACTATAGTGACAGGCTCGTGCTATGTTTTAATAATTTGTAGCACGTTTATTGTGTCGCTTGTAGATTTATAATTTATAATTCATAATTACACCTGAATTGGGCCCAAACTGACTGTTGCAAAAGGAAAACAGTTGGTAATGGAGGGTAATATAATTAAAGGAACCAATCGAATAAGATTATTTTGTACAAAGTTTAAACAAATGAACACATCGAGACATATTAAACCATGATACTAAAGTAAAATTTATCATTTTGTCTCTGAAAATACATTCATTGCACCTGAGACGCCCTCTGTATCCGTTGATCCTGTAGGTAAGTCGTATCAACGTCCCATACTGGAAAGAGAAGGTTGAAGGCAGTATGGAAAAGTTACCCAATTTCATCATTAGGCTAACGGGCGACAAACATAACATATACGGCGTTCAGTCGAGCGAGTACCCCGGTATGCTGAAGGTAATTTAGAGCTTAATCCCAGCCAAGACAAATTTCAACATTTTGTGTAAAGGTAAAACATATAGCTTAGACCAAGGAGTTATTCTGTGATAACTCCTTGCTTAGACTACCCGAGATATATTTCCACGGCTTTTTTCCCCACAAAACCTTCTGATTCTGTATTTGCTTATGAATCATGGGCTTAGTCCTAAATGAATGTAGCAGAAAAGGCAATAATCAGGCGTACCAGACACAATCTCTTGCAAGGGATTTACGCCTTTTCCCCTGTATTACATGTACCTCTTTATGAATTATATTATTTCAACATTTTTTGAAAAGTTAACAAATTGACAGTATAAAAAAAGAAAAACATTCTTACTTTGAATTGAAAAACAAATTATTACAACAAAATTGATATCTGGATAGACTTACCCTAAAGTCAGCTTATTTCTCTAATTTCTAGATACCATTTCATGATGGTACGGAGGAGGTGGATCCTGATTGGCGGGATAACGTACCTTATGGGATGAAACTTGAAGTCAAATATCTGGAAATATTGATCGCACAACACTTCCCCCGATTAGAAAGTAAACCAGCCATCATGGAGACTTGTTTGTATACGGTGTGTAAGAAAAATGGTTCACCCTGCAGTAAAGCATCGTAATGGTGTAATGGGAAAGTGGCGTAGCATGTGTAGCTACGCCCTTGGCAATATATTATATAAAAGGGAGTCCTTGAAAGTTTATTGTCTGATAATGATTTTTCGATTATCAAATTGAGAGTAGTGAATTCCTCACAACACAGCTGCTGTTCCCTTTGCTAGAAATAAAACCAGCTATTATGAAAACTTATATATACATAGTGTGTGAAAAAAATAAATTGGTAGCATAAAAGGATACTCCTTCAAATCTTTATTTTAAAACAAAGATGTTCTAGGTTTTTCTCCTTTGGTATGTAGCACAAATAACATAGTAAAAGATGCGCTCACAAAAATCATCCTTGCCTGAATAGTTCGGGCAGCCTTCATAGTGCACGATTTATTTTTATGATAATTTTGTTTTATTTGGTATTTTGTTGGAAATGAAAAAAAAAATGAAATACTTCATCGCATTTGTATTTGAAGATGGTTTTGCGAATCTCTAGCGGAAGAGAATGTTCTCAATTTTGACATTATAAACTTCAATAAGCTAACAATAACCTAATGAATAATCAGCGATTTGATAACAATAATGATAGCGATTAAATTGGTACATTTATATCCATAATGTGTTGAATCTGAGAAAATTGGTGCTGAAGGCTCATTAGAATAATAATCGATGACCACCACACATTTTCTGCATAGACCTACTTTATCGTTATCAGATCGTTGATAAATGACCAGCCCTGTATGCTGCTTATTCAATACTTTTTGTATTCATCATTAATAATTCAATTATACAGGGGCGGCGCCAGGGTATTTTGATAGGAGGGGCAAGACGACCTAAAGATGACGTCATATTTTTTCTCCATTAAATAACAGGGGTAATATAGAGTTATATGTTTAAGACCTCTCTTTTTAATACTCCTCTTTCTTCTTTCTTCCCTTTTCTTCCTCCTTTTCTTCTTTTATCTTTTTTTTTTCTTTTTTCACTACTTGAAAAATCATTGGGGGCGGTCGCCCCCTCTGCCCCCCCCCCCTGTAGCGCCGCCCCTGATTCAATAACTAATTCTTCTTTATTTCTTTTTTCTATATTCTAAGAAAACTGAGGACGGTGAGATGTTTCTTGACCGACATCCTATCTATTCAAACATTGCAATCTGCTGCGGCTGCTCAGGTCAGTTTACAGTTTTAAACATTACAAATTAATTTTATCTACTGTAAAATAGATACAAAAGATCATTCATCTTTTGTACCTACCTGACCTACCTTATACTAGATACAAAATATAGTTCATCTTTTAAGACAAGCTGCTATGTTGTATCAGGCAGAGGCAACTTCAATCAAGGATTCTGTAAAATAAAATAAAAATAAAAATAAACATTCTTTAAAAAGGTGGGTGGCGGGCTGGGAAAATGCCGGGAAAAAAAACTCTGGCAAGCAAAATTATAAGGAAAAGGGTTGACACACTTTTACTTTAAAAATCTCTGATAAGCAGAAAACTGAGTTGTCACAAAAGAGCTGATAAGAAAGAAAAAAATATTGTTATTATATTTTCAGGGCCCTCTTGCATAAAAAGTTGCGTTTAATCGCAACTCAAAAAATTAAACGCAAGTCCCAAATACGCGAACCTGACTGGTTGAAAATCGAGTTGCGTTTAATTTTTTGAGTAGCCTTTAATCGCAACTTTTTTATGCAAGAGGGCCCAGGAGCCTTCTATGGTCTAGGATTTGAAAGGGGACACAGGAAAGCAAGTAGAGAAGCACATTTTTTGTGGACTTAAGCTATGTTATACTTGGTTTTAAAGAGAGTACGTGCCCCTCGTGCCCCCCCCCCCCCCCCTCCCTCGTGGATCGGCCACTAATATCAGGTTTTTAATTTAATATTTCACCATCAGTGTATTGCTCTGTTTGAATAAGGTTCATTTGTTGTTCTGTCTGTGCCGTAGCATAAAAAATTCGTTCGGTACAATGACTATTCAAAGAGTAATTCTTTGAGTTGAGAGAATGCTGAGAAAATAATATCTTCTCTCTTTTGCTGTCTCAAGTCACAGTTGACTTAGAAATGAAAGAGCGCCACCTATATTGTATCAATTTCTGCATTAAGTGAGACAATTTCCAGAAATAAACCTTTTCATTTTACTGATCTCTAGGCATGCTAGGTAAGAAATTATGTTTCCAGTTCTTTCTTTTACCAGTCTACTAAGAGGGCAAATGTCATGATGTCCGTAAGCTTTACTAAAACTGACTTAAATGTATATGAATTTAATATATGAATACACGATGGGGTAAATGATATTGCTGCAATACAAATCTCAGGACATTTTTAGATATTTTTCGAAATCAAAATTAAATCTGTGTACATACCATGCATGCTATGATACCAAAATAAATGAATTTAGTGAAAAAAGTCGCTATGAATTTTATTGATCATTACAACTGTCGAAAAGAAACATGCATGGTGAGACCTTATCATCAAATTTGTAACGTCAACTGAAAGTGTACTCATATTGGAATTATAACTCTCTATTTTTTTATTTCATTCTTTCAGGGCATGGATTCAAGTTCGGTCCAATTTTCGGTAAGATATTATATCTTCTGGCTACTGGAAAGGATTCACACATTGACATCTCGCAGATGAGCTTCAAGAGATATAAAGATGCTTGTCTGATAAACAGCAGATCTAAGCTGTGATCCTGCCCTATGGATCCTAACGGATACCTGTAGTTATTCCGAATCCGTAGGCCAAAGGCTCCCATTGGAAATGTAAATAAAACAATTCGCCACAACAGGTGGGTTAGGGGGGACGGGGGGGGGGGGGGGGGAGGGGCCGACCCCATTGAGAAAATAACAATATTCCACAATTTTTTCTTTCGAACTTTCAAAATCTCCTTCCTGATGATAACCTGATTCTCTGTAATTGCTCCATAGTACCGTATAAACAGAAAATTTGCTGCCTTTGTCATATCATATATCTCAATTTAGTTTGAACGATATCACTTTTCATGCATTCATTAATGTATTACACAGAATTATTGCTTTTCAATGAAAGCTGAAAACTTTACCATGGTTTGCTATATCCTTAACCTCATCCCTGTTACAGCATTTATATCATCTCTGTCTCTCTCTTTCTCTCCTTCTTTCTCGCCATCTTCTTTCTCTTTAAACGGAAATGTGTTCTCAATAATTGCCAGTGCTTCTGTATATACCGTAATTGGGTAGCATGTTATGCGGGTTATTCTATTGTAGATTTTTCAGAATTGTTGTCGGCGGAGACTACTCCTATTGTGTGTCCCTTTCTTTTTTTCTTTTTTTTTTTCTTTAAATTTTTAATTTTAGTTACCCGTACAGGTATATGTTTACCTTACCTCATTAATTTGTTTTCTGTGTGCATCAGCCAATGTGGAGAACCTCTCGACAGAATTTTAAAATTCTCTTAGGTGATCCCCAGGCATTGGCTGGTGCTAAATCTTTATACTGTGATTCTGTTCTGTTATCTCTGTGATGTTCTCTATGTATATATCTTTGTCATCATCTCGCCTGGAAATGAAATAAGTAAATAAATAAAATGAAATAAAATATACATGAAGAAATTATAGTGAAAGGGGTGCCGGCGGCTCCCCCCCCCCCCCCCTCTCTCTCTCTCTCTCTCTCTCTCCTTCTCCGTCGGTTTCTCTGAAGGACCCTTAGATTCTTAATAGCTGAAAACGGATTTGAAAATGTGGTCACATTGTTTATTTTGCTGTATACTGAAATATTCTGTCGTAACGAATAAACGCAGTTGCTTTTCATCATCGTTAATTTGTTTCTTCTCTTTTTCTGATATTCCTCTTCACTTCTCTATTCTCTTTATTTTATCAATTTGTTTATTTTCTCTTTCGATGCGGCATTTTTCGCACTATTTTTAATTTGCTCTTAATGAATTAGCATATGTCTGTACAATTCATACATGTAGTTTAGTTAATGAATTAACTGTATACTTGTGTATAATTGTCGTATACATGTGCCAGTATACTGGTACGGCTTTCTCACTAAGGCAATTCACATTTCCCGTAGATTTTCGACATATTAAATACTCACTCATCCACCCTTTATCCTCCACTCTTATATTTTCTCCCTTACTTGGTCCCCCTTCTCCCCCCCCCCCCCCACCCTCTCTCTCTCTCTCTCTCTCTATGTCTCTACTCATGCATAAGAATGTACTTGAGATAAAGGAGGGATAATATCTGATAGCTGATCTCTTTAATACGTCGTACTCTCGACCCTCCTGTCAGACCCCCCCCCCCGAAACACAAACACACAACAAAAAGAACCCACACACTCAAATACATCTTCACACAATGAAATACAAACAAAAATGTCGTGTGCTTACATGAATGTTTATTTAAAATGTGACTGAAAACATAATTTATTATCAGTGCTCAGATAACAGAAATGTATGTAAATACATTACAGAGGTTTGACTTGAGATGTGAATTAATTATCTTTTTTAAAAAAATACTTTTCAAGCTACCAGTGACGTATGATCGTCAGTTATATGACTGTCAATGAACAATGAACAATACATTTGTATAAACCTTGCATTTTAAAATGTCAATATTAAAAAAGAAATAGGTTGAGTTTTGGGAAAGGTTTTATGTCATTTTGAAAGAATATCATAGCGGAAATGTCCCCTGAAAAGGATAGCTCTTCAAGCATGTCAAATGATCCCATATTCGAAGTATGACGAGAAAGAACTTAAACATTCTTCCCACATGACGTGTGTGCATTCCCACTGCTGGGTGTTGTGCATGTGCTTTTCAGCAATATTGGGTCAATTGCTTCTCATTTTGATGTTTCCAAAACCTCACAGGAAACAGAAATTCTTATATTGATCTGATCAACCTTTCCACATTGCTTCGAGATAGTTTCTTTTTCAATGTAATCACATGACCAGGGCCCCGTTGCATAAAACTTACCATCAGTGGTAAATCTGCTATCAATGGTAACTACCATGGTAACATCACTCAACAGCCAATCAAAATCAAGGCTTCCATGGGAGTTACCATTGATGACAAATTTACCGTTAATGGTAAGTTTTATGCAACGGGGCCCAGAATGTAATCACATGACTAGGGCCCCGTTGCATAAAACTTACCTTCAATGGTAAGTCTGCTGTCAATGTTAACTACCATGGTAACATCACTCAACAGCCAATCAAAATCAAGGCTTCCATGGGAGTTACCATTGATGACAAATTTACCGTTAATGGTAAGTTTTATGCAACGGGGCCCAGAACTCAACTTTATCTTTATAAGCAGAAACCATCGGCTCTATTTTAGTCAGACCTGTAAAAATTCCGCAAGCCTGGTAGTTCGGGCATAATTGCATCCCCCATGTGTCATAAGAAAACAATTTTTTTAAAAATTACTCATCGATATGTCTTATCGTCACTATTTTTCATACATTACGTATTATTATGTCTTTTTGTTTTCATATTATGTCTTGATGCCTTTGATTTCGATCAGTATACATGTCAACTCAATATTAACTTTTCTGTAGTGGACTTCAAGATGATTATTTACATTTTAGCCATATGATATTGTTAATTCAAGGTTAACTTTGAAAATGGAATCGTTAAAATATTCATAAGCGATTGTCTACTTCAAATATATATTGCACATCATTTACATAAGAGTTTTAGCGCATAATATTTACATACAAATAATTACTATCGCATGATATAAATACATGAGTTTCTTGTTTAAGTAGCATCATTGATATTTTCTTTAAATGCATAAAGAATTTTAAGAGGAATTTTCAATTTATGTAGAGTACAGATAGACACCAAATTTTGCAGGTAATACTGTCAGTCCTTAAATAGAAGTAATACAATGAATAGAAATATAAAGATAAGTAAATTATCTGCCAAAATTATCTTAAGAATTGGTCTGATAACTCTTAATAACCACTGAGATTCCGTAATGTTAAAATCATATTTCAATAGTTCAAGCAATAATAACCGAGGAAATGATGAACAGAATTACTGTTAGTCGATCTGAAGGAAATTAACATGAAGTAATATATTAAGTGTGCAATTTTTTTTCAAATGCCTTATGTTTAATAAAAAAACAAAAGAATGAATCAAGTATATTATCCGATTTACGTTTCATGACTCCTTCTTTATACAAATATGCAATGCTCTTTACAGTTTGAAAGGTATATCATAACATGTGCTTTTTATGATTATCAAATGAAGTTTCGTTTTCCCTGATTATTCAGGGTAAATGAGTTTGAGCCTACTCTTTGGTAGTTACTATAAGAGGGGATAATTATTTTCGATTTTCTTTGGCGCCCTGTCATATTTGCTCTTAAAAAGACATTTTTCGATATCTGGGGGAAGGGGGTCTTTGCTACCAATTTAAATAGTGGGTCAGGGGGTGTTTCATAAAGCTGTTCTTAAGTTACGAACGACTTTACGCACGACTGGTGATATGTTCTTGTGCTAAATGAGATATCCCAGATTTTCCCTGGTGTTTTAACATGTGGGACTGAATTTCCAATGACCCTAATCAATTTTGACAAATAATAAACTTTGCATTCGGATGCTTGTTTAACAGCAAGAATTTAAATCCACAGAGATCGGATTTCAACTTAAGCTGATGGGAATCAAAATGATTGAGAATCTGATTAGCACCCAAGAACAGGTACCAGTCGTGCGTAAAGTCGTTCGTAACTTTACGAACAGCTTTGTGAAACACCTCCCAGGTCTGATATCCGTCAAAGAGCAACTTCAGCTGATAATCCACTCAATGGGCAGTCCTATTATGATACATAAATACTTCCATCCTCATAGTTGACGTTCTCTTGGAGCATGCTTTTATAACAAACTTTCTCCACCAGTGTACGGATGAGATGCTAGGAGGTGACTTTTCAAGGCGTTCCTCTGATAGAAATCTTTACCGCAGTACTGACAGGCGAACGGTTTCTTCTCCGCGTGTGTGCGGCGGTGGGTGTTCAGTGTACTGGCCAGCGTGAAACCCTTGTTGCAAACCTCGCAGCGGTAAGGACGTTCACCTGTGCAAAGAACAAAAGCGGTGAAATGTGGTTAAAAGTGGTTAATTGCTAATGGATCAAGTAAGCGTTAGGTTGGTAATAATATGGACACAATTATCCTCATAAATCTTACACTTAACAGGTTGTGTATAAACTTCTAGCTTTTTACATGCGGTTAAAGAAATGAATTGAAATTCAATGTTTTGTTTTTTTAATTACCGGTATAGCGGCAATAATAAAACTGAAAGTTCTATTTGTTAAATTACCGGTATGGCGGTAGATGTGTGCCTGGAGATTGCCTTTCTGGTTGAACCCCTTCCCACAGTAGGCGCATGTGTACATCTTGACCTCAGAGTGCGTGCGCATATGGTAAGTCAAGTGGGTCAGTTGCTTGAAGCCACGACCACATTTCTTGCACTTGTGCGGTTTTTCACCTGCCAAGAAAAAAAATCACCAAAAGTGAATATTAAAAGTGGTTTATCGATGTTTATCTTAATTGAGTTTTCCTTGAAATTGTGCTTTTTAGTTTTTTGCTTGGGTTTTGATAAGTTTTTTAGTTTCTCATTGTAATGAAGAAATTTCGTCATAAATTTTATTGGTATAAACTCGCAGTAGGCAAGAGACAATTAAAAATGTGATCATATTAATAATGATGAATTTTTTTAAATTCCATTTATTTAGCGCAGCTACTGTATTAATCTAATGAAATATTGGAAAAAGAGAATGGTAGATATAATTTTCTTCTGTTTAGCGCTGTGGGAAGGGGTGTGCCATTTTTTTCTGCCAAGAATATACGTCGAAATCCAGAACAGAAACCAGCAAATTCCTCGCTAGGGAGGAATAACTACATTACAAAGTAGAATAGTAGAATAAGAAAAACAACGACCCCACACAGTTTTGAACACATCTCGTTTGATATCCAATGACTCTGCTGCAGCCATAAATATAATTGCTCACTTGAAATTCTAATTTTCTCTCCTTACCAGCAAATAAGGTATCTTCCGAATGAATCATTATGCATCTTGGCACTGATAACCATGGCAACTATACCATTAGATACGACAGTAATGATCTCTAATTCTTTTCAATAATTTAATATTTGATTAAAGTAAATTACTTATTATATTTCCAGAACTCTGGTGGTTAGACTTTAATTTTTAAGATGCAGATCCGAGATTTAAAAAAAAGAAGAAAAAAAGAGAGAACTGGAAGATCTCTGATAGATTCTGTTGCTGAGAATCCTTGAAGGTTTGGAATTAGGCTACCACACTTTTACACTTATCTATTGGAGTAATCTTCTTCTCTCTGTGTGTGTGTGTGTGTTAGAAAAATGTCAACATTTTATACTTTCATATAATTTCCATGCATAAATTAGTGGAGGGGATGATAAAATTAATGATATAAAATTTAGTTCTGATTGATTATCTGATGGATACAGGTCTCTATAATGTAGTCCTAATTGTGTTCAATATTGTAAAAACTAAAGGCCATTTAACCATAATTTCAAGAGAACCTGCAATAATTCAATGTAAAATATATTCCTTGCTTGGTGTCCGAATAGTCATGAATATCAAATGAGAAGTGAGGAAAGTTAAAGCCTCAAGTCGGAACACTGGTATAGTACATTTTTAAATTGTAATATTTCATAACAAACGCTATAATAGTTCTCCCTAAAACAAACAAAAATTAAAGAGATATTGAATGCCTTATCTAAATTTGTAAGTATGAAATCTTTATCTGTCTTAATGGCATTTTTTATCGGGGTTGAAATTAATGTCACTACCCTTAATGGATGAGAATTCTTACCAGTGTGTGTATAGGAATGGATCTTCATATCAATCTTCTGATGGAACCCTTTGCCACAATACTGACATACAAACGGTTTGTAGTTGGTATGGGTTCGCATGTGAGTATGAAGGTTCGATGCTCGGTTGAAGGCCTGCATGGAAGGTTACAGAAGGGAGAAAGAAGATTAGTTCGACTGTTTGTAATGCTTTATCAAAATCTTTGATATTTCATTTCTTTAATATTTTATTTGACCCTTCATTTTCATTGTCTTCTTTCTTCGGGATATTGTTTCTATTTTGTTCGGGGTTAATGGTTTAAAAGATGGATTGACGGCGCCCTCCAATATTGTTTAAAAGATGGATTGACGGCGCCCTCCAATATTGTTTTGTTGAAGCAGATGATGATTAATGAGCGACTCGTCAATCAGCCTGCCAAAGGACTATTTCCAACGAGTCCATAGAAGGAGAATGAGAATGAAGACTTTCATCATCTTACATACCTCCTAGTAATGTTTACTCTAAATACATATAATAATAATGAAATATTTTAGAAATAATACACAATATCAATCAAACTAGAGTAAAATATTAGTTGTTTTGACCCATGTGAAAAATAACATACTTCACCATTTTCAATGAAAATAGGCTTCAACACTGAGAAACAAATTTATTTCTGGAAAGAAGGCGGTAACAAGGTTTAAAACCCTTGGGTGTGTGACATTTTGACATGGACAAATTTTGATGTTGGGTTCCACATCCGTTAAAGAGTGTTTGGTGGGGCCTTGGGGCGTCCCCCTTCCCCATAATTTGCGCCCCGAGTATATACAGTGATTGCAAACAAGAGCTATGATATGACTCAGGTTATAATGGTAGATACAGCAATGAAATCATTTTTTTGCATTATGTTCTATTACCTTGCCACATTGAGTGCAAACGTAGGGCTTGACCGTGGTATGGGTGAGTCGGTGTCGAGTAAGGTTCCCGGGCTGACGGAAAGCTCTCCCGCACAGCTCACAGGCGAACGGTTTATCTCCTGTATGAATGCGCTGTAATTTAAAAAAAAAAAAAAAAAAAAAAGCAAAATGTATGAATGAGGTGTCATCATGAAATATAAGACAGGAAAACATTAATCTAACTACTCTACACTATAATTTTAATTATTATTTCATATCAAATGCCTTGCAAATCAAGGAATATTCTGCCCTACCCTCTTCCTTCTACTCATAAGTATTGCCTGACACGCCACTGCGGTCTAGCGCTGCTTAAAGGGTACCAAAATATATTTTGCTCTATATTTTAGAGGATCCATGTCGTTATGCTATATTCAGAATATGGGCTTCAAATATTAATTCTATAGAGAGATATTGCAATTTTAATTACACGCTCTATAGGCGTAAAAGCGACCCATGAGTAGACTACTCGACGCACCCGTACGCGCTCGCCAATATAGGGGCTCGCGCGGAACCAAACTCGGAGTTCGGTTCCGCGCGAGCATTTTCATGCTATCCTTTATTTCATTCATACTCTTTAATGGTTGACCTATAGAATGCCAGAGAGAGAAAGTTCTTTGAGGTTAATTTTATACTTCCTAACGGTACACAAATTATTTTTTCAGGTGATTGGTACACAAAAGCAGATATTATGTGAAGAGATATAAATAGATAAGGTAGATACTGATAAAGAGATATGTTTTGAGTGATTATCTTGAAAACGGTATAATGGTATGGATGAAACGACCCATGCTGAAACGAGCATATAGGCGGTAATACCCCAGTCATATCAACAAAACCGACACCAGCATGACAGCAGACCGAACAAAGAATTGCACTACCCCGAACGACCGAAAATCGGTCGGTTTGTGGTCGGTTTAGAGTCGGTTTGGCGGTGTTACTGACAAAGCCCCCTTTCAAGCGAGCGTGCCGTGTTTATTAATTTTTGAACGGAATGTTACGTAATGCTCCTTTTCCAGTAAGACGAGCCCTGTATCGTTTTAATTAAAACCTTCTTACAGCCGATTTGCGAATCTCCAAGAAACATCATCCCTTCAAATTCACGTTGAAATATGGAAAACAAAAGACAAGTGCTAGTTAGTATTCGACAGTGATTATGATAACGACTTTTTTTTTTTTTTTCAATGTTTGTTTGTTTTTTGTTTTTAATTACGCTATTGCTCTAGGCCTTTGTAACAGATCGATACAGACCGAAGCCTCCTGATGACTTTGTACCGGAACCCCGGGGCTCATCAACTTGTGAATAGTTGTCGTGAATGCCAAAGATTATTGCGGCGGTTTTCCCTTCTCTCTGAATACTAATAGGCCTAATATAGCAATATTGCATCGATTTCAACAAAGTAACAAACACACGAAATTAGATAAACATTTACCTGCTATTACTTCCATGGAACTGCGTTTAAGAAAAATAAAATCAACAGACAAAAAATGTTGTATGCAAAATAGATAGGACAACGCCTCAAAGTCTAGCGCACCAAAGATAAACTGTAATATGATAAAATTATCCTTTCGCTTGATTTTGAGCAAAGATGTATTGTTTCATGCTGAATTTGCCGTACTATGTTTCATTACCTTAATGTTTTAAAAAGGTGTGTATTCTCTCATTTTTAGTCATATGCTAACAGAGCATTTCGAGTTTTGTAGAAGCAAATTTCTTGCATAGTCAATAAATATGTTTAATTCAATGTAATAAAATAAATAGCATTTGCCTTGTGAGTGAAAGGGCCCAAATGTATGAAACCATGCATGGTACTGCCGGGAAGCCACAAAGTGACATTTTAAACATGCAAGCAACCTTTCACAATATATCCTTTGTGCATGACAACCCGGGGGATAAGGAATATCGTTTTAGTTCGTTCGCGTGCCCCTCTTTTATTCCCCCTGCATTATCATTCTGTCAAATCGATATTCGGCGCGTGGATATGGGGGTTTGGGGGGATAAGCAGACCTATTGATTCGGGACAAAATGCCCGGCGTTTCATTCTTACGTAACACTCATGAGCTGCCTCCCCTTTGTGTCGCTCAGGAAGATAGAGGGGAACAAAAAAAGAGAGTGGAATTTAAACACAACCCCCACCTGGCATAGAGCAAACAGAAGACCCTTTGGATATAAAGAAGATGTTTGAACCGTTTACTTGTTTCATTTCTTTGTGTTGAGACAAGCAAAATGAGATAGAGCCAGGGAAAGTAGTAAAAAGAATTTCGGACAGAGAGCAGCTATGTTTGCAGATTACAATGTTGTGCACAGCTGCCGCTTTGAGCTTCAATTGATGTAAGCGAGAATAGAGGATTGAAAAGACCCTTGAAAGAATCTTTAAACGTTAGATCGGAATATTATGCCTCCCTCAGTGGGACGTAATAAAGCTTATCCAAATCTTGTTATTTCGATTAATTCCAAAAGCGCAATAGGGCGGACACGAAATGAGCGTGACTCTTGCATAATTTCGTGAAGAGAGATATAATGGATAAAAAAGGAGCCAATATTTCCCATCTATCTGTTTGTGCTCTGTGACATCCGATTTTAAGTGCAAACTATATGATTTTACTACATTTGTTGTATTTTATGTACTTTATTTACAGTATTGTTATAATTCTGTGAAAAAAAGTTATAATAGTTTTCCCTTGCCTTCAGGTTGATTAAAAAAATCAATGCACCACCAAAAAAAAAAAAAGCACGGCGTAGTATCTAAACTATGACGAACAAAGCAGATTCCGAATTGCAAATGTCTAATCATAACTATAGCAATAGAATTTAAGTTTGAAACTAAGCAACTTTTGTAGCTAAGTAGAGATGACTAATGTCATGATACTTTGCTATGAAGTTATTATGTCCCTGGACATTTGCTCTTATTATGATTTTAAACGTATCTATATTAAGAATTCCAAGAATGATCACTTTGATTTGATTTGATTTGATTTGATTTGATTTGAATTTTTGTTTGTTTTGTTTTGTTTCCACGATCAGTTTACATATAATATGTACAATGAGAAAGCAAAATATAAGCATATAAATCAAATGACATAATACAAAGGATAATACATATTATAATAACAGCTCAGTATAGTAAATATTTTCCAGTTGCTATAGTAAACGCATACAGCATGTACAGTATATATAGTTGTGGGGGAACCTATTAAAAGCGAGGCTTGTCTAGTTAGGTCCCCATTTAGCAAAGAAAAAGGAGATGGAAAGTAGAATTGGTGAGATGAAGATGAGAAGAAACAAAGAAAGCATGGAAATCAGCACATGGAAACAGAACAGAACATGAAAAGACTAAATAATTGTAGAGAGGGAAAAGAGAGAGAGAGAGAGAGAGAGAGAGAAGAAGAAGAAGAAGAAGAAGAAGAAGAAGAAGAAGAAGAAGAAGAAGAAGAAAAAGGAGAAGAGAGAAGCGAAATGCAGATCGAGATCAGCAACCATGCAGCATTCTGTGATGAGAAAACAAGGGCGTTTTATAGTGCCTTATGATGGATAGGGGAGAAATATTAATTTGTATGATATGGGTTCAGCAAAAGAGACTTTCGCGTATGATGAATGATGAATATTATAACCTCGTATATTGATTCGTAATATAATATCAGTTATAAGCAACTATGACTTGAAAGAAACATCGATGATCTATCATTACAAATTTGGAATTTTAAATGATGCTAAATCTTATTTCTCACCTTATGTGTGACTAAAGTGTTGCTTCTGCTGAATCCTTTGCCACATACGTCACAGATGTACTTCCTGGGTTGTGGTGTCTTGGCGCTATTTGACCTTCGACCCTTGGTCTCTCCTGTAAACTTTGGAATCATGGGAAGGTTTCCTTTCTCATCGGTGTTCGACTGGCCTCCAGTCTTTACATCCGCCTCTGGGATTGGGTTTGGAGTATCCGGAAGGAGATACTGTTCTTCGGGATCTTGCAGTTGGAGTTGTTGTTCTGCGTCCTGGACGCTGTCCAGGTCATGCCGTAGTTCGTTGTCAATGCCATTCTGGATGTATTCTACGCCCAGGATGGGTTGCCTGGTGAGTCGCTTTCCACCGACAGGTGATGACGGTGACTGACGGCCACTGTCAACGTCATCGATGCTTTCCTGAGGTAGGGGGAACCGTGGCTGATTTAAGATAGTGGGACTGTGGTACACATCGGTGAGTGGTGACGGGGAGTTATTGCTTTCATCCTGATCATTAAATGTGGGCTTGACACTGCATATTGGTGGCTGGTCCATGTCAGCCTTCGGTGAGACATGAGATGCCATTGGTGGTGACATTTCCATTCTCTTTGATGGCGATCGTTGTCCCCTTGAACCAAAATACTGATCACACTCGACTGGTCTCAGGCCAAAGCCAGCAGGGTACTTTTGAGCTAAAAGATGGCCATATGGAATTCCCATGAAAGGATAGGCTGATGGATGGATAGCAGATGGTATGGGATGATATCTCGGGTAGTCCTCGGCTTCTGACCCAACTCCAGGTAGTCTAACTGGCCCTGTTAGAGGGCGCTTCTTCATGGACAGAACGTCTTCTGGAGGATATCTCTTGGACATTCTGGTTAACTCCTGCTTCTCGTCTTCATGCCCTTCACAAGATGGTCCACGAACTTTCAGATCCAGAGGCTCATCCAGAGGCTTCGACATAAAAGCTCCCGGTGGCAAGTGGAACAGCCCGCGTTTGGGGTCAGCAATAAGATAAGCCGAAGCAGGATGATTCAAGAGTCGATCGCGGAGAATGTTACGGCCCGCGAGCTCGGGGTATCCAGCCAGCCAAGGATTGAGAACCATCCTCTGTGTATCTGCGCTTCCCGGTAGAGGTCCGTACCCAACTCTGAGGTTTTCTGGCATGGGTGCACCAGGATGAACCTTCTCGAAAGCTGACCCTGCGGACATGCGGAGGAGTGGTGGAGGAGGAGGGTAGAGGCCGGGGTTCAGTGTGTAAGCGGGGTGTAGGTGCTTCAAGCCTCGTGCTTCGATGTCCATTTCGACAGCATCGAGGTCGAGCTTTGATAGACCTTCGGGGCGGAGGTGCTCACCAAACCTTGACGGGGAGAGTACTGAGAGCTCTGAACCTCTTATATGTACATCATCCCCATCTGGAAGAATAATGGTTAAAAACCTGTTATTAACCTCTTTTTATTTTACATTTTACGATAGGTCTAATAATTAGGACAATTTTCCAGGATAATAATCTTCCATCTTCTTTTTTTTTTTTTTTTTTTTTTTTTTTAACGAAAACGTCTTGTTACATTTATATAGAGGAAGGGGAACATGACTTTATTAGAAGGCATTTAGAAATTGTGTCGATTACCAAGTTCAAAATTGTTTGATAGAAATTGGGTGTCACTTTGTTTGCATGATTAATTTGCATGAAGGTGGAAAACGAACTTTATGCGTATTAAATAGGAATGGTAAACAAGGTGTTTTAATTTACATTCAACGCAACAGAAGAAAAAACCAAATCCAGTATGTAACTGTACGACTTTAACAACGGAATATCTACAAAGAAAATTAGTTTCATAACGACATATAGATTATCTAATAATTGTATAGATTTCAGATTTCAGATTTAGATTTCATTTCATTACATTTTATTTTCCAAGTATATACCAATAAATATTGTGCAATTAACAATATACAAAATAATTGACAACAAAACTAAGTGCAGCAACATTTTTGATTATTACACTTGCAATTGCAATTGCACTTGAAGAAGAAGAAAAAATCGTAATTGTTTTATTGTATAATGAATAAAAAAAAAAAATAAAATGGTACTCTATAGATAAAGAGATAATGGCATCATTACTTCTCAGTTCTAATGATCTAACAAAAATACAAAAAAGCGGATACGAGAAAGTTTTTTTCAATATACATGAATGAATACGATTTTTAAGTAATGGTTGTATAAGATCGGATATATCATTTGCCCCGTAGATTTCTAATGTCAGTGCTAAACAACTTTATAAATAATATGACTCATTGTCTAACCAATGTGTCGGTATACGTAACTTGCAAATAACTCACCGATTATAAATAAGTAATTTGTATTTCAAATAAGTAATGAATGTAGGAAACTTAAAAATAAAAATAGCCCTACTTCCTGGATCATTGCAATTTTCAGGGGCAATATTATCAGTTCTTCGTTTCTTTTTGTACTATTTTACATAAGGGTAGAGTAAATGCACTAAACAATTAAATGAAAGAGAAAATGTGCATTCAGATTCAGATTCAGATTCAAAATTATTCATTAATTTTCCTTCTTATGATCAAATAAATACAAAAACTGAATCTACATTCACAAAATAACATGAAGGAAGGAAGGAGGCGAGGTCCAAGGAAGCACATGGCTTAGTAAGGATGCCTTGAGAATACATATTTACAACAATATTATACAACAATAATAACATACATAAAGAATCTAATAAATGAAGAAAAAAAATGCATTATGTGCCACTGACTATATACTGGTCGAAGTATATTTTTTGTATTTTTATATACTTATATATAATATATAAATAAAAGAAATTTACAAAAAAACCAAGGAAGTAGACAGGACCCCCCCCCCCAAAAAAAAAAAAAGAAAAGAAATAAGAATAAAAAATAATAAATAATAATAATAATAATGAATAAATAAATAAATTAATTAATTAAAATAAAATGTACTTAACGAAAAAGAAACAAATGAGAATATGAGAATTAGATTTTGAAAATAAGAAAGAAAAAAAATTTTTTTTACAGTATTGTTGAAAATGCTTACCTCCATGGACCATTTCATGACGAGCTAGCAGTTCATCTGCGATGCTATCCACTCGAGCTCTTTTATGCTTTATAAGAAAGGCACGGGGCATCTTTAGGAGTTTATGGGAGACTTCCCGGTCGCCAAGCAGTGAATTCCCGCTGACTCAACTTCCAGTTTTCTGCGGAGTTCTGAATGTCGTCGCCGCTCCGTGGCGCCCCGGAGTCAGGGCGGATGAATGGAAAGTGAACTCGACGCCTGCGGTGAGTGGTATAAAATGATCTGAAACGATAACAGATGATATTCCTTAAATCATTTTGATATATGAAATTGAAATGGATGGCCATGATGACGTAAATTTACCAAAATATTTGATCAAATGAATCGTGATGAATAATTGAACGTTCCCATTCTGCGGTAATAGTTTCAATATCATGCATTTGCATTTTTCTCATGATTGATCTTTATTGTTTATATAGGCTTTGTTTGTAGGAGAACAAAAATCGAATTATTATAAACAAAGTATTTCATAGTTGCGCAAATATATGCAGATGTGCTATTGAATAAAACGATTCAACATATTTGATTTTAAGTTAAGTATGTCAGATAGATAGAAGGTACTAGACCAAGAGGGAAGCCGAGAACCAACTGGGAAGAAAACATTAAGACTTGGATTGGAAAAACACTGCAAGAGTGTACTAGAATGGCACAGAACAGAGATGTGTGGGAAAATGTTGTAATCAATCTCCGAACCAGGAGAAGATACAACGATAGATAGATAGAAAAGTATGTTGTTCTCAAGAGAAAAAGAAAAAAAAAATCAGGAATAATCTACGCATGCCCCTCCTATAAACGGTTACTATACCGCGACAATCAAAGTTTGAGAGATGTTTTGCCATGCAGATAGCAACTATATCTGAAATCCGACTAAAATATTACCTAATGCAAAATTCTAACACCAGGCATAAAATAATATAGTGTAGTTGTGACCTTTCTTGTTGCAAGGAACAAATTATATCGAGCAAAATATTGCACAAATTAATATTTACGCAATATTCAGTATGTCTGAATAGTGAAAAAAAATACAAAGCAATGTTTGTCTTTTTGTGTAATCCCTTCATATCTTAAAAGAATACTTTCTTTTTTAAGACAAAAAAAAATCTAAAGTATTTTTTCATAGCATCTATCAACTTTTATCAGGGCACTTATTTATGATTAAGCAATCACTAACAAAATAATTCAAAACATTAACAATTGAAATAAGATTGTTGACTAGAGTTTTGTGTTTCTCTTGCAGATGTGGATTTTTAATCCATAGGGTTTAACTCTATTTTGGAGGGAAGTTCCGATTTGTTTTCTTTGATGTAGGTACAGGTAAAAAGAAAGTTGTCTTGTTTCGTCTTGTCTTGTCGAAAGTTGTTGTGCCTTTTGCAATTATTCACGCCGTGTTGCTAATACCAAAAACTGTGTTTGAGTATGTCGATTGGAAAGACAATATAAAAAGAAGGTTACTTGAAAACGTTTCTTGTTTAAACTAACGGAGAGCCGTATTTACAGTGTTTTTGTTGCACAGCAAAAGTACAAGCCTTTCACGACAAACAAAGGCAAGGGATTAGCTAGTTTGACTTTTCGAGAAAAGAAAGAATCTAAAGAAGCTTTCAAAAGGACAGGTTGGAGCTTTCCATTCTTTTATCGCTACTGTTATTTTTACCTTTAACAGAATAGGTTGTTTTCGTGAATCGCAGACTTATACCTAAGCCCACTTCTTCACAGTTTACTCCCATCTAAAAGCAGCCAAAGAGAAAAGATTGGCACCGCGGAGGGTCCGGGGACAAACGCAATCGTGAGCGCCCATCAAATAGCTTGATCGGCTGAGCAAAGGCCACTCCATCTTAAGAAAAGTGTCGAGATTTCGTGGCGCTCAAACAAAGCGCAACAATAGTCCCTTCATCGGAAAACTTCTCCAGAATACAACTTTTAGACTTATATGCATGATGTGCAGGCCCGAGTGTTTGAAGAAGTTTTCGGGACGGCTCAGTTTTGCATTTTCGAGTATTGACATTTGGAAATTGGAAAGAGGAATGAAGCTGGCTTTGAGCGTATCATCAAGCAAAACCTAGACATTCCAAGGAGATTGTGAGCTTTTCATATGGATATATGAAAACACTTCTACAGAGCACAAAACGTTGAATTGTTCTGAAGGGAGGAAACTCGTTTAGTGTTTGGTAAACAATCTGAAGATCCCCTTGTAGCAAAAGAAAAGGAAAGTCTTAAAACCGGTAGCGGCTTATCACGGGTGGGTCAAATAAAATAGTAGACGTTCTAGTTTTAATCATTTACTGCGTCGGAAGTTTTTCTTCATAAGTCAGTGGAATATAGCTAAAGTATCTCTTAAAAGCATAAAAATAAGATACTAGGAGAGAAATTGATAGGACCGCTGTTTAAGCAAAAGAAAGGAAACCATTTTGCTAAATTTTGTATTATGTGTATCAATGAAAAGGGCATTGCTCTTTATCCATTTAGACCTCACAGTTGATATTTATGATCAAAAAACAATTGTCAATTTTCAAGCATAACATTTAGAATTCATCAGTAAAAATAGACGCAGCAAACTAAAGAACTAATTCATGCAAACATTTTTTTTTAATACATCAAAATATCAAATGGTACAATATTACATCATACAGTGACTTTGCAGTTCTCTGTAATAACATTTCCATATATTATATTTTTCAAGACTAGTGTTGAACATTATTATACTTTAATTTTACTATATAACTTTGGAATTTATGCATTATTTCTGTAAAACGATTAAAATGTAAAGAACCTCAGATTCCTGTCCAGTAGTGCAACATTTAGAAGAAAAAAAAGGTGTTGAACTAACACCGTTTCAGAAATCTATTTTATACATCAAAGTGATAACGCTGTTTATTAACATTTATTGATTCATTTTCATATACGCACCAAATAGTATGATGCCTAAAATCTACGAATAGCTTAACATCTGAATTAGATCTCTGTCAGCATAACTGTCAACTAATAATCCTTCACATAAAATTTTGCAATGTTTCTTCGAGCGCTAATTTTCTTTGCTTTTTGAAATATCTTTCAAGTCAAAGATGGTACATCATACTACATAATAATTTTAAGACGTGAAAGCCTATGAATTACCGGGGGGAAATACTTAAGCAATATTATGAATCAATTTTATGCCATTTTGAAAATGCCGGCCAAAACTTACTAATGCACTATGTATACATTTCGTTTGAAAAAAAAAAAAGAAGTCTGTATAATATTAGAAGTATAGGCCTCGCACTATCTGAGCCATATCGCCCAAATGATGCAGTATTTAGCAAAACAGAACTGCCGAAATGTTTAATGTGTAAAACTAACAACACTGAATGCCTTATACTAATATAATTTTCTTGTATCACTATGTCAAAGATTCAGCCATGAATAATAATCTTTATGCCTGAGTATTCAAACCATTTACAAACAAACACTTTTGATATTGTATCTATAATGTGAAGTTAAGACACGAAGAACAAACGTTGAGAACCAATGAGACAAAACTACTTTTTAAAAATTAGTGTTAGTTCTGGGGTAGGGAATAAAATCAAAGTCTTTGACAGCAACACTGAAGAAAATCGAATTTTCGAAAGCAGTGAATAGAGTGGGAAATATACATATTAGCCTTCAAGATTGCATTCATGAACATGATTATCAATGTGAAACCTTTGGTTCATCATTTTCCATAAACCTTCTTTTATTAAATGAACAACATAATCATTTCAAACATATGGTCAAGACTATGATCTTGTGATTAAAAAAACGACAAAAATTTGCACGGAGCAATTAGGACAACACTTCAGCCAACAGAAATACTGATGGATACTATGATCTTGCGATGGACGAACAACAAAAGGGCTCTCGAGAAAAAAAAAACCTGACTAAAACCGGGGCAATTCCGACAACAAAAGATTGGCTATCAACCGCATGCTGTGCACATCCCCAAAATCCCGCCAACAAACAACGAAGAGAACAATCTCTCTTGTCCGCCCCCAGTCCGCGAGTAGCGGATAACAGGTGGTGGAGATTTTTTTTTTTTAATGGGGCATCCCTTTCTCGAAAGCTATCGCTTGGATGGGATTACATCCTTCCTTTCTTTGAAATTCTTTGTGTTGTAATGATGTTTTCAAAACACGTTTCTCAACCAGCGCGAAACAGAACTACGTTGGTCTTTTTAAATTTTCATTAAAGATGGTATATTACTTTTCTGAGGTGCTACAAAACAAAATATAATAATCATTAAGAAACCACCTTTTGCTCCGAATACTCATATACAGTTGGTCGAAAAAAAAATTCATGGGGACGATCCCTATAATTTAAATCTAAATGATTGATAGGATAATTGTTCCTGCCACTATTTTTCTAGCTAGAATATTTATCTTTTAAGTTAATGATGGATAACTTTTCAAGATAATAATGAATATACCTCATGTACAATGAATAGAGTGTCGTCTCAAGATTATGTAAATAGACATTGAAATACAGGACCATACAAAATAAAGACATCTCTTTGGATTATCATTCTTTGTTATAACGATTGTTATTTGCTCGAATATCAGAGAAAGAAAAAAAATTGCCAGTAATGTCGTATAGATTCCTAATATACCAACCAAATACAAATGAATATACAGTGTACTTGCTTTATTGAACAATGAACAATAAAGTCTTTTGATTATGACAAATATTTATCACTTTTTCTATCACCTTGAAATCCTTATGCCAAATGTAAAAAATACTTCCTACTTCAATAACCATACATATTTTTAATTTTTATAGTAAAACTTTAAAAACAAATTTGCACTCACCTTTTCAAACTGTTCGTGATGATACAGATAGCTCGGGTTCACTTGAATTGTATGATGACGTGAAGAGTGACGAACAGGAGAAATAGGCCAAGAGGACCAAGAATCCTCTCTGGAACTGACGGACAATTAATTCGTGAAAATGGTTGAAGTATTTCACCTTCGTCAAAATAAATCGACAGTAAGGAATTCAACCGCGATTAATTTTGAAAAATACGATTACAAATTTAAAGTATTAAGTTTCCTTGAGCAAAAAATTCTATCAGAAATATGAAGAAACGCTTATATAATCTTTAAAAATGTAGTTTGAGCCTATGATGCAATTTTAGTTTTTCTTTTCATTTTTTTTTATTTAATGTAAGAAAAACAACTTTGCAGTTTTGATGTTGAAGAGGAAGAAGAAAAAAGGAGGCGATGTTCTCGCAGTGATGATGTGCCCCGATAATGATGTGGTGCCTTTCTGGTCAGCGGATGGGCGCTGGTCGATATTGGTCATCTGTTTCTCTGGCGGATCGGTCAAACGTGAAGGGATAATGGTTATACATGTATGTAGAACATGAAAGAGAAAGGGGCAAGGGGAGTGGCAGATGAGAGCCGCCGCTGACCGCCTGTTCATTGGTCAGTTCTCGGGCAAAAGCGAATTTTGTGCACTCGGCCGGATTAAAGATCTGTCCGACCTCCTTGTTAGAAAGCTTAAATACGTGTATGTGATTGGATGTGCTGTTGATGTTCTTGTGAAAAAAATCGAAGTTTGCTTTTATTTTCCCTATCTCGGTCTCCGTTTAACAGTGTAATTTGAGACTCTTCATAGAAACATTAACAGCCTTTAGAAAGTTTTATTAATCATTCTATACAACTTTTCGATCTACGGTAGATGTAGTATTCATATAATATAATGATTTTCCAATCCCCGTTTTTCATTCATCTTCTCATATTTCTTTATCCTCCTCGACTTTTGTCGATTTCTCATTCATTTCTCTTCTATTCCCCCCCCCCCCTCTTTCTCTCTCTTTAATTTCACTGTCCCCGTTTATCACAATATCCTCCATGTTGATCTTTAGTCTCATTCTTTCTCTTGCTGTCTGATCGTCACTCCTCATTCACACCATTATATTTATTCATTTTTTCATTAAAAAAGAATTATAGGCTAAATTTGTATAATGTAAAAGGTTATGCTTCAATTTTCAAAACATGTTTATTCAGTATAATCTTGATCTAATATTTTCCTTTTCTATCTTCCATGTCGTCCCCTCTTTCATCTGCTCCTTCTTCTCTTTGTCTTTTTTTATTTGATTTTTATACTCATTTTTGTTGTCTTCCTCTCTTTTCTTAATCATTTTAAAAACAATCTGCTGCTTTTTAAAATCTATTTTACTTCCCCGTTGACTCCTTTTACTTTGTAAATTTGCCTGGCTTCGTTTGCTGTCAACTAGGGCTTTATATTCATTTCAAGATAAACACATTTTTCAATGTTATTCACTCTATTTTTCTGATTAAGTAATGGTTTTATAATTCGTATCTTTGTCTAGAGAAAGTTCGAAGGAAGATTTATTTTCCCTCATCCAACCTGTACAGTACTTTATTACTCATTGGTATTCTCATTATTATCTTACAAAACAAATAAATACCAAGCGATGTTCACCACTCCGACCATTATTCATTCAATATCCGCTCTCACAAGTCGGGGTGTTTTTCTTTCCCTTTTGTTTTCACGGGTAATGGAGGCCTTCATTTTGATTTACAAGAAAAAATCTCGATAATCGTCATAATGGCGGACTGTCGTATGAGGCGCCAACATACAAGAGCAACAAATCAAAGTTTCCTTTCTCTCTCTCTCTCTCTCTCTCTCTCTCTCTCTCTCTCTCTCTCTCTCTCTCAATGACGTTTAATCTTGTATGTCTCATTATTGTTCATCTCCTTCCCTTCGCATTTCTCTTATCCTTCAGGGAACTTTCTGTTCGATCCTGTCTCTTGCCTCACGTATCTCTCCCTATTGCTCTCTGCCTCGCGCTCTGCTCTCACTCCCCCCCCCCCCCCCCCCTCTCTCTCTCTCTTCCTCCCTCTCTGTTTCTCACTGCTTTTTTCTCTAAAAAATTTCTCACTTCTCCTCCCTCTCTCTCTCTCTCCCTCTCTCTCTTCCTCTCTTTCCCTCTGTTTCACTATAATGATTAATTTTCTACTTGGTCACACTATATTTCATTCCTTTCTTGTCGTCCTTTATTTTCCACCAAGCCACTCATCAGCGGCAAAAGCTAGGCCAGGATAATAAGACAGGCAAAAAGCGAAAGTTGCAATATAGTGGAAAGGTGATATGGCGCGATGCGAGAGAGTGGATAGCGAATGCAATTAAAGTATTACGTAACGAGGCGAATTTTGTTTGCCGAGTCGCTTTGTGAAATACATATATATTATATATGCCCTTCGTACAAAGATAATTAGAGGCTCAGAGTAAGTGCACGCACATCCAATTATTGGAAAGTGCTTTCAGGCCCAGTTCACACCTATAGAAAATAGAATTTGAATATGATGTCATTGTCTTCTTTAGACCCATACTTCTGATTGCTTTCATTTTCATGGAGAAAGGAATATCAAAAATTGAAAGTGATAAAATATTTCTTCAGTCTACTTAAATTATCATCAGGCGATATGATACTTGCAGCATTGCCAACTGTTTTACACAACGTCTTTGATTGGGTAACTTCATAAAAACTTCATATTGTCTGGGCAAGTAATATGAAGCGACAGAAGAAGGTAGGCCTTTATAGGGATGTTGTCGGTACCGATGAAATTGCTCCAAAAAACCCTCTCCATATTGGGAGAGGGCTGATATTTACAAGATGAAAAGTAATTGTGTAAGTTTGAATAGATGTAACATTTCTAAAAGTTAAATGATGTACTAATGTTCTAATGTAATTTCGTTAATGGATATGATAAATAATGTCTACTTCATTTTCACCATTAGTCCATGGTCTGCAAATGTGACTGAATCCGAACTGTTGCTGCTGATGTCAAAAACAAGTTATCGTGACTATGAAGATAATGATGTCATTTGCGAAATGTCATTATTGCGATACCATGCACTAACCGTCAATGAAAACATAAGCATATAGTTCATTATTATTTCAGATATTCAAGTAAATAATGTATTATTATGTAGAGTAAGTTTTATTTGTCTCATTATGGGAACCCTATTATAATAGAGAATCTCGCCTCCTTCCTCGATTATTTCAACTCAAACATTGATTTTATATTCATTTGATACAAGAAGGAATTACATTAGATATCTTCTGTGGGTTTCCATGGTGAGTGAATGTGAAGGTTTTCAGTTATACCATGTGGGAGCCTCTGTGAAAAGGATGTTGATATATTATTCTTTCGTGAAAATGACCCACTGATGGGGGCGTTAGAGGGATTTTGGAAATGTGTAAGGAAAGGAAAGAAAGGAAAGAGATGATAATGGAATGGAATTAAATGACACACTTACTCAAGACTATTTTCACTGTAAGTGAAATGGAAAGAGGAAAGATGAAAAGGGGGGGGGGGAGTGATCGAGATCAGGAAAGTTGTGAGCAGAAGAAGGAATTAAATGAGATTTTAATCTGATTTCTGAAAATCTAAATTAAAGTACAATGATAACATCTTAATCCAGAATCTCTCTCATCTCCTTCATTTCAAGTTTTCTATGTGAAGAGGGTAGTAAGTGATACGAGAGAGAGAGAGAGAGAGAGCATGAAGGCGAAGGAAGAGTTAATGTTTGCTATCGCATAGCCGGATCTGCCTCGATCGGCCTTGCGTAACAGCTCAGCTCCCTGGCTACTGGTCACCGCCTCGCATCCCCCTCAATCCCTGGGCATCGCCAGAGTATTTTTTGAAAAGGGAGGAGTGTCGGTCCCAATTTTCTGAAAAGGTAGTAGAAGTGTTTATAACAAGCATTTCAAACAAGGAATGAACAGGGCAATAAGAAATCGTCGTTATATGATTGCCGACAAGGGTTTTAAAAACAAACATCGGCATTTTACATGGCCGAGACTCTAAGGGGTTTGGAAAGTTTCCAACATGTCCCCCCCCCCCCCCCCCTGCAAAAAGGGTGCTTGTAGTCGTTTTTCGAATATGCCGACAAAAAGGTGATGGAAAAGGCCTTCAACTTTCATCAATCTACCGACACTCATTATGGATTTGCCAATGAAAATGTTGAATTGGGATGCCATCCCCCATTACTGACGCCCTTATGTCTAGTCTCGCTTTCTCTTCTCATTTTTCAAATATACCGTCAAAAATATTCTAAATTTTACAAATTTAACCATAAAAATTATTGATTTACCGAAGAAAGTGTTTAACAGGGGCAACATCCCCTACATCCCTTATCCTCACTCTCCGACTTTCTCCCCTTCTCTTTGGCCTCGCGATGGTCGCTGATAAGAGATAAGGAAGACCGGTGTGGCGTGATGATGGTCATGATGATCTGCCTCGCTCAATATTTTGGGGGCTAATTACTTCGGTATATTGAGTTTCCAAGGGCACGATACCGCGAAGAGCCTGATGGTCTTCAAACATGTAAGGGCGTAGCCAGTAGTAAAATAAATGGGTGGGGACGTGGAAGTGGTTGTGGTATTATAATCCATCTTCAAGTTGACTTTCTACATGTATATTGTTTTAATACGTGTTTTCTACTTCTTCGATTCGTTATTTCTCTTTTCCAATTAAGAAACATTTGTTTTTTATCTCCCCTTTTCCTTTTATAATTCAAAATGTTGAAAGCGTGTGGATTGTGAAAATGCCTTTTCTGGCCACTTGCTCGATGAATGAAGAAATAAAATGGAAAAATACTTCAGCTTTTATATGATAAACAATACTGAACTTAGACAGATTGTCTGTAATTTGTTTGTGGGAATATTCCTTGAAATATTAGTAGAGTATCCTGCTCTATGTGATTTATAATTTGAAGGAAAAAAATACAGCTCTTGTATCAAATTTAGTATTCTTTATTTCATGCTCCATAGTGTCAAAGAAGTGTATAGAGACTGATACACACACCTGTTTTACCTCTAGATCTTAAGTGAATCTTGTTATACACGCAATCAAAAAGGCTCTGTAAGACGATGTATTTACATCATATTGTAACAACTCTTTTTAACCAGATTAGCGATGGCGCGTGCCTGCTTATAATAATCCCGTCTTCCGTTCTTTGCTGCGCTTTTGTGAAACAAAACAAGTTCCTTGGCTGCTTTTTCTCCTTTCCTTTATTACTCAAGATCTTTTCTAATATGCCTCGCGCCAGCCGAAGCTACTTAAGACGGACTTTAAGGCTTGAATCTCGAAAACTTGATGATATCGATTTTGGAATTCTTTGTCGTCGAATGGAAAGGGTGAGAGACCGGTTAGAAGAAAAGAAAGAAAAAACAGGGAAAGTGCAACGTCATAAAGGACTATAAAAATCAACAGGATGAAACAATAACTTTAACAAATTACTCTACTTTCTCCTTCATTTTCATGTATTTAGATATGTTTCATAATATATCCAAATACCTCAAGGAAATCGGCCTGTCTTAATTTATACCCGTCTATTTTCATTTTTTTTTACCTTAAATAGTGGATAGTGGAAGAAGAAGTGGCCAAAATTCACTTGCAAATCTGGTAGGGCCAACATAAATGTTTTAAACACAAAAGAAAGAAAATATAGGAGAGAAAAGTGAGACTATAGGGGACTAGAGACGGAGATGTAACATACAGAGGGGTGGTAGGGATCGAAGAGAGGGAGAGGGACAGAGAGAGAGACACAGACAGAGAGAGAGAGAGAGAAGAAGAAGAAGAAGAGGAAGAGGAAGAGGAAGAGGAAGAGGAAGAGGAAGAGGAAGAGGAAGCAGAAGAAGAAGAAGAAGAAGAAGAAGAAGAAGAAGAAGAAGAAGAAGAAGAAGAAAACAAAGAGGGGTATAAGGGAAAGAAAAGGGGACTATCTGCTGAATAAAGACGAGATTGGCACTTGAATTACACGAAGAAAAGAAGACAAGAAGGTCACAAAGTGAAAGAAGGGATGAGATTATGCTAGATGAGGCAGCTTATACATGTACCTCCTATCAAACAAAATCAATCCTACAAATGTTCTTGGCGAAGCAAAAGCGTTAATCTACTCATCTCCCCCAAAGACAATGGCGACAAAGCCACCCGGCACGTGGCGCTCCATCAAGCGCGATATCATAGCCAGTTTGCCGCTATCCCACTGGGATGCAAATAGGCTCAATTTACACAAATGGGTTTGTGTATTACGTAATAGACTTTACTGGAAGAGTACAGTGCAGAGTACAATCTATATTCCGTCTTCCTCATAAATATGTCTCTTTCTCTCTCACTACCGCCTTTTTCCCTACTGGTTACTCCCTTCCACCGGCAGGATCGACAAAATGAAGATTAAGTGATTCAGATGCATTCTCCTCATCCCAGTACTTAAGTTGATCAACATAATCTTTCTCTCTCTCTCCCTCCATCTCTTATCAACATTTCTTATTTCCGTAAAGCTTTCGAGGTAAAATTGTTCTGGAATTTCGCACCATCCATGTTTTAATTTTTTCTCTTGAAATTATCTTTCTATTTTTCAAATATGTTTTGCTTGTTTTCTTTCTCACCAACTCTTTTCGTGAATCATCTCTTTTTGTGGATCATCTCTTTCTTTCTTTCTCTCTCCTTTTTTCTTTCTCTCTTTCATTCTCTCTCAATCTCCCCTACTATTCTCTTTTCTTTTTCTTTTTTGCAAAATCTTTCGCATGTTTTAACATACACACTTCACTCTTCTGTATGAACATAAAATAATGTACTTCAAAGTAATATCAGAAGAATATTCATTTAAAAAAGGCATTTATGTCAATCAAATTTGTAACAAAATGTACAAAACCTTTGTCTTTGTAAACAAACAAAACACAATTTCCAAAATATATATCACTACCCAAATAATGATTCAAATTTATATTATTTACTACTTCACTAAAATTAATCTTTAGAAGAGGCTTACAGCAAGAGGGAAAGTAATACAGACAAGCAATTCCCACAAGAATGATTGTAATGCCATGTATGGAGAAGGGGTTTGAAAGGGATTAGATTAACATTGTGACATCATTCCCATCTCAGGATTTCAGCAGATAATCTACATTTACTGTTTTCTTGGATAATCTTCCTCTAAGTTAATTCAGTGACAATGGTTGTTATGAATGAAAGCAATTAAAACACATTTTCTACTGCAGAACATGCAACCTAATGCATAAATCTACACTTCTTATTCTGGTTAAAATTGTGCATATACCAATTCGAAATATTGCGGAGAGCACACAATCGGACATTTTCACGCTAAATAAATGATCAGCATTTAGTGTCTAACAAATGCAATTTTGCCTAGATTACCAAGCAAATTTCCAATGTGTTTTCTCAATTTATAAAGAAAACACAGTGTGAAACTTTAAAAATGATCTATATGTTCTTATTATTAAAAGTATCACTCTTAAAGTAGATATTCAAAGCAAATCACAAATATGCTCAATAACGTATCACTAGAAACTAGAAAGATTGCAGATGGTAATCGTATAAGTTTTACGTTAACTGCGTGTTTGATGATTAAAAAATAACACAAATAAAAACACTTCTCAGCATCTGGGATATCCGAGCGATTTGCCAGAAATATACCGATGTTTTCGTGACGTCACATCAGGTACCAATCCTGCCTAAGCAGACGACGTCCTATATCAAGTGAACGTAACTGCAATGCAATTATTTTTAAAATATAAAGAGTTTGATTTGTTTCACCATGACCGTATTTCACATCATTCTAAAAGGGAAGTGAAACTGTGAAACCGTTTCGAGTAACTAAAATCTTTTGTTTGTAAAAAGTCATGATAAGGGTCAATGATCAATCAAAGAAATCACACTTTCGAATTGTAAAGCCCGCTGAATTATAGCATGGATGGTATTCGTTCCCTCTTGAAACGCCGACATGCCGCGGTGCATGCAGCTGAAAATACAATGGCATCTTTTTTTGTTTACAAGCGATTGATTCCTTTATTTTTTTAACGCTGCATTTTTCATCAAAATAATACCATGCAGGAAATTTAGAGTGAGGCAACAAATAAGCATTTATACTGACGCTAGTGAAGTAAGAGAAATAAGTGAAGATGAGATGACAAAACAGGCACTGAAAATGTATAAGATGTTATGGGGCATCGTCTGCTTAGGAAGGATTGCTCCCCGGTATGACGTCACATATCTCAGCAGCGTTCAAAGAGCTCTATAGGTGCTATAGCGGGGCTGTGTTATATCATTTTATAATTGATAATAATCATTACTTCAAATGTTTCCAAGCGTTGAATTTTGATAACCTTGTTCAATCTAAGCTTCAACTATGCAATAATTAAAATTAAATCAATATTCAAATTCAATGAACTTCTACTTTAACCCTCTTTTTGATATATTTGTTCATCTTGCTGTCCATAGCACTCTGGAGTAATTTTGCATTAAATGAATGTCATTTTGAATTTTAAATGTCACTCTGAAAATCCAACTTTGATATTAAGCAGTAACATAGCTGAAGTAGATGCTCAGAGTAAATTTTTTATTAAGCAAACATGAAACAATCAGAGTTGGCAATCTTTTTTATTCATTCATTTTGAAATAACATTTCTAAATAAAAAAAAAAATATGCAAATAAAGCTTACATACCATACAACCTGATCAGTGAAAAGAGTAAATTTTTCAAAAATAAAGTGTTCATTAAGTGTAATGTAAGAGGAAGGAGCTGGAAAAAGTTTTTTGTAAATAAAAAGTAATCAATTTGGTATGCGACTGTTTTTATTGATTCTTTGAAAGAAAATCTGAGAACTGCAAAACTACAGACTATGATTTGTAACACAGGGGGCAGCAACACCACAAAACATTTGTTTAGAAAACTGTGTTTTAAAACGATACATTCCTGTCAAATATAAAATGAATTCATTAAGAAATATATTGAGAAAAAAGCATAACTGTGCACATGTACATATTTGTGATGAACATGGAGGGCAGCAACTGTGTGGCATTTGATGTCATTTTGTGCAACAAAAAAAAAAAAAGCAAGAAAACAAGAGGAGTGATAAACAAGATGTAATTAATAAGCCCAATCAATCTGCTCAAAGTTTTTACAATAACAGTACTTACAGGGGGAAGAAGGCATCTCATTTCAACATGTCTACATTCACTCAGAACAGGTCCTTTGTACAAAATCGGTGAAATTAACTGTTCCCATATACAGGGTAGTGAGGGGCTGCAAGTTTCTTCAGACCTATGTTTCTAAAAAGACCTAATAGGTCTTTTACATAGCAATCCTTACTGCCTCTCTAGTAAAGGTGTGTCCTAGGGAGGTGCATTTGAAGAATCCTGTGCAATAACAGGATTGCCAGTTGGATCTGTGAAACTTGGTGGTGTACTGATAGCAGCCATGGGTAAAGTAACAGTCGGAGGAATATTTGCTACGATAGGTGTCTTCGGAATAACTATGGGGGCAACAGGAGGTGGAACGGTAATAGTGCTCACCGCAGTATTTGTGACGCTGGGCATACTGATGACCACACGCTTTGGGGTTGCTGTGTTGGGCGCCAGCCTTGGAATCATGATCTGCTTCTTCCCGACAGGATGGATGTTCTGTACCACATTACCAGACGCGTTCGCACTAGCGGTAACTTGACCTTGAGGCAGTCCACCAACAACATTTTTTATGACCACTGGCATGTTGCTGCTCTGATTGGGTTGCCCCATCTGCGCCACCTTCACCGTGTGCATGTTGCTTCCTTGTTGCCCAGGTGTCAGCTGAATAACATACTTGCCCTGCTGCCCGATTGCCTGCACCAGCGAGGACACGCCAATCTTGTTGTTTGGTCCCATCTGTAACCTGATGGGCATGGGAGAAGCACTCTGGTTTTGTATCCCACCGCTGCCACCAGTAGGAGTCGGCATAGTCAGTTTGGCAGGTACACCTGTCTGTACCCCTGTCTGCATCCCCGTTGCCTGTGGGGCTCCTACATAAACTACATTGGATGTCTTGGGCATGTCATTCTTGGGACACTGGACAAACCTGACAGGTCTCTGAGGGGTATTGACAATCACTGAGGGGGCTCCAGCTACGTTCTGACCGACGACTGGCATTCTATTTTGTTGTACTGTTGGTCCTGGAATGTAAACCTACAAAGCAAAGGAGGACAGACAAAAGATGACAAGTGCTACAAATCAGGATTCTCAGCCTCTCGTTGCAGTTTTGACATATCAGGATTCTCAGCCTCTGATCTGTCATAACTGTGGGCATTACATACTGCTATTGACTGCTACATTACAGTTAGCAGGCAATAGCAAAATTATTGCATGGACAACACAAGAACAAGGTCAAAGGCATTCATTAACCTCACTTCTGACTGATACTTTCCTTAGAGAAGCAGTGAAAATTACAGTTTGCATAAATTTTGCAAAGTTTTTATTTTAACACTCACTTTATAATGATATGTATGATATAAATAATTTCTATCTTGTGTATTCTTTGCGGAAACGTGCACTTTCAAACATAGCACAACCTCTATTCAAAACACAAAGGGAAGATTAGCTGTCTGTAAGCACTCCGTAATGGAAGCTGCTTGGTATTTTGCTGCACCTAGAAATAGGGCAAAACTAGATGAACTCTCGACTGCATGCAATCAAAATTTATGCATCTGCCCTCGCCAGATCAGAAACATATTGCACATTCATGTTGATTTGTCTTAAATTTTGATTGAAAAATTTAATATAATATCTTATCACTCTAAAGAAATTAGCCAAAATACCATTGTTACTGCAATAAATATCAGAAATGACTGCAGAGACCACTGAAGTTAAAATGTCAAACTGTGCTCAAGTTATTGCAAGAACAGTCTATTGACAGATATCTAACATCCTCTGTGACCTTTGACCTTTGAACCCATGACCCCCAAATCTAATCAAATCACTGTCACCCAATTATATACATGTGTGCCAAGGTTGAAGTTGATCCATTAAATCATTCTTGAGTTATTGTGAGAACCATCTATTTCCAGTTATACAATGACCTCTGTAACCTTTGATCTTTGACCTTGTAACTCATAAATCAACTCAGATCATCACTCCCATATGCATACATGAGCTAAATTGATTCGCCAAATGGTTCTTAAGTTATAACAAGAATAATCCATTTTCATATATACAATGACCTCTGTGACCTTTGACCTTTGACCTTGTGACCCCAAAATCTAATCAGATCATTGTCCCTCCCATATATGAGCCATATATGAGAACGAAAACGGGACGGACGGACAGACAACCCGAAAACATAATGCCTCCGGCATAAGAAAGGTATAAGAAAGAAGAAAAAGATGGAATTTACCTGTTTAGAGGATGTTGGTACATTTATCTTGGCAGCAGCATTCATCAGCTGTGACTGAAACCTTTGCCGAGCTTCGTCAAGCAGCATCGAAGTGGGTACTGATGTCGGCATGGTAGGACGAGGGTGTGGAATTCCCGAGGGCTGGGTCCAGGTTCGATTGGGAGTGTGTTGGCTAACAGTCCTAGAATTAGGCAGGTAACTGACCTTGGGAGTATGCTGACGGGAGACGTTTGCAGGAAATGAGGAATAGGTCTTCTTACGAGGAACCATGGTGGGAAAATCCTGCCAGGAAGGGAAATGGTTTAAAAGATTTAGAAAAGGAAATTTTATACAAAGGCTATACATGTGGTTCTGATCATACAGGTTTTCTCCTTTGCTACCAATACAGATAATACTTGGTATCACAGGATAAAACTTCTAGTTCTGTGAAATTGTCACACCCAAAGCTGAGAATGTAAGTTATGAAATCACTCAGAAAATAGCAATTCTTCATATGAATAAAGTACGGCTGATGGGTCATCGGAATATTTTCATTTGTTTGCCATCTGTTACTATTCTCGAACAAAAATCTTCATAATGGTTTCTTACTATAATTTAGTGGCCTAACATAGCAAGAAATCCTACATCTGGCTGTTCTTTAAGGTGGGGGTCAAACTGAAGGGGCTTTAGTTTTATCTTTTTCAGGTACAATCATTCGAATTTGAGGTTATATCTGATAACAGTAGGCCACTTTCCTTGGGACCCCCTTAGTGTTAAGCCATGCCTTTAGAAGACTTCAAACACAATCAAGGTAAAAATTGTAATTACGTTTTCAAGGGCAAATTCCATGCCAACCTAGACTTGCCTAGGCCTGAGTCATAACGTTTTTTTTTTTGACCGGTGCCCGCCGGTGATTTTTCGGCGGAGACCGGCGAACCGATGAAATTTCATGAAAAAATATGTGGTGCAAAAAAGCTGCATATAACGCGCCGCCCGCATCGGGAAAGTAGCATTTTTTTTATTGTTGAAGAGGGAAAACATGAGAGATCTTAAAAGAACATAATATTTATATTACAAGTAGGCTTGAGTCATAACGGTTTTTTTTTTTTTGACTGGCACCCGCCGGTGATTTTGCGGCGGAGACCGGCAGACCGTTGAAATAAAGAAATACCGGTACATAAAGAAATTCAGTGTTAATGAAAGACTTTGAAAATCAACCAGTTTAAGAACTAAATTCCCTTATCTATATTAGAACTTTCTCATGAAATTAAATTTCAAACCATTAATCAACCAAGTGGGACTATGGAAATAAGATTACCGAGCAGGATTTCTCAATTTTCTTGCTTGAATTTATCGGCCCATAACATGATATTGTTGCATTCTGTATGGGCGCTGCCATGTTTTATCTGTTTGTTTGCAACTCGTAATTACTCCACTAGAGTTAGCCTGGAATTAGCGCCATCTCGGGGCAAGGGGCGCAAAATCGTACCAGCAGCGCTCACACAGAATTCAACAATAATACGGGCCGATAAATTCAAGCAAGAAAATTGAGAAATCTTGCTCAGTGATCTTATTTCCATAGTCCCACTTGGTTGATTAAAGGATTGAAATTTAATATCATGTGAAAGTTTTAATATAAATAAGGAAATTTAGTTCTTAAAACTGGTTAATTTTCAAAGTCTTTGACACTGTGAATTTCTTATGTATTTCTTTATTTCAATTGCACCGGTGACCGGCTGCATCGGTCGGCGCTGGTGGACCGACCGACTCGACTCAGGCCTAGACTTGCCTATCATGTGCAGTGACTTTAGAGATTGCAGGCCATGGACAAAACTGCTTTTTAAAGGGAAATTTTAATAATTTTGGTGCAAATCAACTGTTATTAAAGGGGTTATTTTCAGACTTTGGCAAATCATCCTCCGCCCTCCATTATTTTTCAAACTGAAATGATTCATACCTCTGGGTCTGGTTCCCAAGTTGGGTCGTCATCTTCACTTTCCTCTTCAATAATGCCATACTCTCGAAGCCAGGCTTGCTCTTCCTCTTTCTTCTTCTTCTTTTTCTTCTTCTTCTTGCGGTAGGGGTCAAAGTCCTTTTTGGAGGATGGGATAAAAGGATGAAAAGAGAATGAGATGCCAATACTATTAAAATAGTGAAGTACACATCAACCACTAGAAGCCTATGTATAGTTTTGGAAGGCCCCAGATAGCACTGGTTTCTTAGAAGTTTTTAGTTGATATATAGGAAGATACTAGCAATTGCTCCTTGAGAGGAATATTAAACAAATGATATGATACAAAACATTCACATCCTGGCCAGGAAACAAATCCTCACATGGGAAATGTAAACAATATGAAATGGAAAGTTGTGTGTGCATGATTTGTACAAAGGCACATCTAAGGTATGTCCTATACTTTATCAGCTATTATTGAATTGTATTATGGAATTGTGAACATAAATTGACATAAAAATGACAATTTACTTGATATCTTGTCTCATCTAGCTCCAGGAGGGCTATCAGCTGGATATATTCATCAGATATACTAAAATATCAGATGTGGTCTATAATGTAAGGGACAAAAATACTTGGAATTGCCCACAAACCTCTGTGAGATTGCACTGTGAAATATTTACAGGAAGCCAGAGCTCAATTGAGATTTCCTTTCTCTCACTTTTCTTTGTCTCACACTTTGATTTAATTTCAATTCTTATCCATTTCCTTCAAACCTCTTACATCCTACATCTATTCTTTCCTTTTGCATTGTTGTCTAACTTCAATCATAGTACACGATGGAGTTTCATTACATCAATTCCTCCCTCTTTTTTCTCTTTTTTTTTTGCTGTGTATCTCCTTTCCTATCCCACCATGTCGCATTCTGGGCTTGTGTTGGTACAAGGTGCAATTCGTAAATTATTTTGTTGTTACTTTACTTGCTATTTGTTTTCCGCCATTCAGTTTACCAATTTATATATCATTTGGGAAGCTGTCCTGACAAAACCCTTTTGGTTTTTTATCAGCTATGCCCAATTTAGTTTCATCACCATTTAACATATATTTATTTTGTGATTTGAATTGTAATATGTTATATGTTATATGGAATTGCATGTTTTTATTTAATGTCTTGTATAATGTTTCTTAAAGATGGAAGTGAATTGAATAAATATGAACTGAACTGAAAAAATAAACCTTTTTTCCTTCTCCTAAGCACACTGTACTGAGCATTTTAATACACCTTGTTAATAATAACTGTCACAGATCTATGACAAGCTCCCTCGTAGCTAATCAACTGCAATGATTTCAGTAGCTTATATCAATCATTCTCAATATTTGTTGATTACAAGTTTCATGAAATAGGGTCCAAATTCAGCAAAATTCCAACTTACTGGGCCAGGAATGAAGGGGAAGTTCCCAGACTTCTGCTGGCATTTTCTCTCATGCCTGGTCCAATGGCGCTCCTGACAGTCATAGCTGCAGTAGCTTGTGTTCCAGCAACAGAAGTAGTTTGCCTCTTGATAGCAGCTGGCACACTGCAAATAAGTCGATACCTTTCTAATTACGTATATGATTTTTATTACTTTTGTCATGACTAATGATAATAAAAACAAGCTGAAACAAGATGAATTAACTTACTTCTTGTTGAATGAATTATTTTACATTTGTAGTATTTTCATCATGATCAACAAACACTAAACACAAGATTAAATAACATTATCCCATGCAAAACACATAAATTGCTTTTTTAAATAGAAGATAGCAAAAAGTTGTATGGTGTACATGACACATCGCTTATTCTCCCAAACCATGAGTGTAACAAATTTTTTGACAAGTGCACTTGTGTAGGACATGAATTTTCTTATTAATCTTGTATATATAAATCTTATCCAAGAAGCAGTAGTTAAGAGAATAACGAAAATCTCAAAATGTTGAATGGGAAATATTCTCATTCAAATTATATATTGTACAGAGCTCCAGTTATATTGTACAAAGTTCCAAAGAACAGGAAATTAATTTGTACACTGGACAGTCTATTAAGATTACATTGCCTATCAACAAAGAACTACTACATTTCTGTCATATGAATATATTCTGGAAGCACTATCACATTCTTATCACTCACCCATTGTTTTGCTTTGGTGGCAAAGATAGCATCTCCTCTCTGCTTGTCATATCTTCTCTTGATCCTGCTCAGCTTGCTATCTCGATTGTACTCCATCACTTGGCGGATCTCTGCTGCAGCAAGTTCTAATCAACAACAATAAAAATTAGTATTTTAGTTTATAGCACAACATCAGTTTTATATTTCAGCCAGTCTCAGATGTGATGCATGCTCCTAATTAAGTGCCATCAACCCTTTCAAAACTAAAGCCCTTACTGTTATTACATTGTACCTGCATCACTTGAAACTGGCCACTAACTTGCTATCAAGCTATAGCAAAAGAATGTGTGATTCTTCTATAGTGCATCTTGCAAGATGCGTGATGATTGTCAGAATATCAGAACACAATATCTTTTGAAATTCCTTAGTTTGAAACAATAGGAAGCAAGTTCCCTGGTTGAGTGTACCATTACGCTATATGAAATCTGTAGGAGCTAATAGGTAAAGAAAAATGCTCTGGGGGCTACCCTTCAAAGCTCAATATTACCTGTATTTCGAAGAAGAAGAAAAAAAAAAGCTTTTGAAGAGAGTATTCTGGATACATCTAACATCAATTCTGTGCAACAATTTCAGGACAATTTCCCAATGATTTGAAATCAATTTATATACATAATTTCTGAAATGTAATCCAAGTTGTAAGAGAAATTTGTGCTATACGACTTCTGCAAAAATAGAATCATTCTAAACCTACTGTTGCAGTGCAGAAGCTCCTTTTGTTGGAGTTCCTGTTTGGCCTTGAGAGAAATGACCTCCCTCTTCAGATCAAGTATGAGCTTCTTCATGTCAACGCTTGCATCTGCAAGACTCTCCTCAAGCTCCTTGATAGACTTGACTGCATCGTCAACAACCTAGAAAGATGAGAAGCATATTACAGTTTTTACAGTCATCTTAAATATTGTAAAGTACAGTCAAACTTGCCTTACACAATGACCACTTTTCTAAACGGATCTCACCAGAGCATAACAAACTGGGTGCCAAGACCAAGAGTGGTGGATTAAAAAAAGAAAGGGGGGGGGGGCAAATTCTCCCAACAAAGCTCAATGCAATACCCAGAAAACTGCAAGACAGTTTTCGTCTCTTCAACAACACCCTCCCCATCCCCTAGATGCTGCGAGGCAATATTCCACTAAATTTGGACCAATAATAAACATAGCTCTCCTGAGGAGCACTATTTCTCTTTAGAACCTGTAGCAACTTGTATAATTATCAATGGTTAACTCCAATATGTCAAGAGAAGGAAAATAATTTACCTTTGCAATTAATGACAGCGAAGATTTCCCTTGAGTGCTATTTCTCTTTAGAACTTGTAGCAACTTGTATAATTATCAAGGGTTAACTTCAATATGTCAAGAGAAGGAAAATATTTTACCTTTGCAATTAACTCCTTGTAGTCTGGATCTTTTTCCACTGCCTTTGGTGCTCCCACCAACAACCCTTTGGATGTCTCAGACAAGTCTGCTACTTTCTTGCCTTCCACTTCTGATGACTTCTTGACTTCCTTTTCACTGCTTTCCTTGTCCTTTGCTTCTTCTTTCTTTCCTTCAGCTCCTTTTGGTTTTACATCCTTAGGAATCCCTTTCTTCTTACCATCAGTATCTGCAGGAGTAGCTTTTGCATCTCCCATGGTCTTGGTCATTCCACTAATTGGTGCAGTTGCTTTGTTACTTGTTGCGTCATCTTTCTTGTCGCGACTCTCTGACTCCTCTCCTCCTTCATCAATAAGTAATGCTCCATCAGAGGAATCCCCATCGTAGCCGTCACCATCTTCATCATCATCACCATCTTCATCGTCGTCATCATCATCATCATCATCCTCTTCCTCAGTTTTGGCTGGACTTGTCTCAGATGGTGTATCTTTCACCTTGCATGGTATAGAGGATTGGGACTCATTCTGCATTTCTAACCCAGATGGTTCTTTTGTAGTAGATTCACTTCTAATCTCAGATGGTTTGGTGTTGGCTTTGGTAGCATCTGACCCTTTCTCTGCTAATCCTTCATCTTTCATTTTGTCATCGACTGTCTCTGGCTCACCTTTCATCTTTTTATCAGTGCATTCAATTTTCTCCAATGATTTGGATTTGGCTATGTCATCATTTCGGACATCATCTTCCATCTCCGTGGCAACTTGTCCATTATCACTAGCAACAGGACTGTCCACACTAGCCATGTTTTCCAGCTTGAGCATCTCTTTAGATTCATCTACCCTCCCATTCTCCTTGTTTTGCATCAAATTTTCTCCCACATGCTCTCCGTCTTCGGTCCTACCATCCATGTTATCATGCTTTTCTTTGAAGGTGGTTCCCACTTGTTGGTCTTCTTTTTCTGCTTTCTCATCTTCATCATCCTCACTCTCCACTGTTTCATCACCTGTCGTATCAGCATCTTCTAATCCATCTTCATCATCTCTGCCTCCTTCATCTGCTATCTCCTCCTCCATTTCTTCCTCTTCAATACCTAAGGATGCCTTACAAGTGTCAATTGTCTTGCTGAGGTTCAAAAGAAAGGTATCCTTCCTGGGTGTTGATTGATTAGACTTCACATCATCCTTGGGGATGTTAGAGCTTGATTCAGAAGAATTCACATTGGCCTCTAGATCATCAAGGCTGGGAAGGCAGCTGGGTAGGATACTAAAGCTGTCATTGTCCTTGTTGGCAGGTGTCTTTGAGCCTGCAGAATCGGATAATGTCTTTGATTCTGCAGATGGTGACCCTTGCGATAAAGTGCTGTCTACCTCATTCAAGGTATCGCCAGGCCTCAAAGATTGTAGCTTCTCAGGATCTTCGCCATCAGGTTCTTCAGCTTGCTGTTCAGCTGACAGGGTATCAACCTCGACTGATGACGTTCTAGGCACCTTGTTAGGCTGATCAGTACATGATTCAGACAGTTTTCTCTTCCTGTCACTGTTGATGAATGATTCCTCATCCTCATTCTCACAACTTTCCTTGTCTCCAGCATCGGCACGTTCATCCTCTTCCTCCTCTTGCTCTTGTGACTGAACCACATTTTCTTCAGACTCCTCGCAAGTTTCATCTTGATCCTTTAGTATGTCTTTCACTATTTCTTGCTTCTCATCTGGGGCCCTCTCATAATCCTTACATGCATAGCTGTGCTCCATACCAACATGATCATGCCTGGGATACTCATTTTCCTTGGGAGAACATATTGTATCCCCTTCCACATCTAGCTCCTCATTATCCACACTTGAGGCAACAGAGGATTCCATCTTTATATCCGGAGATGTATCCCCTTTCGCATCTACCACTTCATTTTCTACACTGGAGGCAACGGAAGAATCTATCTTCACATCTCCCCCCTCCTTCTCATCCATCTCCTTTATCTCCTCCTTCTTTGGCTCCTCCTTCTTAGACTCCTCCTTCTTAGACTCCTCCTTCCCATTTTCAACAATCTTTGCCTTCATCTGGGCATTCCTCCCTGCATCAGTCAGGCTCTTGACCTTCCCATCAGGCATAACTGCCAGGGAGCTGGTCGTGTAGCGCTTGTTGGGGTCGTACGGGGTCAAGTGGGGGGCGTACTTGTACGGAGTGCCCTGCTTCTCTTCTAGTTTCTTGATGTGAAGTTCTGCCTCCTTGATGGCAGCGTTGAGGCCGGTCAATCTTTTCTTGGAGGCTGGGAAGGGGATTTTGGGGGAGTATTGAAAGCAGTTGTGAACAGGGATCATGGCTCTGTCGTGCTGTCCAAAGAATCGAGCTTCAATGAGACCATCCTCCTCCTTCATTGCCTGTGGGCAAGATCAAAATGAAAATTGAACGGATCAAGTGATAATGCTACCAAAACTACTTTAAAGACAAAGGGGTACTGGTGGGGAAGGGTGGAGAAAAATTTGAGTGGGGATGTGGACTGCTAAAATTACAACATTTCAATTTCATTAAGTTACTAAGCGGTTAAAATTTGAATTATTTAAGGAGGAATGGAGGGGAATGGGAGCTACTTTTAAAATTAAATGTTAGCAAGGTAAGAAATGTAGCCAAGATACAATGAACATATCTAATATAATCCCAACCCTTATAAAAGAGGTAGCACCAAAAAAATATTCTCTAGTATTAGTTATCACATAATTTATTCTAACCATAAAACATAATTCTTACATTCAAGATACACCTCTTAGTTTTTGTCTTTTATTGTTAGCTTAATCTTTTCTCAAGAAAATTACTGATAAATATAAAATTAATAACTTATACAGTAATGTATCATTACAAGAATATCATGTTCAACAGCTAAAATATTGGGACAAATGAGTTCAAGCCAAATAATTACTATTACTTGTTAGTACTCCTTAGAAAAGGAATGAAAATTGTATCCTATTCATGTAGATTTGAATTCAAGATGAGAGGTATACATGTGCGGAGTGTTCTAAAACCACAAACCCAACATCCTGTGTGTTACTCACCTTAGCAGGCCAGAAAGGGAAACCATGAAGCTTGGCCCAGACAAGAGGATGGGGCTTGGTCTGTAAAACAATCACAAAGTTTCAATTTATTCTGTAGATTCAGAAGATTTAGTAATTAGGTACGTTAAAAGAAACTGTAACAAAACTGTGTTAAATGTAAAGAATTTCCTTTATATTTTGAATACATTCAGTATGACATTAGCAAGAATAACTGCAGCAAATCTCATGAATTCCCACTGTAATCTGAACATTTTTGTGCTTGTAATATTACACATGGTGTGGACAAAAAAGTCATTATTTCAAAACCACATCATCTGTTTCGAGCCAGAAGGGTGTTAACTCTGTGTAAAATGATGAGTTAACGCCATTCTGGCTAAAATCAGACAATACAGTCTATGAACAATGAAACTCTTTGGGTAGTATTACGTCCTTGTTCACTAAAAACAAGTGTTTTTCAAGGACGGTAAACCATGTTATTAAGCTAATGGAAATATAAAGCATTACTGATAAACATATATAAAAGCATCTTGGGTAACACTGTAAATGTGCAACTAACACTATACAGCAAAGCCATGATAAAGATTCTGCCGTTACTTACACAGACTTCCGAAAACCATTGTGCTCGCTTATAGACAGCACCCAGGTAACAGTCTGGACACACCTCAACCTCAGCCATCTAGAAAGCAACAAAAATAATACTTGTTGATGATCAATAGAAGTGTGCTTATCAGTAGTGGTATTCTGAAACCTCTTTCTCAATGTTAATGACAGGTATCTTAATAAGTCAGTTCGTAATTAGTATAATATATGTATAATTGTGGTACAATGAACCTGACATGACCCCAAATTGTACACGCACGCGCATTTCTATTGGTGGACGCGCTTCTTGTTGAACGTGCTGGCGTACGCATCGTGGTGCATACAAAATGACAGCGAATAAAGGTCAATTGTTCTCGGTACCGCTGACTTTATCTGCACAAGCGCAAATTACGAACTGGCTTATTGTCGTAACAAATCTAAATTAGGAAAAATCATTGGCTAATGTCTGTGATTCTGTGCATAGTTAACTGCATATGTTTACAGTTCAAAGAGGCATCTGCGCAAGCACAATTAATGAGGATTGACATACCTCTCACGAACGTAAAAGGTAACAGAGGTTTCAGAGCACTATCCCAAAAGACTAAGAAAGCAAGTATGTTCTTGAAGATAAGGAAATTAAGGACCACTTTCAATGCATGGGACTCGCTGTTTTAGGTGAGGTACACAACTTACCTCTGTCTCACAGGCCTTCAGGAGGGCTTTTGCAGCATTGCTGTACCTGTTTCCACCTGTAGAAATAAACAAAAGAAAGAATGGTTTAGAGAACAGATAAAGGATACATAAAGATCAAGAGAGAGAGACAGAGGCCAATAAGCCAGTTTCTGATTACGTCCTACACTCGTTTTCTCAATGCACTTTTGGCAGGGTTCATTTGGAACTAAACTGCTGCCTTTTGTTCATATACCGCAGATAAAGCAATGAACACCTTGTGATGCCCTTAGACAATGTTATCATAGGGTACATTTATCAATACTAAGCTTACTTCCAAAATAGACGAAGGCATTATGGACAATCCACCTGGCATCTGCAAGGAAGGCCTCTGTAGATCCATAACATCTATCCTGGACATTCTACAGAGGGCGTAAGAAAGGGAATGAATAAATTATTTTCATTTCATTTAAGGCATGGTTCAAAGATTCAAACTATATTTCCACACAGAAAAAATGTCAATTTGAATCTTCACCATCAAGAACTGATACCAACTTCAATACGCCAGTTTGTAATTAGTTCATGGTATAAATGACCCTGAAATGACCCCAATTTGTACGCGCAAGGCTCTTGTTTTGGTGGACGAGCTACTTGTCTAGCATGTAAAATCATACTGGTGTGCGCACATCATGGTACATACAAAATGACAACGTATAAAGGTCTATTGTACTTGGTACAATTGACCTTTATCTGCACATGGGCAAATTGTAATTCTGGCTTATTAGGTTGATCTTGAAAGTTGTCTTACAGGTGTGCTCACCAGTATCTCATAAATTTTTGCCCTCAGTTTTCATCAAAAGATTTATTCATGTATGTGCATATCTGTATTTATTCTTTTCAACGTACGAAAAGGTTTTGGCACATAAGGACTTCCCCATTCGCTACATGTTAATCAATTACGAATAATACCTGTACAGTTTCTTTTAAAGTTTTATCTAAATGCTGGTACATCATTATTGGACTTTCACATTGTCAAAATGCATTAAAGTGTACCAATCACCTGAAAAAATAATTTGTGTACAGTTAGAAAGTATCAAATCAATCTCGAAGAACTTTACTTGGCATTCTATCGGTCAACAGTTAAGGATTGATTGATTGATTGATAAATGATTAACAACACTATCAACACTTGAGTGTCATATAAGTGTCGAACAATAATAATTCTATAAAGTTTTATATAATTATACAATAGAAGTTTTCCTTTCAGATTTCACGCCAAAAAATAAACGTGGATTGGAGATTGTCGATAATAACTAAATATGTTAACTACTTCACCGGGATAACTTCCCTGCTCTTTACGAAAAGAGAAGCAGGTTCTTTTACGTGCAAATGGTGTGACTCTCCTTTACACGGGACCGTCGTCTTAGAGTCTCCTCCGAAAGACTAGGCAATTGGAATGAAATGCCTTGCCCAAGGGCATACCTGTTGTGATTGGGATTCAAACAGTTTCCTACTTAAAATCTAATAAAAAGATTAATCTCTTTAAGAAAATTTACAATGCATGAACGTGAAACATCACTGAATAATGTCTTAAGATCAGGAACATCATAAAAGTTAGTACGAATATACGCAAAATCAACACATTCAAGAAGAATGTGTTTTACTGTAAGTGTACAATTACATGGAATGCAACGTGGTGGATTTTCTGCTGCAAATAAGTATGCATGTGTCAAGTGAGAATGGCCAATACGAGCACGGGTCAACACTATGTCTTCCCGTCGTTTAGCTAATGGTAGATTATTTTGTGATCCAATTCTTGGTTGATGTTGGTGAAGTTTATTATTTGGATTTAGATCCCATGATGCTTGCCATTTATTTTTAATGTAAGTGTTAATCTTTGATTTTAGATCAGTATAAGGTATATTTATTTCTGTTACATCCAAATCGAGAGCTTCTTTTGCCAACTTATCAGCTTTTTCATTTCCTTGAATGCCTGTATGACTTGGTATCCAAACAAATACTACTCGTTTACCTAATGTACTGATTTTAAACAAGGTTTCTAATAACTGAACAATATAAGGATGCTTAAGATTTTTACTTTGTAAAGCCGTTAAACTAGACAGGGAGTCTGTAAAAATAACAAAACGTCTTCCGTTAGTGTGTTCTATAACATCCAGAGCCATTTTCAGAGCTGATAACTCAGCTGTATATATAGAAGAAACATTTGGTAATCTAACTTGCCTTCGTATAGGACCACTTATACAAGCCGCACCTACTTTATTCTGATCTTTTGATCCATCGGTATAGATTGCACGATAATTACTGTATTTATGTCTGATTTCTCCAAATTTATTAAGGAAGACTAAATCACTTGTAGAACCCTTTTTAGACGTTCTCAGTGATAAGTCAATTACTGGTTCAGTGATCTTCCAAGGTGGAATATATGGTATTAAGAAAGGAACTATATCAGTAACATCAAGTATATGCGTTAGAGCTTCTTTTGTACGTAAACCAAAAGGTTTGATGGCTGATGGTTTACTTGTATAAAAATGGGTATATCGTGGCATGAAGGTACAGTCATATGTTGGATTACGAGGATTATTTTTCAGTTTGATTGCATATTGTAAGGAAAGCTTTTCGTATCTTAAATACAAGGGAGGTTCATTAGCCTCCACATAAAGACTCTCCATAGGAGAAGTACGAAAAACACCTAAACAAAGTCGAAGTCCTTGATTCTGGATGGGTTTTAGCTTTGCAAGGTACGACTTCCGAGCAGAACTATAAACTGCACTGCCATAATCAAGTTTAGATCTAACTTAAGGAGTATGAAGGAAAAAAAGGTTAACATGAAAATGCTCGCGCGGAACCGAACTCCGAGTTTAGTTTCACGCGAGCCCTTATCTTGGAGAGTGCATACGCGTGCGTCGAGTAGTCTACTCACGAGTCCGTTCTACGCTTGTAGAGAGTGTAATGAAAATTGCAATATCTCTTTATAGAATTAATATTTGAAGCCCATATTTTGAAAATAGTATAACAACATGAACCCCCTAACATACAGAGCAAAATATTTTTTGGTGATTGGTACCCTTTAACTAGCGAAAATTTTATTTATGTGGGCATAATTTTTGGTTTACATTGTGTCAGTCAGGTGGAATAATACTGAAAAAGACAATACCTTTTCCATGACAGATAGATCCATAGGATGATACACAAACTGCCTGTAATCTCGGAACTCCCTAAGGTCATCGATTGGTGTGAACAGCAGGGACTTGGGGGAGAAATTTAAAATTGAAGGAAAAATATTTGAAGGAAAAATATTTAAGTATATTACTACTCTTTCTTTTTTTAAACAGACAAGTAAAAAGCATACAGCTCTGGATAAGTAGCAGCTGATAAATTTATGTTTGAGATATTGTAAGATAATGAACTATTCAAGCATCTTCCATTTTTTAAAAGTGGTAGACTGGGATAGCTGTGACTAAAACAAAAAATATCCATTTGTTTCAAAACTGACATTTACATGAACAGAAAGCATAATCTTGAAATAGCTTACATTTGTGTATCGTTTCATCTTCTCTATAGCTGTACGTAGAACCTTGGCCAGTTTATCCACAGTGAGAGAGGCCATGGCATTGGACTGTGTCTCTGTACATTCTGCATCAGTGATTTTCTGATGGGAAAAATGCACAACAAATCAAAATATGAACAAAATGTAATCATTATTAATACACATGGATATATCCACAATGAGGAGAAAAAGAAAATGAATGCGACTGCATCTCCTACGTGCCTCTGCCTAAATTCAGTTCATGGCTCCAACTGTTCTTGAAAAATTGTAATAACCAGAATAAAAAATCTGTAATTAAATGTTAATTGACCTCTTTGTCCTTTGACCTAACAACCCATATGTCTGATCACTTTGTCTCCTCACAGTCATGCATACAAAATAGTTGAGATATAGTGATAACAAAACGAACAAATCTTTAATTTCATGCATATTGACCTCTATGACATTTGACCTTTGACCTACTAAACCCCAAATCAAATCACTTTGTCTCACTATGGTGATGGATACTAGTACTAACACTGAAGTTCACACCTAAAATAGTAATTGAGATGTGGTGATAACAAAACTAAAAAAACCCCACTAATTTCAGTTGATTGACCTCTATGACATGTGACCTTTGACCTACTTAAGCAATAATCTAATAACCATCTCATTTCACAATGGTGATGCATAATAGCAACATGTTTGAAGTTCATACCTAAAATGGTTCTGAGATATCGCGTTAACATTACAAGAAAGCGGGACGGATAGACGGATAACAAAAAAACACTAAAATATCACTGAAGGTGATTAATACCCCCGCCCCAATGCATGTGCCAAATTTCCTGAGCATTGCTCTAAAATTGAGGTAATAGTTTGATCTGCAATATTTTCCTGTTTTATTGCCATATGTCATCATTACCATGGCAACGCAGTTTGCCATACACTGAAACAATATGTCTTGCACATCTTTACCACAAGAACAATGTGTGTGCCTAATTTCATGAGCATTGCTTGAAAAAGTGAGGAAGTTGTTTGATCTGCAATATTTTCCCGATTTATTGCCATAATATGCCGTTACCTTGGCAACACAGTTTCCGACACATTAAAAAAATATGTCTTGCACACCTCCATCCCAAGACAAATGTGTGTGCCAAATTTCATGAGCATTGCTCGAAAAATGAGGAAGTAGTTCGATCCGCAAGATTTAAACCTGATTTATTGCCATAATATGCCGTTACCATGGCAACGCAGTTTCCGACATATTAAAAATATATGTCTTGCACATCTTAATCCCAAGACCAATGTGCGTGGCGAATTTCACGAGTATTGCTCGAAAAATGAGGAAGTAGTACGATGCGCAATATTTGCAACTGACTGCCCGCCTGACCGTACACAGATTCCTACATGTATATATATATATATATATATATATATATACCCCCTTAAAATTCGTTTGGCAGGGGTATAATAATGCTTCCGGCACCACCTTTGGTGGGCAGAGGCATAAAAATCATGACAGGGACTATAACTTAAATCTGAATCTGTGAATTCACTTTTTTGTTCTTGTATCTTTTTTATAGCCTAACCAGATTAAGGAAGTGTTAAAACCATTCATAAGTTTGAACTTTCTCCAGATAACACAAGCATCAAACAATTTTCCCTTACAAATTTCCCACAGAATGTTAGTAAACAGACATAATTTGTGGTTACAAAGATTTCATTCTCATCACCAACTTTCTATAGCATATTTGTAAAAGGTGACTTTGAAAATGAGTATCAATAAGATGATAGGTACCAAATAGAGAGATAACTATACTTAAATATAAATTAGAAATAGCTAAAGGATATGTGACATCATATAAAAAACACAGGTGACAAGACTGTCAGTACTATTCAAAAACATAAAATCTTTGACATTAAAGAAACCCCATTCCCACTTTAGTCTGAATTTCTTACCTCACATTCTAAGCACACCCAGTCTGGCTGAGGGCAAGGGACATTGGCACAGGTATCATGGTAGACCCTTGGACACACATTACAGTATAAGAAATTACCATCACGCCTCTGGTTGTGGCAAACCCAGCAGTAGTAGTCATTGTGTGGATGCTACACAGGATAAATTTTTAAAAAAAGATTCAGCATTATGACGATGTTGAAGATGGAGTAGAAAACAGATGAGAAAAATCTAAATGTGGCCAATTTGCAGTTATCTTAAAAACAGCTTTATATTCTTAATCTTAAAGTTGTTTCATTCATAATGTTGTTTTTCAAGGTTTACTGTCAAAATGAAGACCAGGCTTTTCACCTGGTTACAGCAGCATTTATGAAGGGATGATATTACTGTACCAATTAGTAAGAGAGTTGTCATTAAATAATTGATATCATAAATGGACCACTCAACATGAATTGTGCAATGCCACTCAGGGTTTGTCGTGTGTAAGATTGACATTATCTTACATCAATAAGGGATGAAAATATATATAGATTACACAATATATGTCGTTAAGAGGTGCATGGGTACCACTATTACAGTGGACCTACCTCAGATGAAATTTCCCCAAGACTACATAAACCCAAGTTCTATGGATGTACAACTCCCCCTTAAGTTACCAGATTCTTGATGACCTTGGGAACAGGAACCTTTGTCTTTGATGACCGGATGAAGTCTGCCGCCATCTTAGTTACAGACTTTGCTGAGTTGGCAGCAGCAGTCGGTGAGCCAGAATATCTTTTCTTCTTCTTTTTCATCTCTTTCTGTTTATCTAAAGAAAAGAAAAGAAACAAAGATTGATACTTGAAACATGTTAAATACATCTTTCTAAATCATCAACTAAAATGGCATTGCTTTAGATGACCATTAGATTTCAGGGTGATCCAAAATTTACTCGGGACACCAACATTTGCTCTGGAAGCATTTGTTGTATGCTATAATCTACCAAAGACAGAGGTCATTCACTGTGTGTTTTGATTGTTCCTGTTTAAGTAAGGATGTGGAAAATCAAAATGCTTCTACAAGTACTTTGATTACTTATGATTTCAACCCAATATTGCCCAGGCTTTCTTACCTTTTGCTTTAATTGACTCTTCTTCGGCTTGCTTCCTCTTGGCTCTATAAAAAGAAGATGGTATTTAAAGTTAAAGTTGAGTTCTGGTCTTGCAATCTCATTATCAAAGACACTGCCTTAAAACAATTAGGAAAGGTTGATCTTGTCTACACAAGAATGAGTGTATACTGTGAGGTTTTGGAATCATCAAAATGATAAGAAATTTACCCAATCTTGCTGAACAGCACATGCACTGCACACAGAAATGAGTATATGGGACTGCACAAACCTGTGGCATGAATGTCCGGCCCAAACATTTCAGCTATTTCTCGTCATATTTTGAATATGAGGGCATTTGAAGAGCAATCTTTTGGGGGGACATTTCTACTAGACAGTGTTCTTCCAAACTGACATAAAAGGAATGAGAAAGCTCACAAATCATTTTTCCCCTTTGCCAGAAGTCATCGTTCTCTTTATAGAGATATGGCAATATAGCAGATGGTATATTCCCTTTGAAGGACAAAATGTTTATATTATATCATATTTTAGGTTTTCAAAATTTAAGCTAGAGTTCAATATTCATGTTCATTATCAGTAGTTAGACTAAGGGCCCTCTTGCATAAAAAGTTGCGATTAAACGCAACTCAAAAATATTAAACACAAGTCCCAAATATGCGATCCTGATTGGCTGAAAATCAAGTTGCGTTAAATTTTTAGAGTTGCGTTTAATCGCAACTTTTTATGCAAGAGGGCCTAGTTAGACCATAACATGGTCTAACACTAGACAGACATTATCAAATGTGATAACATAATGAAAACATTATCTGCGACTTAAAGATTTGTTATGGACTGACAAAAAAAAAATCCTGTTATAAATTGTCATTAGTATTCCTGCAAGAACTAAACTATTGTCTTCATAAACCATTTCCACATTACACAGAATTTCAGCAGAATCAGTTTTAACAAAAACAAAAACAACAAGTGAATAGAAAACCAACCCTGCATTGGCTCGATGTGTTCGTCGCAGTGCAAGAGGAACAATCTGACCTTCGTCGCTAAATTCCATCTTAATCTGGGCACTTTCTGCTGTCATTGTTTTTCTGCTTCAGTTGTTACACCTCACATCAGTAACATCACTCTATAGTCACAGCCGAGGACTAACCAAAGACCATTCAAATGCAGTGGTCAAAGGTTAGACTTGGGAGTCATCTAAATTTGTTTGTCATGCATCCTCCTTCGAAGGAACTCGGAACTGCATATTGAAGAAAAAATGAAGAATAACAAAGTCATCGGTGAAATTATTTATGACGATTGAGAAGAATGTATTATAAACTCTGACGTGTTCCAAAAGAAAGATTTACTGGAATAATTATTTTTGTCATTTAAGAAATTCAATGGGTGATCATCAAAAACATCTAATATACATTTTACACTTGCTAGAAGGAATGTGCTATTTATAAATCAAATAAAGAAAAACAAAAACTAATACGGAGTACGACAACCAAAAACAAGGACAAACAACAAGACAGCATAGGATAGTATTTTTTAAATATACAAAAAATGATTTCAGCAAAAATTCAAACAAAATCCAAATTTTAAACATGAGTGCAATACAACAAAATAAAGATTTACATTACACTTAATTATATGTGACTGACAAACATGTTTTGCCTTAAAAACATTTTATTTTATATTCTGCAACACACAATCATACAAGTATCAAAATACAAAAGTAATAAATAGTGTTTTTTCTTCTGATTTGTACCTCAATCTTTACAATTAAATTTCCATAACACTTATTTTTTTCAAATTTGCATTTAATTTGAAATAAAATTTTAAGCGACAAATTGTCATTATGTACGCATATACGCATCATACAGAGATTACATGTCCATGTACATGTCATCATGCTCATGGGCAAGGAATTTATAAACAAATTAGAAACTTACAGGACCAACACGCTCTTCAGTGCTTTTCGAACTTCGAAACACCAAAATGTCCATTAAATTACACTTCATAAACAAAATGAAGAATTCCCAGTCCACAAAATACTAACACATCAGCACACTAAGCAATATGGCTACATGTACACACAATCAATGCATGTACAATTTCAGGAAGCCCAAAACACTACTGCTCATGCTCAGAAGTCACGGGTCACAGGTCACTGTCATTAGCATAATGGGTATTCATTACAGTCCCATGCATAGCTGTTGATGTAGTGATCTAGTTTTTTCTTTGTTATGGTAGAGCAATGTGCAATGTGTTGCACTGAATAACAGTCCACACAAAAGATTTACAAATCAATGAATGGACAAGTCTGCTGTCTGGAATACTAGTAGTCACCTGTGTGTGGCTGTGTACTTCAAAAACTTTTACATACAACATCAAAAGTTTCATGTTCAGGGGGAACTCTTCTCTTCTTATTTTTGAACATGTGATTTAGTCTTAAATGTGTATGTACTGAGATTTCCTTTTGGAAGGTTTTTCGCATTGTTTGAAATATATTTTCCAAATTTGCTCTATTGCAGCTTTTCTGTGGTAATTTGCTAAGAGTCGTCATGTATTTTTGCTGGTATAGTGTAATAAGTATGCAACATGCAACTTGATACAATATTTGCAGGCTTAAATGTACAGCATCAGTAAATATATGTGGATAATTCAAATTTTTCATTTTCTTCTCAACAAATTTTACCTTTGTCCATTCATTTGTTATGAGTATGAAATGCGATAAATATACATCTATTTTCAAAAAAAGAGAATACATGAAGGTCTACATTACAGTCAGATATTTTTTTTAAAATATTTAATATAAATTCTCAAAGAATGCCATTATCAATTTAAATGATTATGAAAATTCATAACTTTCTCATTAATTGCCTTATTTTGCCCAAGCTTTAGTCAAATCACCTTAAACTGTAGATGATTAGTATTGACTTAATTCTTACTGTTTTCTTCCACTAAAAGTGTTATCATGAATATCATAAGAAAGAAAATTTAACTTATCAATTTCTACTATATGGATCATTGATAAATGGACATAATCTCCATTTATCATGATAGTAGAAATGAATGAATTAAATTTCTCTTTATTTTTATTCCATCTTAATCTTTAATTCATTTAGACACTGTAATATAATCTGGGAACATGCTGTACAAATAATATTATTAGTAAAATAGGTATGATATGACATACACGATCATTGCAATTTTGCCACAAAAAATAAATCATATCTTTCATTTAGAAGCAATTTGGCTTATGCATGTATAATAATAATAACAATAATAATAATAATAATAATAATAATAATAATAATAATAATAATAATAATAATAACTTTTTTTCCAGCGTTAGGGGGAATCCTTTTATCTCAGCCTATTGTTATCATTCCCTTTAACGCACGGTTTCTTTCCCCGTAACGTTGAATTTCTATTGTGACGGAATAAACCGCATTGTTAGGATTCCCCCTAACGTAGGAAATAATGTTGTAATAATAATAATAATAATAATAATAGTAATAATAGTAATAATAATAATACTACTACTACTACTAATAATAATAATAGTAATAGTAGTAGTAATAATAATAATAGTAATAATAATAATAACAATAGTAATACTAATAGTAATAATAATAGTAATAATAATAGTAATAATAATAATAATAATAATAATAGTAATAATAATAATAATAGTAATAATAATAATAATAATAATAATAATAAAATAACAATCGATTTATGGGTGTACACAGATAATAATTAAAGAGGGTATAACAAAAAGTAAAAAGAGTGTATGTGAGAGGGTCAAAAACTACATTTACAAATATTGTATGATTGTTATCCTTTTATCTTAGGGTTTGTAATATCTATAGAAATCTGAAAAAGTCCCCCCCCCCCAATCTCTCAAAAGGGTTTGTTACATGTAATTGCAGAAACTACCCTCAAAGAACCCTTTTGAGACTTTTCTCAAAATCAAATGTATGCATGTGCATCAATGCGCCATCGTGTCATGCCATATCCTTTCAACACCAGACCTTCTTACTTGAAACTGGGAATAAACTCGAGTTGGCATTACAGGTACACTAAACAACAATAATTAGCATTTTACCTGGTACCTATTTATCACACCAAAGTGGAGAGCAGATATTCTTGTATGATAGTCCACTGCCTGGACTGCTCTCTATCCCTCACCGTGTGTATCGTATGAACATATCAGCTACAAATGCACACGCAAATTACGCACGTACGGATACAGAGCCAGTGGGGAGGGTGAATTTGTGGGGAAGAGTGAATTTGTCATTATGGGGATGTACGGATCAGCGTGCACGCATGCATTCGAAAAAGGTGAAAGATTGAAACGACCATAAACTGGTCTAAGGTATGCCTTGCTTTAAGGACAAAAAGTACTATGCTAAGACTCAAAACCATGACCTTCACAACTCTAGTCAAATATTCAATTTGACTACATGTACAACAAAGACAGAGCACCATTACCATCATCATTTTAGCTACTGGAATAATTGTTGGGACAATTACAATGACGTGTTTTCTGAAAAATATGACATTCTATACAGGGATGGATCTAGGGGGTAAAAACCCACTCCTCCTGTTTTTATTTTTTGTTGTTGCTTGTCAGAGATTTTGGGGAATTAGACCCTCCCCCTTTTTGTATGCTCAATAACATTTTCTCTCTCTCTCCCTATTCCCTCTTTTTTTATTTTGTTGTTGTTGCTTTGAGACATTTGTATGCTATAAAGAAACACCCCAAAATCTAATGACTTTTTTTTTTTGGGGGGGGGGGGTCAATTGTCTCGAAAGGGTTAAACAAAATCCTGAATGTAAAATTTAGAAATTTGTGGAAGTCCGGACTTACATTTTTGGTGCCCATGTGTCCTGGTTGCCTGTTAGTGTCAAGCCCCGGTATAATCATTTTCAAATCAAGCCTGGGTTCCCTTTTCAAAAGGAGAATGAAACCGCAAACTTGTATGGACTTTAACAGAAGCAGAAAAATCTTAGAAGCATATCACTGAAAGTTTGAGGAAAGACGGATAAAGAATAAAAAAGTTATGAAGATTTTAAAAACCTAAAATCGCTAAATGAAATTGGCAACATACATGTACTCATTATGCTAATGAGATGCTATGACGTTTTTGTGCTCTCTCTTTATAGGTGATAAATAAGAAAATTATCAGATTTCATCTTTTAAACAAAGAAAATGGAATTATCAACATTGTGCTTGAAATATATTGAGGAATAAATTTATGAACACCACCTATAATACAGAAAGCAAATTTTTAAAGATATATTCAAGGAAAGTGGATTTTTACAACATTATTTGTATAAGGCAATTGGAAAGTATAGCACATTTACATCACAGCATCTCATTAGCATAATGAGGACACTGCCAATTTCAGATCTTCATTTATTTAGTGATTTTAGGATTTCAAATATTCATAACTTTTTTATTAGAACTTTGTCCGTTTTTCCTCAACCTTTCACTGATATGCTTCTTTGATTTTTGTGCTTCTATTAAAATGCATTTATTTGGGGGGCTTCATTGTCCTGTAATTACATAAGCGAACAGTGTTATTTTACGAAGTGCCAAGGTGAAGCTCGGTACATAGGGCATATGATTCAAAGACTAGCAGATCAAGTGAAGCAGCACGTACCTTCCTCTATTCGGAACCGCCAGACTAGTGCACGGTCACAACCCCTGCGCTCGTGTAAACAAACAAATGTGCATAACACGGCAGACAGTGCCAATTCTGCTATCGCTCACCACTTACTTACATGTAACAATCAAGAGTGCGCTGATCAGTACTGTTCATCTTGGTTCAAAGTTCTCAGCCAAGCGAGAAACTTTACACATCTGCGCATGCTCGCAGCCACATACATTCAGCTCGTTCGTATCATTTTATCTCCCGTTATAACAAAACCAGCTGGCAATAAGCCTAATTTCCCGTTATTTTCATGCAGCCAATCAAAAACCCCTTATAATTGCGCGCTTTGTTCCTTTACTAAGTTTCTGGTTATATTGTTCGATTTCGGCTTTCTGTTCATTCTTGCGGTATACTCTGACGAGTGCAAGACAAAAAGCTTAAGTATGTCTCTCTTCAACGCCAATTTTCCGATAAGCGAATATATACATTTACGAAGATCACATGAGCAATGTGTATGAAGTGATCTTTAATTTACACGTATACATGTACTTACCGCTCAAAATAACTTTAAAACTTGAAGGCGTATAAATTACTATAACAACCAAAATCTTTAAAAAATTGAAAACACCACACTGAAGTTGAAATCCAATTGTACCAATTTAAAATATGTGCACACCAAACTGATATGATTTTGATTGCAGGCAAAAAACATGCACTGATGACACTGTTGGTGTCGTGTGCAAAACTGAGTCAGCTCATGACCCTACAAAGGTCATTGTTCATATTCCTGAATAATATGGTCATAAGAGGGCGCTTTCTTCCTCTCTGAGATTTTTTTCTTTCTATCAGATCTACAATGTATAGTGCCACATATATGCTATCTATGGCACTTTTCTTGGAGCTTTTTGACTTGTACAAGTTGTAGTCTCAGTGCAATTTTAAAATTGCAAAATTACAAATTTCTTTAAATCTCACAAGAATCTTCAGCAAAACATCACTTAAATGGCTATTCTTCATGTCTGTATCTAGAAACGTGTTTTGTCCTCTGAATATACAATATTCTCTTTTTAAATCATATTTTACTTTGAAGTTTGCATTTGAGTTTGAGATTAAACCATGTGCAAAATCACAATTGATGTCAAAAAAGTTTGCATTTCCATATTGTCATATTTCATATTCATAATAGCAATTTGAGATAAATAAATCTTTTAAACTGAAGACTTTGTGTCATATCTAAATGTAGTTGGCATTACATCATGTAAGTGAAGACAGAATACTATTACTAGATCTAGAGTCTAGATCAGTCTACAGAAAAATTAAAATTAAAAACTGGTGGGGGGGGGGGGCAGGCACGCCGGAAGCAGTTTCGGATTGGGGGGGGGGCAAACATTCAAGGGGGCTCACCTTTCAAGGGCTCATGTCTTCTCACCCCTAAAAAAACACACACGCTTTCCCACCCTCTCACAATACAGATCCTACTACTAAATCAAAATTTTACTCAAAAATTCTCTGACAAGCATTTTTGGGGTGTATTTTTACTCGAAAATTCTCTGACAAGTAAAAAAAAAAAAAAAAAAAAAAAAAAAAGGTTATCAGCATTTTTGGGGTGTATTTTTACTGGAAAATTCTCTGACAAGCAAAAAAAAAAAAAAAAAAACACACCAGAATTGTGCTAAAATTCTGCTAAATTTGGCAACCTTGCGTCTAATACAAAACCTCCACTACGTTAAAGTTTAAAGTTTGAATGCTTTATCTGTCTTCAGTGATCTCCATGCATACGAGAAATGAATACAAAGGCTTACAATTACGTAATAAAGCAATCAAGCTTTTAATATACACACGATTTTTACTCCTTTACTACTGATTTTTTTTTTTTTTTTTTATGGGGGGGCTTTTTTGGGGGGGCGAAAATGCATTTTGCCCCCCCACTTTTTCATTTGGGGGGAGGGGGCAACTGCCCCCTCTGCCCCCCCCCCCCACTTCCGGCACCTATGGGGGGGGGGGATAGATCATCAAAATTTGTCCCCTCCAAAAAAAATTTAAAAGGAGAAAAATGTACAGAAAAGTCAAATGTTAAATGTTGTAGAACTGATCTAGATCTAGTGGAGCAGAAGGAAAGAATAAGAAGAAAAACAAGAAAAAATAAATGGAAGAAGAAAAAGAAAAGAAGAAAAGGAAAAAGAAGAAAGAGATGGAGAAGAGAAAGAAGGAGGAGAAGGAGGGGAGAAGGAGGAGAACTTGAACGGAGTCAGAGAAGTTGACATAAATCTAGTTAAGAAGAAAAAGAAGAAGACGAATGAAGAAGACGAATGAAGAAGAAGAGAAGACAAAAGAAGAAAAAGAAGAGAAAAGAGAAAGGAAGAAAAAGGAGATCAAGAACAACAATAACAACAGCAACAAAGAATTTAAAAAATCCACCTTTATTTTTCATAGATTACTCATTAGTTGGAGTCGGAGTCGGAGTTGAAAATGCAGTGAAAAGCCAGGCAGTGGTGGTGGTGGTGCTAGTGCTGGTGGTGCGTGGTGCTCCGTTGAGCTCCAGTTGCAATAGGGTACATACAAACAAACAGTTCTCACGTCCCAACTCCCTGGATCTACCCTATCATCTAAACTTATAATTTGCACGTCACATCTTACTTTGTAGGAGTTAACTTAACTGTAAATTTCATGCTTTTATTACATTACTGTACCATGCTGTATGGATCTACCAGGTATGTTTTAAATACTCACCATAACCGCAAAAATGTTTCTGAAAATCAACAGTACAGCCAGGAGCTTAGGTACAAGGTCGTTCGTCGCAAGATATCATGCAGCATATATGCAGCAGTTTGCAGCTAGCTAGCTATATTTATATAGCTATCGCTAGCTAGCTAGGCCAGCGCCGTATCATAGCGCATGCACTGAATGTTGCTAGCGCCAGCGCCCGCTCAGCTCAGCGGAACGTCGCTGCTCGCGCTCCAGCATGCACAGCCGGCCAGACCCGGCGGCTAGTCACGCAGAGGCGCCCTGCATGCAAGAGCAATCGAAGTACCGTAGTGCATCCAGTGCTTGATCACATTTTGTTTTTTCCCGCTGCGCGCGCTAGTTGAAATACATTCGATCATACAGAAAGATTGGCGCCATCTTGAGAGAATAAGGAGACAAGACTCACAAGCTCTTTTGTTGTTGTTATAGGTCGGGCAAACTAATCTAATCAAGATTTGAAAGAGTAAAGTGTCTGTGAAGTATTGCGAAGGAAGGAAGCTTCAAATACATGTATGCATAAGTATGGTGTAGGGGCTGCGCTGCTAATTATAAGAAACTTGGAGGGGGGGGGGGGGGGGGGCGGGTGAGGCCCGCGCAGTCTTACCTCCAAAAAAAAAAAAAACATGCTTATTTGACATCCACGCCTTATAGTGTCCGATAAAAAGAAAAAGTATTAAATAAATACGGGCCTGACCAACCCATACACCCTCCCCCACGGCCATGCAGTTTGTGTCTTTCTTCAAAATTCAAGGAAGATGCCTCTCATACTGGCGGATCAATGCAGGATTCTCTGGCTGGGGGGGGGGGGGGGGGGCACAAGTCCGGAAAAAAACATCTGTGACAGTCAATGAAGGGCGCATCAGAGAGTTGTGTTTTTGTTGTTGTTGTTGTTGTTTTTTTTGGGGGGGTTACTATGCTGTTTTACTCCAGAATTTTCTGACACGTACTGGAATATGGGCACTTTTCCTTATTATTTGTAACGTCATACCAAAAAGTGTGTTGCATTCTCAACCATGCGCGCGCGCGTATCACTTTCCCTCTGCGATTCCCTCCATAGAACCCTGTACATTAATCATGAAAAACGTAAATTTCAACTTTTAGAAATACTTATATCTTTTTCACTTTTTAACAATTTAATTCAGTTAAAAAGGAATATAAATATTGAAGAAACAAAGAAGCTGCTGAGCATAAAAATGTAATCATCTCATATGTAGAATTCTGGCCAATTTTGTTTGAAAACGGCCTTTTTATGTTGCCTCACAAAAACGTAGAACACCCAAATTACACGTGTTTCTATGGGGAAAGTAATCGACTCGCAGTGACAAGGTAATTTTGTTAATTGGTTAGCAGTGCTGTTAATGGTGGGAATTAACCAGTTAAAAGGTTTCTTAAAAGAGTAAGAGTTCTAGGTTTGACCTTTCTTATTTTGACTTCTACTGGTTTTGTAGAATTCTGGCCTTTTTATGAATTAGTTATGAAATATTTTGTGTTTTTAGACTGATTCTGTGCGCGCGCACCACTGATCTCTACAGAGATCAGTGGCGCGCACGTGTCATTCTGATGACATATCAGGCTACGCGCAGATGCAACAAATTGCGCGAAACTTATTGACATGTATAGGCCTATCAAAATTGAATGGTCTAAGAAAGCCAGATTGGGATTTGAATGAAGAAAATTCCCCCCCCCCCCCCATGATGGATTGCTAGTGTTTTTGTTTTTTTGTTGTTGTTGTTGTTTCCCCCCCCCCCCCCCCCCCTTCTAGCACTTTTGTATGCCCCTTCCTGACAGAAACATGCACTTCCGTTACATCTTATCGTACATGGCTGTTTTTTCTCCCGGAGAAAATAATTTTCAGAATACCAAATATCTCATGATATTATCTTCTGCGCAACATTATGTAAATTATAGGATCGATGCGCAGAGTATAAAGAAATGAGAGAAAAGATACAACAAAAGTTACAACAAAGTTACAACAATAAAATTGTCAGAATACCAATTTTGTTTTGAAGGTGAAGATACAACAATGTTATAAATAGGCCTAAAACCCCGGGATAAAAACAGTTTTCAGAATACAGCCCCAGGAGCCGCTCCCAAAATAGCCAGCTATAATTTTACGCACCCCTTAGATCATCCATGCGTGTCATTCACAAAAAGCTTGTCAGCCTAAACGTATATAGCCGCCCGGGGTATGACCCTCAGGGCCCTCGAAAATAGCCCCCAAATTGGGTCGATTTCACCCCATTATGCACCAAACTTTATCATCAGAAGTTATACATGTATATGACTATAACACTAAAACATAAAAACTGACAAAATTTTCGCCGGGATGGGTTATCATACCCCCCCCCCCCCCCCTTATAGAAGTTCCCCCAAGTATGGTCGACTTCACCGCATAATTATGCACAAAACTTTGCCTTCCTCTATATTATTTATTGCATTTTCATATATAATAATTAATTAAATAATTAAATTCTAAGCTTAACGGAATTTTTATTTATTTGTTTACTAATCATAATATATATATATATATATATATATATATATATATATAAAGGATGGTGATACAAGAAATATTTACAGAGGACTCAACAAAAGTTTATTTTTTGCGGGGGGGGGGGGGGCAGGGGTGATATATCAACCATTTCCAATGTATTTTGTCAGTGTCCCTGCATATCCCTATAATATTATATGATAATGTGCTGCACCACTTTGTGGGCCGTTCTCTTTCCGGTACCCTGTATCACTGACACCGTCTTTGGAAAAGGGACAAAAGGGTTAATTTTACACTTGCAGATTAAACTGCATTTGACAAGAATCGTCTTACTTTTAACGTTTGATAGGCGGATGGGGGTGGGGGTCATCACACTTCTGGGGCCTCAATATAGAGATAAATCAATCTTACGACTGATAACAATCGTAAGTCTATGGCAAACTAAAGAGTTACAACTGATTGTAAGATTGATTGTATCTTTTTATGTTACAGACCCCAGATTGATTAAAAAGACTTGAAAAACAGGTCTTGTATGTATGAGAGAGAGAGAGAGAGAGAGGGGGGGGGGGGGGTCGGGAGCGGCATTACTGATTTCCAGTGTATGCCTATAGCATTGAATCTCCCTAGATTGAAAAAAGTGGATGAGTGTTACACTGTGTATCATCCAGGTATTATAACAAAAACTCAGGCCTATCGAATCGTACTATTTGGGGTATTGGGTATACTATACCCTACCCCCAACTCAAAGCAACTCAAAGAGAAGTCGAAAACAATTTCGTTTTTCGGGAGTCCATGTTCGTCATCATGAAAAAAAAAAAGAAAGAAAAAAAAAAAGATGACTGTACATTCTATCTTACTACGTGATTCTAACAACTTTATTATTTATTATTTTGCGGGGGGGGGGGGGGTGTAGAGGTGTCTGCATCGTGAGGTAAGAATTCTTCTTATATATAAGTACTCTCAGTATTTTTGTTGAGAGGCAGTGGCGGAGTCATTTAGGATGGAGGGGGCATGATTGTATTTTGTATTGTCCCCTGATCAAAGCATGTGCCTCCCGATCATATTCTTACCCCCCCCCCCCCCGACGGTCAGTTCCTGTACAACTTATCATTTGGAAGCTCATACCCTGTACCGGATCTCACATACACATACCTTTCTTCCTATGAATTCTTCTGAAATCACCATGCACCATACTTCCTTGATATCAAGTAATTGGTTTTCAAGAAGGAGAAAAAATTAATGAAACGGATCAATGAAAGTTTGAACAAAATCCAACAAGAAATAAGAAAGTTATGAATGTTTGAATTTGTAATCAGTCAAACAAAAATTGGCAACTCTGTGAAGTATATCTTGCGAGCTCCCTCCCATTTGCCCTGTACTAAATAATAATAATTTCCCACTTTTTCTAAAGAAAATATTTAATCATGCATGCAACCTAGATATAATTATTGCATTATTGTTTTTTTTTTCTTCACAAAACCTGTATATGAAACAAAATAATGTATTCCTTCATCAACAACTATAAGAAAATGAAAAATTATGACATTTTCTGTTAGACCAAAATATGAGAGGAGCTCGCATGATTAGTCACCGAGTTGCCAATTTGTGTTTGATTAATCACAACTTCAAAAATTCATAACTTTCCTATTTCTCTTCGGATTTTGCTCAAAGTTTCACGAATCTGTTTCTCTCATTTTCTGCTTTTATTAAATCAACTTAATACCAGGATGAACTTCCCTTTTAGGGGTTCACCTAACTGTATATGCTGGTGCTGATTTTAAAATAAATTTGCTAGCGTGTTTAGGATTCATGGTGGGACAAGATTATCCAAATGTTTTTCTGTTGAAATCACTCTCTTATTCAGCAGTTGATCATTTCGGAAATAGGGTCGAGCTTTATACTATGAAGGAACCACATATAGGCCAGGAGCCTGTCCCGAAATAGTCACCCCATTTTACCCATAAGATTTGACCCCGTAAAGTTACTTAGACCATCTAAGTCATTGACAAAAAGGTTGTCAGCCTGAACGTAGCCGCCGGGTTTAGCCCCCAGAGCCCCCAAAAGAGACCCCAAAGTCGGGTCGATTTCACCCCATCTCCCCCATGCACCAAACTTTATCAGTAGGAAGCAGTATGACTGGACATTACAGAACACACAAAACTGACAAAAATTTCCGTCGGGATGGGGTGTCAGACGGCCCCTAAAAATTGGGGTAAATTTTTCCCCTTGAAGCCCAGGGATCAAATTTTGTCAGAAGGAAGAGCTATGGATGAACATTCCAAAAATATAAAAACTGACAAAATTGTCCATCGGGAAGGGGGTGTCAGACCCCCAGAAATGGAAACCCCAAAGTGCCCTTTGACAATGTTTTGCCCCCAAAAATGCTCTGTATGTAAAGAAAAACCATTTTCTTACCTTCTGACTATGATAAATCAAAAGTCTTCTATTCAATTCAATTCAAATTTTTATAACATGATTTTGAGTATTATAATCTTCTTGTGGTGCAAACTGGTGTTAAATGGTCATTTGATTAATAAATTATTAAATTCTGAAAAATGTATTGCTTTCTCAAAAGTAGCTAAAAAATATTGTCAGGATTATGTAAACACACCCATTGTCCCTCTTCACCTGTTTGACAAGGCATAATAGAAGAGCTTTTCAGGTATCTGTGGTACTATGTGACTGCCAGGCTGAAATGTACTATTCATGTGTTAATTACACAGATACCAAGCAAGCTTCCCTATTATGCTTTGCAGGGGCGGATCTAGCTTTTTTCCAAGGAGGGGGTTTGAGGGGCTGAGCTCCCCCCTCCCACAGTAGGGAGATTTTTCATTTTTAGGGTTGCTAGCTTGCGATTTTAAGCATACTTTCATGCTCTATTTTTTCTCTTTTTTGCCCCAATAAATGTTTACTTGGAAGCGAGCGAAGCGAGCGAGGGGGGAGGGTGTGGGAGGGGGGTATCCCCCCTCCCACAGTAGGGAGATTTTTCATTTTTAGGGTTGCTAGCTTGCGATTTTAAGCATACTTGCATGCTCTATTTTTTCTCTGTTTTGCCCAAATAAATGTTTACTTGGAAGCGAGCGAGGGGGGAGGGTGTGGGAGGGGGGTATCCCCCCTCCTACAGTAGGGAGATTTTTCATTTTTAGGGTTGCTAGCTTGCGATTTTAAGCATACTTGCATGCTCTATTTTTTCTCTTTTTTGCCCAAATAAATGTTTACTTGGCAGCCCAAGGGGGGGGGGGGGAGGTTTAAACCCCCTAAACCCCCCCCCCGTAGATCCGCCACTGCTTTGTCAGATCGACAATGGGTGTGTTTACATAATCCTGACAGTATTTTTTGGCTACTTTTGAAAAAGCAATACATTTTTCACAATTTAATAATTTATTAATCAAAAGACCAATTAACACCAAAGTGCACCGCAAGAAGATTATAATACTCAAAATTATGTTATGAAAGTTTGAATTGAATTGACTAGAAGACTTTTGAGTTATCATAGTCAGAAGGTAAGAAAATGGTTTTTCTTTACATACAGAGCATTTTGGGGGGCAAAACGTTGTCAAAGGGCACTTTGGGGTTTTCATTCCAGGGGGTCTGACACACCCTTCTTGATGGACAATTTTGTCAGTTTTTATATTTTTGGAATGTTCATCCATAGCTCTTCCTTCTGACAAAATTTGGTCCCTGGGCTTCAAGGGGAAAAATTTACCCCAATTTTTAGGGGCCATCTGACACCCCATCCCGACGGAAATTTTTGTCAGTTTTTTGTGTTTTATAATGTCCAGTCACAGGGGCGGCGCTACAGGGGGGGCAGAGGGGGCGACCGCCCCCCCCTATGATTTTTCAAGTAGTGAAAAAAGAAAAAAAAAGAAGAAAAAAGAAGAAAAGGAGGAAGAAAAGGGAAGAAAAGGGAAGAAAGAAGAAAGAGGAGTATTAAAAAGAGAGGTCTTAAACATATAACTCTATATTACCCCTGTTATTTAATGGAGAAAAAATATGACGTCATCTTTAGGTCGTCTTGCCCCTCCTGTCAAAATACCCTGGCGCCGCCCCTGTCCAGTCATACTGCTTCCTACTGACAAAGTTTGGTGCATGGGGGAGATGGGGTGAAATCGACCCGACTTTGGGGTCTCTTTGGGGGGCTCTGGGAGCTAAACCCGGCGGCTACGTTCAGGCTGACCACTTTTTTGTCAATCACTTAGATGGTCTAAGCAACTTTAAGAGGTCAAATCTTATGGGTAAAATGGGGTGACTATTTCGGGACAGGCTCCCAGACTAATAATATTGTAGGATTGTGATGAATTTTAAAGCTTCGAACCTATAAATCATAAGTCTGCTGACTGATGCCGGCCCTATGTACCTCCTTTCCCTCTCCTCAATCCTCTACACGTTTACTAATTGACTTTTTCCCGACAACCCCCCCCCCCCAAAAAAAAAAAAAACAAGGGGGGGCATTAAAAAAAAAAAAAGATAAAAAAAATCTCGCGTTTCACGAGACTAGCTGATCTCTAATGCGAGACGGAAATTACGTTCTGCTGAGCTGTATAGCTCAGCCCCGGAGCTCAGCCAGCTGCAGGACTGACACACATGTGTGTATGCTGCATGCAGAGGCTGCGATATAAGTCTACGTGTATTTATCGCTGTACTTCCCTATTACGCGCCCGACCTCGACCGTACCCCGTGAGCGCTAGCGCTATAGCACTAGACCAGTGCAGTGGAGTGCATGTGCGCGCGATGCACTGTGTGTTGTATTCCATGTTTGTAACTGCATGCTGCATTGAACCCTGTACAATTCTGTGGTGGTATTCCCATATTGCATCCAGATCCAGCGAGCAGCCTGGCTGAGTGATAGTAGACGTGGCGTGATCCAGCAACGCTTTATTTAGACCGATAAAATCATGGCGATTCGTCGACGAACCGGCACAACGAAGAACCCTCCAATCTTTAGTCATGAGTTCATCATCCAGAATCATGCCGACATCGTTTCTTGTGTCGCTATGGTCATTCTTGTGGGCCTTATGTTTCAGGTAAGCTCGTAAAAATATCACCAGCTGTCACATATATATATGATATAGCTTACACTTAGTTTTACAGTTTACATACTGCAAACAGCTAAGTTAACTTAGTTACACTGCAGTGCAGTTAATATTTATATCAAATGACTGAAATCTGAGTTTTCAATTTGTAGAGGGGATTCCCAAATATGTCTGCTATATTATTGTACTAACACTACTAATTCTGCAGAGGCCCTAAGTTAGATTCTAACAAGTGAGGATGTCATGATTGTATTTTTAAAGTAATATAGCCTAGGTCTAGAGGTCTAGATCAAGACTCTAAAGTCTATAATTTATAAATTATGTTAACGTTACTACTTTTCCATGACCACTGATGACCATGCCATGCGTTCCTCTGCCTCTGCCTCTGGTTCTGTTCCTATTTTCTAAGTTCAAGTTACATTTTATAATACATGTAACAATGACTTACATGTACATGTAACATGATGTATGATGGGGAGCCCTATGTCTGCGCACCAAGGCTAAGATTTGACCTAAAATTCAACAAGAACTTTTTAAATATTCCACTAGCATGACTAGTGCTTAATTTCATATTATTCCTGATATTCTAAAGAGTACATTGTAAATGTGCAAAAAATCTCATCAAAATTAGAGCAAGAACTATGCAATTTTCACATGAAATGGCTGCCGTGTCATTTTGACATTGAAAAAACAATGGTGCCCATGTCTGCGCACTCATTCATTTTACACGCAGTTCAGGAGTTTTGACGAGAAAGACAACATTTTGAGGCCTGTGCATAAAATGTCTGAAATGAGAACTTTTTTCAATATTTTGTCTCGTTTTTTTTTAATGAATATCTCGCTATAATAAAGATGAAAAGTTTGCATTCGTTGCTTGTTTCATTAGAATCGCGCAGTTACGCGTGTGCGTAGACAAGGGCACTGCGCAGACTTGGGCACTCTAGCCATACTTTGATTTTAGGCCTGTTGTTCGCTGGTTGTTGTGTTTGCTTGCTTGTTGTTGCAGTCTTTAACTTACTTTAGTTTGAAAATGAAATGAAAATTTAAAGAATAAAATGTTAATTGAAATGTCAGTTTTCAAATTCCTGTAATTAAACTTTCATTGTCAAACTTTTAAGGACAATTGCACACATTTTTAAATTTTACTCTAGAGTACTAGACTACATGTATTATTACTTAGAGTCCTAATGGTTTATGCCTTCCATGTATGCAAATGGTACAAACTTTTCCAAGTGCTGATAATGTCTGATGATAATGAGTCCAGATTGTGATGCAGTCACCATGGCAGTATGCATGTGCAGAAGTCAGAATGTAGATCTAGATAAAAAAATTTTAAAAATCTGATTAACACACTGTCCATTTTTTTCATTGTTTGTTGCATTACCATAATTATAGTGATTGACACCTCAGGAATATTCAAAATGGAAATGAGTTTTAAAATCCTCAATTTCTTATGTTGGCAACATGTTAACTTCAAAAACACTGCCTTAACTTAAAGAATTCTATGAGTGTGCCCATCATTCTACATGTACATGTACAGCCCTGGAAAAAAAAAAAAATGATTAGACCAGCTCTTAATTTTTGAGGGGCATAAACACATAAGTACATGTCCAGTACATGTGCATTAAAGCTCATGTACAGTATTGGTAGCAAAAAGGAAATTGGAAAGAAACATGTTAAATCTAGTCTCATGTTGTTCTCCTTGTATCAAAAGATGTCTGTAAGAGATCATTTAGAATTCCGTCTATGATTTCTGGTGAATATCCGTAAGAAATGCTTGATCACTACCATTATGCTAGGACCCTTCCACCCCGACAGCTCGTCCCGGCACATAAATTAGTTTTTGCCTCTTATTTGTTTAATAATAAAATTTAGGAGGCGAAATCTTCACAGTGTCTTAGTATTGCTAGTATCTTGCTATTTATCAACAAAAATTGAAGAAATCTGACAAACAGTTTTTGAGGGCTTACCAAAACTCTACTTGACTTTTAGTGGAACTAGCAAAATGAGTTTAATCACGGCCAATTTATGATAAATGGACTATTTCAGGACAACTACATGTACCCCTGGACAATCAACGCTAGGATGACTACATACATGTACATGCAGGACAATTGACCCAGACAAATTGCCCCAGACTGTTACATGTACTTCCTCTCATTCCCTCAAGATTAATAGTTTTTGATCACCTAATTGGCTATAAACATCAAAGAGAATGTTTGTCATGGGTTACTTGACTTTGTCTATGCTTATTGGCCTACTTACTATGGTCATAATGTAAATTCTATTAAGAAAATTTTGAACGACATAAAACAGAAAATTGAGGACAATAGAAAATCAAAGTCCTCAAACAGGAAAAGAGTCTTGCTACATGAATTTGCTGCTATGAGGAAAGAAAATCAACAAACTCTAGGCAGCGTGTCAAGAGGTATGGCTAATTAGTATCATAAAAAATAACAACTTTGCCATTCAGAAGTGAAAAAAATGCCTCTGCAGGAGCAAACATGACATATCCTGATGATCAGGCATACATGTACTTCCTGGATGATTATCCCCAGACCATTACTATACATGAAGATTTAGTATTGACTCCCCCCCCCCCCCCCCCCCCAAACCACCCATACATGTATCACTAGGAAAATTACCCTCTAGGACATTGACATGTTCTGTTAGTGGTTCCAAACTATCCTCCATGGTGTGCCATGACCATTACCATTTGTAAATACCTTGTAAATACAGTTGACTTTGCATAAGTGGAATCTGTTGGGACCACAAAAAATAGCAAAATTTGACTTGGGAAATGTAAGTATCACATCTTTTGCATAGTTTTGTCAAAAAAATTGATTTGACTAAGGGAAAATTCGACTTACGTGACATTGAGTTATGCAAGGTTAACTGTATGTTTTATATTTTGTTCAGAAATTGTAATAAATTCATTCAAATTTCGTTCACAATCTGACCAGCTAGATGACCAGGATGTGTCGTGCTGTGAACGCTACCAGGGGTGGGTTCTCTGATGAAAAGTCTTTATGATTCGAAACGTGATTAAATATAACTGTGCAAATAAAGAAATAAGCATCTCATGACAAACTATTATTTATTTTAGGCATTACTTTCCTAGTTTCCTTGTAAGAGTAACACAAATGCAAAGAGTAAACAGTAAAATATGATTTCCCATGAGAAAAAAAAAGAAAACAAAAAGCAATGTGGTGATCCCAAGATAATGATGTGTTTCTTAGATGGAAATATTAGTTTTCTGCATGAGTAAAGGAATTACATGTATTATTGTATATTAGTCAATAAATTTGTAATATTCATCAGTACAAACGAGCCAGGGTCAGATTTTGTAGAATGCTGATAGGGCAAAAATGCTGGCACAACTGACCAAACCAATTGCCTCATATTTTCCACTGGAAATGATATTTTGGCTGCCTCCTGAAATGCTTTACATATTATGTTTAATTGGTGTCAACTTGAGGACTGATGTCTACTCTTCAGTTTGATACCATATTGTTGCAGTGCCACAAATCTGATGATAAATGAACTGTTGGTGATTGTGAGAAATCATTTCTTTTGACAGGTGTTCCCAAACTTTTGGAGGGCAGTGTATCTGTACAGAATTTCTTCCAAAACCTTTTTTAATAAAAAAATACAGGCATATATACAACCCTGTAACCCCATACAGATCTAAATATTTTAGGTGATTTGTCCCCTTAATGCAGGGCTGAATGTTAGGGGTTGACCATTGCATACATGTATTGGGCAGGGGCAAATAAAATAGACAGTCTGTCATCTACATTGGACAGGGTTGCACATAAGCCTTTGTTTTCCTTTAACTTTGCCTTTCCTTATTTAAAAAAAAAATTGTACTATTGTTCTTATTCACAGGTGACCACCCCATTGGCCTCCATGTTTGTCATTATGCAATACAACATCACCAGCAACAGTACAGAAGGTGAGTACAGAATCCCATGTGTAAATGTAAATCTTGTCAAGGCTGGATATTGATGGTCAAGAGAGAGAGAGAGAGACAGAGAGAGAGAGACAGAGAGACAGACAGACACAGGAGACAGAGAGACAGACAAACTGGCAAATGGACAGACAGACTAACAGACACACAGACAAATAGATAGATAGATAGGCAGATGGACAGACAGAAAATTTAATGCAAATAAATCTATCTAGTTAACAAATTAACATGAAAATCATGACTTTATCAGTGATTACTGTAGCACTGACTTTTATATATACTTGTTGTTGCTTTTTATTGAGGAGGAGCAGCCCCCAAAGTAAAAGTTTTGTTGTTACCAGACCTCAAGATTGACTTTGATTGGTCTTTCACTTTATTTTTATTTTCCATTTTCCACAGGAGAAAGTGGAGGTGAGGAAGAGACTCGCTACATGTATGGATCCAGAGATTCCTTCTGCATTGCATTCTACTTCCTCATCAGCATTGTTCTCCATGCTGTGGTTCAGGAGTACATCCTAGATGTAAGCATTGTTTTTCATGGGGGGGGGGGGGGGGGGGCTTCTAATCTGATCTGATCCGATTGCCCGGTCCAGGCAATGAACGAAGCTAGTTTGCAGGCTCAACCCTCATGTCATTCATGATATAGTGTGAAGCTACTACATGTACATGTATATTAGGTGTTAACAAAAAAAAATTTGACACTTTTGATAGTAAATACCGGTGTGTTGGCTCAGTCAGTAGAGCAGCGTCTGCCTCACAACCGGGAGGTCGTGGGTTCGAACCCCAGCCGCGTCATACCAAAAGACGTTAAAGGGTGACTAAAATAAAAAAATAATTGCCCATTTTTCGTAGGAAGGAGTCATCAGGAGCCAAAAAATATCTATCACACACTTTTTTATGCATTCAGTCGTATTTCATAATCATTTGAAAAGTACATTTTTGCTGATTTACACAGTCATAAGCCCCGCCCCTAAAAAAAACCCATCGAGCGACATCATGATCACGTGATCTGTGACGTACGAGAAGTAAGGGGAAATATTCCACCAACCTATATACCGTGCGCGCCCGCAGGCCCCGGCAGGCCCAGCCCGGTGCCGAGCATGACATTCACCGCATCGACCATTTGCATCGCATATTTTCGTGTGTTTATTTCATCACAATAACTTTGATTTTGGGACACAATTTCATCAATAATGCCAAATCGGTGTATAGTTGCGGGCTGTAGCAAGACCCCTAAAGATGATGTAAGCCTACGTACATCATTTTCCTAAAGATGAAAATCTACGGAAATTGTGGGTCGCAAAGGTATGCTCACGCGGGCAGAGTGGCAAGGGCCAAGCGAGTGGAGTACAATTTGCAGTGATCACTTTTCTTCTCCAGCAGCTGCAGCAGCTTCTTCCCGCGGCCCCTTCCCCCGCGACCCCTTCACCATGCCCTGGAGCGTCTTCTGCGAGGGGTTCAAACATAATGGTCGAATTCCCCTTGCCACTGCACTTGAGCTTCTTCTCTTTCGGGATCGATAAATCATCTGATAAATCAGAGTTCGTATCTGGCTCAAAAAAGTCCTCCAAATCGGACTCGCGATCACTATCCATCTCTCTAAGTTACTCGAAGAATTCAGCCAAACATCTAAGTCACTACTACCGTAGTACATGTAAAGCGAAGTAAAAAAAGGCGAGAGTAAAAACAAACCAAACAAAAGCGTTCACCAGTCGCTTAGTACGAGGGGGAACATAGTTGCCGTACTAAAGATGTGTAGTAGATTGCACAGACGCATAAAACGGCTGTGTACGCGTTTAAGACCAATGCAAAACTATCGTTCGGCAAGCTCAGATGGATGAGAACATTGTTCAAAGAAACGTTAAAAAAACAAAACAAGAGCTGTATATTTGGGCAAAAGTGTTCACTGATCTTAAAGAAAATATATTGATAATGATTATTCACTCCTTAGACTGTATTGATTAATTTCCCTTTTTCATAAATTGTCCGTTGAACAGAGGGGTCAAATACCGTATTGTGTGTACAATGTTACATTGCCGCAGCCTACAGATCTTGTGCCTCTTACTCTTCATACGTCACTTGGGGGTGTGACGTCAATTAGCCAATCAGCTCACGAGTTTTAAGGAACGGTCCCCAAACATCTACTTTTCCCCCTTTTTCGCCCAAACGAGACATAATTTTGACAATCAATTGCCAGATTCGTGATTTGAATGCAAAAATACATGGAAACAGCACCTTTTTTCTCTCTAATTTAGTCACCCTTTAAAAGATGGGAGTTGCTGCTACCTTGTTTGGCGTTCAACAATAAGGGATAGAGCAACGTCGATCTGGCGCTGCTCAGTGGCTGCTGGGCTCACGATCAATTGGGCAAAAGAATTTCCATTTCGGTTTGACTTAATAAAATTTGGAGTGGACTTTAAAAGATTATTATTATTATTATTATTATTAAAAGTTGACCCCGTTGCCTACTCTAACCGGGTAGTGCCTGTATTAACCTATGGGGAATATGAAAATGCTGTTAAGCTGGTATCAGTCTGAGGTTTTCACATTGTATTGTTTAAGGATGTCTTATTTATTTGGAATAAGTTTTATGATAGTTCTTTGAATACTTTTCTTCAAACAGTGCTCTGAATATGTAATTAGATTTTCACTTTTTGAAAAATAAAGACTATTAAATCTGTGTGTGTCAGTAATGAATTCATAGAACAACAATTGCCATTTTGCATTGTAGCTGAAATTGTAACCCAGAATCTTGAATCATCAGTTACACTGGAGAAAGCAAAAGGTTGACAGAAATGAGAGATGTGATGCACAATGGTATTGTTATGTTCTGAATCAATTACTGATACACACATACATTTATTTTTTGACCTTGATTTTTCAGAAAGTGGTCATCTATATTAAATACTCAGAGCATTATTTTAAGAAATTTCATGGAAATTTTACAATACTTAGTTGAAATAAATTTGACGTCTTCAACTCTTCAATATATGAAACCTCTGTCTTATACAAATATTAACTTTTGAGCTATTAACAATTAAAAGAGTCAAATGCATGGTTTTTTTTTAAACCTAGTAAAGTTGGACTTAAGGCAATGTACATGTAAGTGTCCAAGGAATGTGCTTGTTGTTAACAATGCAATTCAGTGGGCCTTTGAAAGATTCACTGATATTTTTTGACTTCAGGTGATTAAGTACATGTACCCTTTAAGAATTTACAGGTAATACTCGGTGTTTGTTATTCAAAGTCATGGATTTAATGTAAATGTGTTATCTTATGTTGGTAAAAAGGTAAAAACTTTCACTGACTTGTTTCTGTGTGAGTGTGTGACATTTCTGTTTCTGCTGTATGTAAGCAAACTTTTTATGAAGGGTTAATTCCCATAAAGTTAACCTGGCGTTGGAACGGAAGGGGGGGGGGGGGGAATAAGGACCAATCTAAAGTGAGTTAGACAGCAAGACAAAAATGAAATATATATCTCAAAGAGAAATACAACTTACCAGCATTTTATGGCAATTTTGTGTAGATGTTAATTTGTCAACATGACATGAAAAAAAAAAAAAAAAAAAACATAAGGCAAACAACTCTTTCAACACAATATGAATGATTATCTCTTTCTTGGAACGTTTCTGAGAAATGCCAAATTAAAACACTTTCATCTTTATTTGAAAATGTCAGGAGATCCCCTGTAGATCTTTTAGATCTTAATGGACCACGGTCTCCATGTTGGTTCTCTCGTTAGTAACTTCAGGCTGATTGGTACAGGTTATCTACCTGGTTATTACTGTGGCTTTCACCCTGAGGGCCAATTAGTAGAAATGCTGATGACCATGTGGGTGTATTCCATCTGATACACAGATATTATCAATACCTCTACTCTACCCCAAGGCAATGTCTGACATTTGTGTTCCATGTAGAGCTATAAAAATCACATACAACACATAGCCTTATGAGAAGCATAAAAGGTGATTTTATTTAAACAGTTTGGTGACTTGGTCTTTAAGTACATGTTTAAAAAATATAAAGCATAATTTGAGTATCTGATTTCCTCAGTTACGATCAAAGGGGAGAGCCCTTGGAGACACCTGCCCCCATCCTTCTCAGTCATTAGAAGCTCCAAATAGCCCAGTACAATAAGAGTAAATGTACTAGCGCTCTTTGCCATTTTAGGGCTATTAATACTTATATATGATGCATAATCAACCCAGTGTAATAGCTGGACAAACAGGAACAATTACCAAATAGAATATATCTCTCTCTCAGACAAAAGGAGAATTCTCTACTTACCCTGTACCAAGTGCCTTCATGAATGCACAAAGAAAACACAGTCAAATTTCTCTTTCAACATGCTATTACAATCATCTTGTCTAATACGGTTGTTTTTTTTCCCAAAGCATTTGCATATATCTTCTTCATCTAGATGACTGTAAAATGAGAAATGTCAGTAACATGAAACTTTGGCGAATTATTAACAACAGCCACTTTCACAGCAAGATTTCCAAAAAATTATTATGTCAGTTATGGTTCATTGTTTTCATGATATGAAACTATAATTGCGAATCTGAACCACTCACGAAATTCACAAAATTAATTGTGCGTGAAAGGTTCTGGTGTTAGAGTATGTATGATTCAGCTACTACTTTAACTTTTCACTTGAAATATTTTGAATACTCAGGTCTTTAAAGTCATGTCATTGAAAGGGGGTAAATACTCTTAGTGTCTTGAAGTGAGATTATGTGTACATTATGTAATGGAGCTCTTGATCCATTGTCATCAACAGCATTAGTTTCAGTTCTCTAATGGAAGCGATGAAATAAAAGTGTACTCTGCTTCATAATCAATCTGCTTTCATGATGATTAATGATTATGACTTTTTCAGCTCTTGTACTTAAGGCTGAATTTCCATGAATTGCAAAATGTTATTGCCAGTTTAATGGTATGTGTTGAAAAATAAAAGGGGAGTGTACACTTACATTGTAATGCTTTTACATACTAGTGTAGGTGACTGTCCGAGAAGACAAGAAAACAATTATGGTTATTTGAATTGGTAAAAACTTCTTAAGACTTCTTTTAATAATTACTTTCCTACAAGTACTTGCTACTTATATTATATTATCCTAAATATCAAGCTGGCATTTAGAATGGGGTCTGAGTCTTTGTTGAAAAAAATTCAGGACTTGTTCTGATTTTCTTAAAAACAGTAAACCACTTATCATGGAGGTATAGTTTGTGGTTTCCCAATGACTTCTGGTTCCTGTAGAATTTCATTCTTGTCATAAAATCTGAAATAATCATATCCCGTCTCTACCATGATAGCATCATTTTCCCATGCATGTTTACACCAAATCCAGGACCATGACTACATTGATGACCCGTTTTGCCTGAAGATTTCCGTTTTTTTTTTTTTTTTTTTTTTTTTTTTTTTTTTTTTTAGAAAAGCAGTTTGAGATTTACATGTCCATCCATTTTTCAGGCTTTTATAAGAATGAAACAATCTTTCATAATCGCTTTAAAGGCTTGTTAACATATATGCCACAGTAAACATCTGAAAAAAAGACACAGAAATGTGAAGCGCACTATGCTTAGCAACCCCTGCATTTTTTTTAAAGGCGGTTTGTCGCTTCATATTTGAACGAGCTTTAAGAGTCTTCATGAAAATATTATTAGATTCATATCACCTAATGTTTTATCTTGCAGAAACTGAACCGAAAGCTGCACCTGTCAAAGGTCAAACATTCAAAGTTCAACGAGTCGGGTCAGCTGGTGACCTTTTACCTCTTCTCCATATGTTGGGGCATGGACATCATGATGAAGGTGAGCTCTTAAAATGGTGTTGTATGAAATAAAAGAATTAAGTTGTATCATGACTTCCTGTATGTGGTAATTCAATAAAAGAAAATAGTATGATGTATAATTCTTTATAATATATGTTCATTTAATAATAACTGTTTACAGGAGGGATTCACTCAGAACTTGGCTCACCTGTGGGAAGGCTACCCCCATGTTCTACTCTCCTTCAGATCCAAATTTTACTTCATTATTCAGGTTAGTAATGCCGTAAATCGTACATGTATGTTAAACACTCAGCTCAAGTAGTTGAAGTGAGTGTTGAGTTTTGTTGTTGTCGTTGTCCATTGAAGATCTTTGTGTGATATTATATCCCAAGGGACATTTGGTAAATTTCCCCATTTTTTTTCTACAGCTCAGTTGCTCTCAGCTCCTGCAAATCTCAGATCTATCATTTAGAAATGTCTTTTTGTTTTAAGACAAATTAATAAATAAACAATCCACCTGCATTATCATGACCATGTAATCATAATGTTACATAGCTTATTCAGTGTAGTATGGTTCAAAGGTAGTAAGACTAATTGTAGAGTCATGTTCGTATGAAGTTAAAAGGGATTTGGTAATTTTGATGAAAAGCATCATCAACAAAGCATTTATATCATGTTATTTTGTACAGATTGCCTACTGGATCCATGCTTTTCCAGAATTGTATTTCCAGAAAGTTAAAAAGGTAAGTGCCTTTTTTCAGCAGATGAATAATTAGAATGTAAGTTATATTTTGATTATGAAATAAATTTGGCTGAAATTATTCAGATGACCAATATGGCAAAATTCAATAGGTTTCCTTTTATATCCCAGCTCATGGAGGTATCCAAATTGATTGATTGATGGTTAGGTCTTGTCACTTGTGACAATTAAATTGTCAATTCAAGTTTTAACAAAATTAAAGGAGTTAATCATTCAATGTAAATCATTCATTGTTAGATCGAACCACAAAGTTCATGATTTGGATAAGGTTGTAGTCATAATTGATAATCCGTGTTGACCATTTGCACTTGCCAAGCTGGGCAAACTTATTACCAGCTTTATCTAAAGTACTCTCCTAATGAAGACACTGGCTTAATACCCTCAACCACTTTGCAAGCCATTCTGTAACATTTGTACAAATCTATCAATTTCTCTTTGTGTGATTACAGGAAGAAATTGGTCCCAGGATTCAATACTCATCCTTCTATTTAGTCTTTGTGGTTTCTGCTTATCTTCTAAAGTAAGTATCGACATTATTATTATTTTTTTTATAGTTTGTTTTCAAATCATTTCCTGTACTTCAGGTGTTAATGAAATATTCTACATTGTAGAAAGTCAGATAATACAACATCTTCGAAAGTTTTCAGTGAAATGATTATTGGTTAGTGAGTTTGAAGATATAATTTCTTATGTGTTAAACTTGTTTCCTTCATCAGTTTTCCAAACCTATAGAAAATGTGTCCTGTTCTGTCTATAACATTCATTTTTAATGACCTTCACTCTGATTGTTTTAGCATAAAAAGGTTATATTATAATGTACCCTTTTCCATCTAGCAATTTCATTTAACCATATTTCCTTCTGTCTTTCTTATCAGCTTGACGAGGCTAGGCTTGATTTGTATTGTGATACACTACATAGCAGAGCTGACTTTCCATGTCGCCAGACTTTTGTACTTTAGTGAAAAAACAGAGCTATCAGAACCTTGGTAAGTGTTTATTGACTTTCACGGGTAGATCAGGGGAAAAAAAATCTGAAAAACTCTTTCAAGTTTCATGTCTGTGAAAGGTCTTTAGTTATAACATATGACCATTGCAATAAGTTGTTCATGCATTCTTTTGTGCATACAATTTCTGCAGGTATTTCACAAAGACATTTGTGTATACTGAAGCACGGCTTATTGTGAGGGTCTGCATATATGAGCCCCAGCTGTAATTTTGTAATTTTGAGAATTGCCTATGACGTAAGCTGACACTAAGGTTTAAACTGACCTCACTAAAACTGATTTCTTTACATGACATTCCTTTATACAATATTCTTATCCTGTGTCTATGCTCCTTTCACCATATAGAGTTATAATTTATGCAATATCTCTGTTACAAATTTTGTATTAAGAAGTTTTTGTGTGAAAGGTGAAAGCTTCGGCAAACTCTGATTGAATCTCCCATTATCTGTCTTTTGCACAGCTTCTCATTATGGGCCGTACTGTTTCTGCTGGTTCGTCTTATGACCATCTCTCTTACAACACTCACAGTGTGGTTTGGATTAGGAAAGGTAGAAAGCCAAGGCCTTGACATCTCTAATGGAAACTTCAATTCTCCTTTATCAAGGTGAGTCATTGTAAGCATGTTTTGTGGTATTAGTGATGATGATGGTGATGATGGTGGTGATGACGATGGCGATGATGATGATGACGATGATGATGACGATGGTGATGACAATTGGATTAGGCAAAGTAGAAAACCATGGCCTTGAAAGTTGACATTCCCAATGGAAATTTCAATTTGGGAAGGTGAGTCATTTAAAGCATGTTTTGTGGTAATGATTATAAAGAAGAGGGGGAGAAGAAGGATGATGATGATGATGATGATGACATATTTCCACCAAGATGTGCTTCATTACTCATATGCAGGGGAACTTCAGTAAAAGTTTTGAAAATTAAGAGTAAATTGTACTTATATCAAGTGATAACGTCATTGATGGTTGTGTCTGTTATTTCTAGCTGAAGGCCTTTCTTCTTAATCTAACAGAAGCTTCATGTCTATAAAGGGACTGGGTCCCATATCACCGATTACAACTATAAAATTCTAACTATAAAATTGGTTTTCTGACATTCATGTTCAAAACATATAAGATATGCCACCGATCCTAGGAAATCGGTGATGGAGGCTCTTTAGCATAAAATGATGAGTAACATTGGTGTCTACTACCTGTTTTACATTGAGATTTTATAGTAATAGCTATCAGTATTGTTATTGGTAATATAGGACTGACCCCTAACCCTTGCAGCAATATTTGTATCATTCAACACATCATTGTAATGAAAAGTTATAGGCCTGTTTTATAACTTGGAGCAGTTCATTGTCTATGATTTCCTTCTCTTTCCTTGTGAAATTATTCATTGATCAGACTGACCATCTTGACAGCAGTGTGCCTTTTCCAGGCGTGGCTAATCTTCAACTTCCTCATGTTCCAGCTGCGCAGACGTCGTGAAACCCAGCTGGCCAATGCAAAGCCCCAGCGGAAGACAGCTCCTACAAAGACAAAGGACAAGAAGAAGAAAGAAGAGGGTGAGTTGTTTGCTCAACTCTCTCTATCTTTACTTCATCAGTGGAAAGGCTATAGTGATGATAATATTCTGGATTTTTATAGCGCCTATTACATCTACAATGTCTCTAAGCGCTTTACAGTAGGGCTGAGTCATCACGGGTTTTTCCAAACCCGGGTTTGACTCGAAAATTTTGGGCGGGGACCGGGTACCCGAACGGGAATTCCCTACAACAGACAATGTGAGTGTATGTAGTGACGGGAGTCAACAGTCAAGGTAAAATTGCTAAACTAAAATGCAGCATAGAGGACAGTTACTGAATCCAAATCGATAAAACAATGCTTTTCCCGAGAGAAATAACATTTCGGAATAAAAACAAAACATTAAGAAATACAGCCAAAGGTCTCTTTGTTACCTAAAATTGAGGGCTGAAAGAGGAAATCAAGCTTCGTGGTAGGTATCGTGCACGTTCAGAAATGAAGTCCGAATGTGAGTCACCTGTGCCCAGTGCGCACGAATACAGCCCTAGACCGTAATACACAGATGAGGGTCGAATATAACTGATGTGATCGGATCAAAGTAAGCTTTGAAAACACCTAAAAATACCACGTAAGCGACAACAAAAATACAAAATTACCGTAAAATAATTCTTCCCTTTGGCAAAAAACAGTATGGGTATCCATAATATTTCATAGAAAAAAAGATGTTGGAGGATTGCGAGTGCACTTCATATCGAGATTAGGCAGCCATATTTGACATTGTTCTGCTTAGCAAGACCGTAGATGGCAGCAGAGAGGAAAATAAATGTGGGCACTAGATCAGGTGATCGGCCACAACTGTTCCTCTCTGCTGCCATCTACGGTCTTGCTACGCAGAACAATGTCAAATATGGCTGCCTAATCTCGATAGGAAGTGCACTCGCAATCCTCCAACATCATTTTTTCTACGAAATATTATGGATACCCATACTATTTCTTGCCAAAGAAAAGAATTGTTTTACGGTAATTTTGTATTTTTGTTGTCGCTTACGTGGTATTTTTGGTTGTTTTCAAGCTTACTTTTGGCACGATCACATCAGTTATATTCGACCCTCGTCTGTGTGTATTACGGTATAAGGCTGTATTCGAGCGCACTGAGCGCCGGTGACTCCCATTCTGACTTCATTTCTGAACGCGCACGGTACCGCCTAGCTTGAATCTTCCTCGCAGCTCTATTTTTTTAGACTCATGAAAAGACCTATCGTCGTCTGAAATGATTTCCATTTATTACTGCAGCAAATATAATTGGATTAAATTGAAATTCAGTTTGTGAATTGCATGTTTAAAGTTCTAAATTGCAATATATTAGTGCTAAAATTAGTTTGGAAAAACCCGAAATCCGAAAATGCAAACCCGGGTTTCAGCGTGACGGGCGGGGACCGGTCGGGGAACCGTTTCGACTCAGCCCTACTTTACAGACATATAACCAGATTCATGGCTTGCCCGCACACAATGTATGCACCTTCTCCACTCCCTGGGGAGCATTCCAACCAGGCACCTTTGGTAGATGCTCGCAATGCTGATCAAACCACAATGACCATGACCACTATTCCAAAATGTTTCATGAATCAGCTTTCCTCTTCAAATTCCAATATTGATTTTGTTTCGTTAATTGCATTCTTGCCAAAAGAATAAGTTATTATAAGAAACGAAACTGTAAGAACCGATTTTACATACATCTTCTTTGTAGTTTCATACCATTTTTCCTTTATTTATGAAGCATAAGAAGAAATCATGTATTTACAAAAAGAGGACAATTTCTTAATTGTATAACTTGATAATCATGAAGATTTTATACACCAGAGTTAATATAATTAGCTAACTTTCAATCTCTTCTTCAAATATCTGTGTAGCTCTTTTGAAAATTTATATGCATGCAACTTGGAACTTCCCTTTGAGATAAGGGAGATGTGCACTAATAGACAAAGCCGGTGGAATTAAACACCCTTTGCTTTGAAGATGTAAACATTATTTTTTTTTTAGTAAACTACATGTAGCTTACAATACTTCACTTGTCTTCCCTTTTTCTCCCTTTTTCTAATTTGACAGTGCGTGTAAGTGAAGGGATTGACCAATCTGATGCCCTTACAGCTTCCCCTGTTGCATCTGACTCTCCTCACTCAGAAAATGGAAGTGTCCGGGCACGGACCAAACCAAAGAAGAAATAGGTCTTCTTCTACAGCTCATGGGGCAGTTGCCTAGCAACTAGTTCCATTAATTTAGCCTTGCTTACTGTATCATCTTCAAGTTCATGCAATCTTCCAACTGTGTGAACCTCAGTTTTGAAAAAAAATGCAAAGGAAGTGGGAGGAGTGATAAAGAAGAGAAATTTAATTTACCGTTTTCCATTTTTTATCAGTTGTCGGCTATTTTACATCATCATTCTTCATGTTATTAGGCAAGCATCTTTTCAAGCTTTCTTCATTAGATTTTAGCTATTCACAAAACATTTCTTGGAAAAGGTTATTTGTTATTGTTTCGGTAGAATGATGCTTTATCATGTAGTTTTACACTTGGAGAGTTTTTTTTGGCTACATCAATTTGTGGGTTTGGTGTTTATTTCCAATTCATTTCCTTCATGTTTCATTATATGCTTTGCTTGTTGCTTTTGTCCTTCCAAATTCTTAGCACAAAAAGAGGCCTTGGGTGCATGATTGACCTACTCATATGTCATCATGTTTTTCATTGCTCTGTGATGAAAAATACGGAATTAGAATGCATCATTCATGGTATTTACATAAAGTTCAAGTTGAACGTAATAATGTTGATTTTTTAATTATTTAATGAAGTTATTCCGAAAGAGCAAATATTGTGGTCTTCAGATGTTGTAGTGCACGCTGATGAAACAGAAACCCGATTTGATGTATATTCAATTGTTGAATGGTCATGTTTCATGTATGTCTGGCTAAAAATTTATCATTTCTACTTTGGTTTCACATCTTATTTTTTCTTTTCTCTTATTTATGTATGTAGTGTAGTCTTGTCTTTATAAAGAAAAAGATTTCAGATAGATGGATATGTGTGGTCTAAACTCTAAATATTTTATTTTATTAAGAAAAAAAGTAAAAGATGAAGAGAGAAAACATGTATTTTTCAGTGTGGAAGTATATGTCTAAAATTTGTTTTGAACAATGCATATGAAGACAAATATGCATGTAGATACTTCAGCGTTTAATGTACATGTAATATGCTCGTATATAGTAGATGTAGAAATTCCTTTTTCTTGTCGTTATAGTATTATGGGTCTTTAATATTGGAAAGATGACTTACCATTTGCATGCTTCAGATGGATATCTGAATAAGGAATTATGCATGTTGTATTAGAGTCAATATTCTCTTTTTGTATTTTTTTTTTTTTGAAGCTACATGAAGTTCTAGTAGAGTTTGTATATGAAGTGCTACTGTTTTATTACAAACATATATCAAAGAAAGAGTTGAGTATACTCCCAGATCTCTAGTCCACTGATTAATGGAGCATGAAGTGTTGATCTCTTTATTCCATTCCAATCCCACAATTCTGTAATTACCAGTAGATTGATAAGCAAAAATTATGTCATTCAGAAAGTTATTTCTTAATTTCTTTTCATGAATAAAAAAGTATTGAATTTCTTTTGAAGAATTACAGTAATTTTCATAATGGAGAAGTTGACTGTGCGATCCATAGATGAGTAGACTATGAAGTCAGGTTTCACTCGGTCATGAAGAAAATTTCAAGAGATACAGACAGTCTGAAGAGAGTGTGTTCCTGCAAATTAGTTTGTTTCTTTTGGACAGTTTTGTTTGTTTACTGATGTGCTGTAATGCTGTGATCTATACCACTTTCAGTCTCTGGCAACCAATACTTTTGCTCTATAAAGGTTACAGAGGAGGTTGACTTCTGATAAAGGTGAAAATAATTTGTGGGCTTCCTCATGCTTTTAATGTCAATTTGGAAGAATATCATGGAAGAAGTGTCCCTGAAAAGGATTCCTCTTTCAATTGTTCAAAATATGATGAGAAATTAGAATGCATATTGAATTGGACAGAATCACTTTCCTAAACACCACTCATTGCTTCTTTATTTATTGTATAATTGATATTTCCTTTTTATTCAAAATGTTATGTTTCATTGTCAGTTTTGTGTGCGATAATCAAACCTAAGTATTCTTAGTAGTTAATGATCACGTTCATTTATACGAATATCATTTGTGTGTATATCATGTGGGAGGATGGATGTATCCACTCACTTTAAAATATCACATATTCACATATGTCAAAGAAGTTTCTTGTAGTCCAAGTATGATATTTAGGTCTATTTAGGGGACTTTCTGTAGTATATTTTTTGTCAACTTTTCTTGCCCAGTTAATAGGATGTTGATTTTCAGATAACATTAAGAAAGTTGACAATTTTATTCTTTGCTGCTTTTGAATTCAGAAAATTGAACCAAAGTAGAGATAAAAGGATGGATAACCTGATTGATATTGAAAAAATGTCTTTTTGTCTCGCCTGCGTAAGCAAAAAGCGAGACATAGGCGCCACTTTTCCGACGGCGGCGGCGGCGGCAACGGCGGCGGCGACGGCGTCAACAATTTTGGAAATGCTCTCATTTCAAAAGTATATGTCCGATTTCCATGAAACTTGAACATAAGTGTTGTAGAGTATCACAGATAATGTGGAACAAATATCAGGACAAAAGTCAAGGTCAAAGGTCAATTAAGGTCAATTGAGTTAAATTGTGTTCCAAAAACTTAACCTGAGGTTAAGTTTTTGAATTTTTACATTGTTTCAAAAGTATTTGTTCAAATTCTTTGAAACTTGGCATCATTCTTGGTAGGGATTGTCTTCATGTCACCCTCTTTCAAATGAATACCCAAATCTTACATTTTCATCACATTAAAGGTCATCTACTGACAGTTTAACTTGGTTAAGTTTTGGGTAAATTTCAGTTTTGTCTCTACATACAGTACATGTATGTACATGTACATGTAGTATGTGCATGTATTGTACACATGCATTTGACTGCTTTGCTGTTAGTGGATTTCAACCAAAATTGGCAGGGATCATCCTTAGCCAAGGAGGATCAAATTTAATATAGATGGGGATACCTACCGGGGGGGGGGGGGGGGGGGGGAGTCTTGGGGGCACCACCCCAAGAGCACCAATAATGACAGTAATTAGATTCATATTTGCTTCTTTAAGCCCTGATGCAAGATTGTTAGCAAAGTTGGTAGGTATCATCCTTAAAGGAAGGAGACCTCAATTTCTGAAACAGGGTACCTTACCTCCAAGGGGGCTCAGGGGCAGCAGCCCTTAAAGTGCCCCTGTTGTGAAAATGAGATATTTGTTAAATGCATGGCTGAGTTCTAACCAAACTAGGTAAGAATCTTCCTTAGGCAAAGAGTATCTAAATGAATGCAAATAGGGTACCTATCCCTCAAGGAGGGATGGAGTGGTGGGGGGGGGGGGGGGGGTCAAACCCCCCCCCCCCAAAGAACCTGTGACACCAAATTGACATTTTTCTTTCTTCTGTAAAAACGTATTGCCACATGTACATGTAGATTGTAAGCAAACTAGGTAGGAATCATTGTTAGGGGAAGGAGACTTCAAGTTGTTCAAGTATTGTAGACCATTATCTTCAAGGGGTCTGATGGAGGGGCACCACCGGCACCCCAAAAGTGTCCCAATGGCAATTATTTCATGTACACATATTCTGCTGCTTTAAAACACACAGCTTGATTTCAAATGAACTTCACCATCCAATAAATTTTACTTGAAGGGATTTAAGTTATACAGATGGGGTACCTGGCCAACAAGGGGGGGGGGGGGAAGGCTCAGGGGCAGCACCCCTTATGTGTTCCAACCTTTGATTTTTCACCAAGCGAAAATTTTGCCCAGAAAATTGCGTGATGCAGGCGAGACTGCCCTGGGCATTTCCCTTGTTTTTATATGAGTGAATATGAAGACATCATTTGGAGGGAACAATCTCAACATATAACCTGTTGACTACTGAATTCTGTCATTCCCATAGGCTTAATACAAGGAAAATCTGGTTCTTGTGGGCAAAGGGTTAAAGAGATGTGCTGTATGTTATATGCCAATGGTACAGATGTTGAAAAGAGTCTAAAAATTGCACGTTTTTTCCCAATGAACATAATGCTGAGCTTTGTGACGTAATATGTATATCTTAGTTTCAAAGTACCTGTATGAGTTGATTAAAGTTCATTTACTTCCATTGTAATTATGTTGACATGCTAAGCATTTTACTGCATTAATCACAGAGAAAATGCCCCTGAAAGTCAAATTACTACATGTATCCAGCCCCAGATTGCACATTTTTAAGTTGAAGGTTGTAAGTGATCCTTTTTTTTTTTTTTAGAATAGTGATATTTTGGATGAGACAGCTTCCTTTTAATGCAGGGATAATGATAAAGAAACTCGGCTGGTCCAGTACATGCAGTTACTAAAGATCCTTTTCAAATTTGGACTCCACATTTATACTCTAGAAATTTGATTGTACATGTATCAATGGGAGTTCCTTGTGTTGTGTTGTTCAACCAAAGAGATATGTTTACAATGTTCATTTGTTTAAATTATGTGTGTTTAGTACATACACTGTAAACGCTGTTATTTTGTCGCGATTAAATTTTTGTGCTGAGTAACACCAATATTTGACGGGTTCTTCAATTCGCGCTGCACAATATATTACTGCTGTTTAGTACATACACTGTAAACGCTGTTATTTTGTCGCGATTAAATTTTCGTGCTGAGTAACACCAAAACATATTGACGGGTTCTTAAATTTGCGCCGCACAATTATTGCTCGCTCGTATGTACCCCCACTCTGTTTATTAATTTACACACACGCAGTCCATTCAAATGCATACGGCATGCGCAACTGCACACACGCGCTCGAAAATGAATTGGACACACACATATTAATGTGCTGAAGCGCGCAATTCAAACCGCATAGGAAATCATGCTAATATTTTCGCGAGTTCTAGAATTGCGCTTGCCTAAAATAGCGCGAAACCCACGAAAATTTGTGTACCGCGAAAATTTCCACGTTTACAGTACATGTAGGAAACAAAGCGATACAGAGAATTTGAGTTAAGTGCAGTACAGCCTATGATAATGTCAAAGTATTTGTAAAATGGACCAAATAATGACCCTTGTGTGAAGTCATGTTTATAGTCACGGTCACGTAGTGTATGCGAATGGTTTGCAAAATCGAATGTTTGAAAAATGGAATGAAACGTAGAAGAGGAAGAGTAGACCAGAGAATTACTTACTTGAAAAATGTATTTATTCGATAATTAACCAAAAGCCTAGTTTTGCTTCGATTAAATCTAGAAATTTGATAGACATGTTTATAGGGAATGCATTTTATGCTCTGGAGAGTTATGTTTTGTGAAAGACTTTACATTTACATAGGAAGACCAACAGGTAGACATTTTCAAGTGTTGAATTTTAAACACTGTAAGAGCAAGAACAAGTGGACTAATGCAATTCTGCCAATACTCCACTCAACTTTAGATTTTAGTCGCTGCGTGTGAAACATTACGATTCGACCTCACACACATATTGTAAATTGAAATTCTTGATTTGCTAGCATTTTGGGCAGAATTTCTTTGTTAACATGTTTTTTTTTTTTTTTGTTTCTTAATATTAAAGTGTATTGTTAACTTGTTTTTTTCCATTGTATTATTCCCCTCTTTCAACGCGAGTCTGGCACATGTAACTGTATTTTGGGTTGCTATCAATGATATTATACATGCATGACAAAGATATTTATGCATTAGTAACATAAAGAAAATGATTGCGATAATATTTTCATGTTAGATTTGTATATTGATATGAAGAAGAGTCAGTTATGGTCAGGTAAGAGTTAGAAGAAATTTAATTTCAGGTCTAGTTTTGATAAAGAATTTATGTATTTGTAGAAAAGAGTCACAAAACTAATTTGGATTGTAATGTTTATTAGGGATTGTTGGTATATTAATTTGTCTGTAGACATGCATGTGATTTTAAAGTATAAGAATTGTTCTCGAAGGAATATGTTTTTTCCTTTTTTATTTGTGGATCGTTCATAGATATTACTATGAATGATTTGGTACATGTATCATTGAAATGTGTCTTTTTCCCAGCCTATGTATTTTCTTTGACTTTTGCTTCTAAATAAAGTAAAACACTTTAAAGTTCACATTCATCTCGTATGTACTTGTGTTCAGGATATGTCATTTGTCTTATACACGTTTTTCCAAAGTGAACTGTGAAGAAAGCATACGGACATGTGTGAAGGTGCAAAGGAAGCTGGTGAAAAGAAGCATTATGATGCAGCCAAAGTGAACAACTTTAACCCCATCTCAGGCCACAACATTTCTGGGCAACTGTCATAAATGAATTTTCAATAGAAAAATTTTGAATTGAAATGCATTATTTTGATGATGGATTGGGCATGGAAGATCTTCCATGGATGTAAACTTTGTGAAAGAGGTAATTTCTCCTGTTTTGGGGGAAGAAAAATGTATGCCTTCCTTATAGTCCAAACATATTTGTTCAACACTCAAACTAGGGGGGGAGGCAGGATTTGCCGCCCATTTCATGGAAGGGGTTAAGGTTAGATAATGGCCAGTGTCACAGAAAAGATGAAATCTGCCGAGGACCAGAACGGCATCAAGTCATACATCTCATGACAGACAGTTAACGCTTTTCTGGCTCTTAAAAGACCAAATAAAGCTTTACCCTGATCATTATTTGGTTTTACATGTACATGTTGACAAAGCTCTTTACTTGAAATGTAATGTGTAAGTTGATGAATACTTAAAGCCCAAGACAACCCAGGTTGGGGTCTATGGAAAATGTGTGTTGGACTGAATCAGATTATATCTTACATGTTAAGATTTCCAGGAAAGTAATATCTTATAGGATGACTTTAGGGTCTGTATTTAATATATGGATTACATTACTAGTATTTTCATCTCATTTGATTACATGTTCACCTTCACCAACATCACGAATACTTTTGAGAGCTTGCTAATATTACAGCTGAAGGTCTTTAAGATTTTCTAATCAAGTTATCCCCAGTCCACCGCAATTGTCACTACACCGACAGCATTGTAATCACTCAGTCACTGGTACTTCACACTCTTAAACATCATCACATCAATTAAACATATCTTTTGAATTTGTCCACTCATGGACTTTTAAAGAAAAAAAGTTTGTCATTCTTATTTAATTTTAATCTGTCCTTTGATCAATTTATAATAGGACAATGATACCATTACTGAACAAGATGGAACCTACAATACCCTATTGGTAATCACACAAAAACACCAACTGAATTATATTCTTGGACTAATAAAAAAATTCTAGGAAGGCAAGGCACAACAAAGAAAACAAATATAAAGGTTTTTTTTAATAAAAGCTTTATTATATGAATATTCATACAGTATTATGTACATAATTATATGCACATTGTGAATACAAAGTGCAATAATGTCAATACTAATTGCGAAATGAGTGTCGGGTTAAGATTGTAGGGTCAAAAATATATTTTTTTTAAAATGTCTTTTAATGCCTATAAATCCTACTTAAATCCCCCCCCCCCCCCTGCTATTGGAAGACTGGTATGGGTTTTAAAACAATCCATTATCATTATTTTAAAAAAAGGTTCGGGAGTAAAATAATTGGCTAAACACCCCTTCAAAAAAAAACAAAGGAAGAAAGAAAGAATGAAAACAAATATTTTCACTATATAACTTTGATATTAATTTTCATGAAGACTGAGGTGGCATGCTTAAAATAAGGCAATCATAACATAAATTTAAGAGTGATGAATATGCATTTGAAAAAGAAAAATCGAAAGAGCAGCAATATAATATTCTGATCTTCATTTCGACAGTTAGTATGGGCCTGAAAATAACTTCAAATATAAGATGTTCTCCAAAACATACAAATAAACACTTCTCAAACAATAAAATTTAAACAAAGTGTCATGCATCTAACTACATGTACTTATGATTTGCAACCTGAGGCCGTATTCTGAAAACTATGTTATCTTTCATGTTAAGGAAAACTATGTTAATTGTCATAACAAACTGAAATTGCATGCAATAAACACTAATCACTGGTGCTTGCGCAGATGTCTCTGTTAAATTTACGCGAGCACAGCCACTACTGCGCAATCATTAACCAATGACTTGTCCTAATTTTGATTTGTTATGACAATTAACATCGTTTTACCAACATAAAATATAACATCGTTTTCAGAATATGGCCCCTGAATGTATGGCATTTTATCAATGCTTTCTAAATTTACATGAATACATCTCATCTCCTCCCTACCTCAGCTTCCAAAATGAATTCCAACAAACGGCGGCACTAAATTTAAAATAATGATAATTCATTACATCTGACAAGAAAAAGAGACTTGATTACAACTGAACAACATAATAGATGAATTTGTATAACTTCATCACAGTAACAAATTACAAATGAACTACAGTTCATTATTTGCACCAAAATAATAATTACACATGTCATTAAGAAATCATAAAATGTATACATGTAATTCTTTCAGTGACATACGTTTCACACAGTACAACCTTGCACATCCTCTTACAATGTCACTCTAATAAAAAAGGCTCTCGCCATAAAATATTTCATTTTCAGGAAATTGATGTACCGGTATACATCAGACAGTGTCACTTGCTGATTAAACCATCTGCTATGTGAAATCAAACAGAAAATAGTCATATAGTGAATTTGTAGTAAAGAATGTCAAAACATCACTACATTCACATAACGAAGCCCTTCTCTATTATTTAACACATCTTGCTGACTAATAAATGCTTTGACTCATTTCAGATAGACAACAGATACGATGTGCTCACAACAGAATTGCATACGGGGTAGGCAGGAATCTCATCTTTGGCAGGGCTGTCAACTTTGGGGAACTGCTTGGAGGGAGATTCGTGATTTTTTTTCTCTTGCCTGCCCTCCAATTTTTTGAAGTCCAAAAATCTCTGACAAGCAAAAAAAAAAAAAAAAAAAAAAGGTCCTCAGCATTTTGGGGTTTGGAGGGAGGTTTTTTTCATAAAGTGGGAGATTTACATGCTTGGCAGGAGAGCGGGAGGAAGGGCGTCGTGGCGGGATTCTCCTGCTTTGACGCTGGAAGGACGGCGGGAGAATTAACGTTGTGGCGTGAGACTCCCTCCAAATGCGGGAGGGTTGACAGCCCTGTCTTTGGTAGAAGTAAGACTCCAGAAAGAAGTCAAGATTTGCTTACTACTCAAAAGCAGGTTTTTCTTTATTGTCTTCTTACATATTAAGTCTTGTTTCAATATCTTCAAATGAGTTTTCAACATGGAGAAGAAATTGTCTCATCAGCTCAGATCTCTGTCGATCGTCAACCCTCTCTCATCCTCTAGAAGGGTCTCCACTCGTGATCTCTGCAAAATAAAAAAAAAAGAAGAAGAAAACATGAATTAGAATATGAAGGATTATATTACAGCATTTCTAAGTACATGATTCATACAAATTACAAATTTGGATTCCAGAATGTGCAAACAAAAAATTCATCATTAACAACCTGATATGGATTAATATGATAATTAATATGTATATTTTGGGTATAGTGTTGGGAGAAGGGTCAGGAGTCAGGACCATCTTAAAAATTCATCTCGGAGATACATGTATCTACATGAATTTGTTGCAGCTATACAACACATCAGGAGGGGACAAAAAATAATAAATTTAATTTCACACTAAAAATGAGTTATATACTCATTCTTAGATTAAATATTGCAAATCCATGATCAACAAAAAGATTTTTCAAGCTAACCAGTCATGGCTGTCTCAAATCCATCAGAGAAAAAGCTTCTATTTCAAAATTGTCTATATCATGTACAGTGGCGGATCCAGGGGGACCAAAAAGGGACCCCCCCAAAATGCTGAGGACCTTTTTTTTTTTTTTTTGCTTGTCAGAGATTTTTTGAGTTAAAAAGGGGCCCAAAAATTCTGAGGACCTTTTTATTTCTTTCTTTCTTTTCTGCTTGTCAGAAAATTTTGTGAATATTGAGCCTCCTCCCTCAAGAAATCCTGGATCTGCCACTGTCATGTATGTACATGTGTACTAGGTCGTTTGCATAAGTTATGTACTACATGTAAAGTGTTTAGAATGTATTAGAATGTAATAATGTTGGGGCGCCATGAGCATCACAGCGTGACGGACCTGAGCGCTATACAAGAAGCCACCATTATTATTATTATTATTATATCAAGCCACTATAAAAATTTTAATTTTTAAAAGTCATTTTTATAATTATTACTTTTTGTAAGTGTAATGCTTTTAAGCAGTGGGCCTCAAGATTTGCTTTCTACTGATTAATAGCTGGATTTTTTCTTTTGAAAGAAAACCTAAAATTAAATGAAATGACAGCGATTGGTAATGTACCTCTAGCTTATCCAGTGAATCTGAAGGACTGTTTTTGTCCGGTACATGTGGGACCATGGCTTGTAATCTCACTGCTTTGATGGCAGAGGGCTGGCAGGATATAAGGTGCTTTACTTCTTGAGCCTGTTGAAAGAACAAAAGACAGAGAGATGAGTATGTGATTTATGAGGATGTAAGTATTCAGAAGTAATGAGAGAGACAGAGAGAGAGACAGAGAGAGAGTATTTCATTTGCAATAAAATCATATGTTATAAGATAAAGGTTAGAGATGCAGTAAAACATATGTTTTACATTTCGATTCAGTAGCATTATGTGTACACTGTAGGATTACTTGTGTCTGTTAAACTACTGATTTAGTAAACCTGTTCTTAATTCTCTTTCATACATACAAAAAATTTTCTCATATAAATCTACTAGTACAGATCAAGTTGAATATACTATACATATGCATGCATATATTTGATGCATATATAAATGCATAATCATCTGAGGAAAATAATTTTCTAAAAATCAAGAATTTACAAGAAAATGGCTTATAATTTCTTTATATAGTGTAACAGGCTTAACTTCTACAAGTGCACACTCACTGATTCATGTTAATTACATTCCTCCTTGTTTACAAATTTTAGCTAAGAGTACTCCTAAATTTCTTCCTTGTAGATTTTTCGTAATTTACAATTGTACATTTCACCATTGTCTCAACCATGCCTGTGTAAGTTACAAACATGCCCATGGTGTATGTTTCACACCTGCTTGTGTAAATTACCCACAGGTATTTCCTGTGTAATATACAACCTGTCAATCAAACCTACCTCACTTTTTTTTCAGTGAAACTTCAATTTGATGCTTTAATGGTTGAGTTTGCACAATAGGAGATTTGAATAATAGGAGACATATTAGTGAGAAACTACATGTACATGTACATGTTTTTGCACTTTAATTTCTGATGGATAGTTATTTTCTACTGGATTTTTAGGTAAAATCAAATGGAAGGTTGATGTTTCCCATTTACAGCACAATTCTCATGCATGTACATGTATAATTTCAATGAAATATTTTCACGTTTTCAACATGAATATCTAGAAATATGATTATTAGAGTCATCCTGATTTTTTTCAACCAGAATAAGCTTGCAACTTACATGTACATAGTCCAATCACATAAAAAAAATGAAAACAAAATACAAATGTGTAAATTGGTAATCTGTTCTGTAATCTGTTTGGTGGCTACAGCCACCAAACCAACTCATCCATAGTAAGGATAAAGCTTAAAAGCTGTGTTAAACAAATGCACCAGTGGTTAAAGAAAAAGAAGAAAACTTACTCTGTTGGCTTGATATCTTAGTCTCATGACCCGTAATCTATTCCTGGCTTCTGCAGCTCTGTGAAAAGTAAATACAAGATATTGCCAAATAACATAATCAACCAGTTAATTGAATATAGGATATGCATAAGACACAAATCAAAATGCAAAGAATTGCAGTTGAATTAAAAAGGGAGAAAGTTTCAACAAGAACGTAAGACAAGGCCAACACATGTACACAGGATAGAAATACCAGATACTGACCAAAATACATGTATTACCGTATTTTTTAAAGTGAGACTGTACTGAACACAAAGAATGTTCTTTATGGGGAATATATAATTCTAATTAAAATATGAAACAGAAAATATGTAGGCCTTAAAACTGAGAAAGACTGAAATAAATGATAAAAATGACTAAATTAAGAAGCATTTAGAAAAATTTGTAGACAAAGGGGAATCAAAACACCGAAGTAGGAAAAGAAATAGGTATGTACATGGAGGAGAAGAAGTAGGGGAGACATGTACATTTAATATTACAGGAGGAGAAAGATATAGTGGGGCAAGAAAAGGTAAATGTTTTGAATATAATTATCATGAAGAATAAAATAGATGAAGGTAGAAAAGAGGAAAAACAGGTAGTAGTGAAATAATGGATTGGAGAAGAAATAAGAGGGAAGAGTGAGAAAGAGGATGAGAGTAAGAGGAAAACAAGGGAGAAAGAGAAGGAAAAGTTTGAGTAGGAAACCAAGAAGATGGAAACAGAGAAATTTAGCAGCAACATAGGAAGAAGAGGATAAGAATGAACTCACTTGAGTTGTCCGATCAGTTGATTGTGTTTATCCTTCTCAAGATCCACTTGGTTTTCCCTTCTTGAATTTTCCTCTTGTCTCTTGCTTATATCTTGAACTCTCTTCTTGGAGTTTGCTATGGCTTCTGTTGTTTCCTTTGGTGGATCTTCATACTAGATATAAAAGGCAAATAAATCAAATTATCCAATTAATAATGAAATCAATAATACTAATTACATGTATACAACAATGCATTGATAATACTACTCTTGCTTTGCAGAAATATCTATTGTTCTAAAACATGTATTCAACTCATTTTGTATCATGGTATACATTATAAAAACACAAAATTACGAATTTACTATTACCAAATAAAAACAATAATGCTGACTTTTTTGACAGCACAATGAAAGAGTAATGCCATGAGCACAGATGAACCCAAGTAATATCATCTTTAAAAGCCTTATCAAAGGACATGTAAAATAATTTGGCAAGAATTAAGACCCTTAAAATTGTCATCAACATTGACAACAATACTTTTCAATAGTTGCCAAAAAAAATCAATGGACTGTATAAGGTTTAAGGTGATACGAAAACCTTTTTGAAAAAATGATTCCCTCACCTTACATTTAGGATGTATACAACATCAAGTTTTCAAATTAAATCCATGCATGAACATATATTTCTTTTATGGCAGGGGTGCCTAAATTTGTTATTATCATTCTTTCTCTTTTTTTTTTTGTTGTAATACTCACTGCTAAATATTTGCTCCTCTGAGTGGGATGCATTGCATTCAATTCCCGCTGACTCAGCTTCTTCCTATTCTGATATTTGAATCCTCCGCTCTTCATACTGATTCCATCATCCTTGTCCTAAGGAGAAATAGAAACAATTATCTAATTTAAAAAAAAATTGTTATAAATGCTGAGTCTAATCTTCACTTCACAACTGTCACTGTGGAGCAAGTTGAAATACACGCTTTACTCTTCATCAAATCAAATACATCATATCTATTCCACAAATAGAGTACAGGTGCATCTGTAGTACATGTCTTTTACTAGGATCAGTGTCTATTATTAATGTACTAACTTGCACAGATACATGTAGTTTGTTTTGCATGTTCTATTTTGATCTGGCTTTATAGAATCTACATGTAACTTTCCTGTACCATACAGGTAGATTTAGACCCTGATTATTTATAAATCTAATATAGTTACAAAGCCAAAGGCTCACATTGTACACTTTACATTTTACGATAAACTGTTTAAAGCACATTATCATGCCATTTTCTTTAAGTGTTATTAACAGTATAAAAAAAAAATTTCACTTTCAAAATCAATCTCTGGGATGAAAAAAAAAGAAAAGAAAACATAATCCCACATGCATTGATAAATCTAAAATGGAAAGTAGAAATCCAAGTTTGCTGACTTAAAAAAATAAAATGCCTCTGACACCACCTTCAGTGGATGGAGGCATAAAGGAAAAAAAGGGTTAGAAAAAAAAAAACACCTTAGATGTCTTTATTGGTCAACATCAATTCAGCCTTGAACTATTGAAGTTGATGATCTGGAATAGGTCAATGTACACATTTCCTCTACCATGTCTACTCTCATCCCTAGTACCCTACTCATTTCATTTTCTTTTCTGAAATTTAGACTAACTCACTGATTATAATATCTCTCAGGCCAGGGTTTTAAAATGTAGTTAATTAATTTCTTGATTTCATTCCAGATATTGGGTCTAGATTTACCTCTCTATAGAGTATAGTCTCTCAAGTCTAAAAATCAGTTCTAACTGTTAATCAGATTTGTCTAGTATAAAATTTCTTCACTATTTCATTGCTTATCATTATTCATACAACCTACCTTTTCACCCATTTTTTGATCCAGACCTAGGCTCTACAAAGTACAATGTCAATGATCGGTTAGTCAGCGAAGCTCGTTGTAAAATCACGAATTATGATCCTGCCTGGGATGAATGTTGTTCCGAGTGAAAGTGAAAAGGCACTTGACTTGTCACTGAATCTTCTTCTTCTTCTCTCCCTCCGCTTTTGTTGGAGATCAGCAACAGAATTTCAGAATGCAGTTCGGCAGGTCAGTTAACCATTTATCATTTGATTTGAATGAATGATCAGAATTTAGTCTATCAATATCATTATCAAAAGTCGACTCCTCCACTCCAGTGCAGATATGAGCCGGCTTTTCTTTCAGTTGCTGGAAGTCGTATCAGTAGACAGTAATATAATATTAATAACGCTTGATTATGGCTCTGATAACTCCGAAACGCGATCGTACAGTGTCTCCGACGTCGTTATTGACTAATATATACAGGATTACAGGTACCGGTATATTAGTTACTATTTTAAAAGTTGTTTACTTTCAATGACAGCAGCATGCATGCTTCGAGTCTACACGTAGCTGTACGTGTACTTTGTTTATGCGTCGCGTTGGCAGCATACAATGGTAGACGCAATTAGGTTTTCATGGTATATTTGTATAATTAAACTAAATTTATGTTATATATTCCCATTATAATCATCACATAAATAAATAATTATTTTTAAAATAATATTTTAAGTACAAAAATTATACGATTTGCAATTTGATTGGAATATGTTCATGTATTTTCATTTTATGTGCTGAAAAAGTCTAACACTAAACACTAATCTTGATCGATAATTATGGTGATCGATTATGCATGTGTCAGGTGACAGGTGTGCACCATGCATATAGCGCGACAGGATCAATGCAAAGTGCGGGCCGGGTCTCTGACTAGACTCCAACTTGTTTATGAGCTACATGTAGCTGAGTCTGTTTACAAATCTGATAAATGTTCATCATCCTTCTATCAGTATTATAGTTCAGGATCATAAGTAAAGGATGGACGGGGCTAGCGAAACTACGCCACTGCATTCTGAGGTAAGATTTGGGGGTTGTTTTGTTTTTTAACCAGGGCAGGCAGGTTAACCTCGCATAATTTGTAAGTGTGAGCAAGGAGTTCTGTGATAACTCCTTGCCCTTGGTACTGTGAGTGGGCAGGTCCAGACTCCAGCCACTCATGGGCCCTTGCCTATGTGGGACTGTGTCCAACATTCACTGTTGCAGCAGTCAAAAACAGACAACAAAATTGCTGTAAGCAAGATTTAATTTTCTTAAATTTGCTAGATTACCTGATTCATGGACTCTTCCACTCTTACTGTGCCACAAATTAGGGGATTCAGAATTGAAAGTGAAATTTTAAATAATTATTTTCCTCTCCTGTATGAATGATCTAGCCTGGAAAAGGGCCTGCTGATACACACAATAGCTATTGAAGCCTATTCACCCATAAAAGAGCTAGTCTGAGTACAAGGTTATCTTCAGATAAGCTTGTACATGTATAAGTGGACTCCAGCGCAGCATCAACGCGGCGCGCGGATGATGAGGTTTAAAGGGGAAGTTCACCCTGAAGATTACTTGAGTTAAAAAAATGCAGAAAAAATAAAGAAAAATATTGGCGAAGGTTTGATGAAAATCGGTCAAATAAAAGAGTTATGAGTATTTAAAGTTTTGGATTTTTGACGTCACATGCGAGCAGCTGCCCATTGCCTCATGTAATAAATATTCCATATATTCGCATTTTTTTTAAAGTTCCACGATAAATTAATATTGTTTCTTTTCAGAATCTAGTATTGAATAACATTTCTGACAATTCAAATGCACAGACGAAAATATTCTAAATTTTCTGAGAAAACAGTATTTTATGGAATATTTATCACATTACATAATGGAGGAGCTGCTCGCATGTGACGTCACAAAATCAAAACTTCAAAAGTCCATAACTCCGTTATTCTTTAACGGATTTTGTCCAAACTTTCGCCATTATTTTTCTTTATTTTTTCTGCATTTTTTAAACTCAAGTAATCTTCGGGGTGAACTTCCCCTTTAACTAAACTTGTTAGAGAGGTCTGTAGTCTAATACTAATAATAGTAGACTAGTTGCACTTGTTTTGTTTAACTTCTCGCTGCCAGGTTCAGGGGACTCATCCAATGCCCAGTGTACGAGAATGAGGTTATGCTTAACCTCATTGGTAAATAGCAAGTATTTGTTTCGTCTATTTGTTTCGTCTATTTTTACCCTTCAGCTTACCCTGGCTTCAGCTCAGTTCACCCCTTATGAATAAGCCACCCTACTCTTACACCCTACTCACCGTACATCTGGTGGCAGCGGTGGGATAAGGTCAACTAGGAAATGACTGAATTTGGAAACTGAATTTACTCTAAAGAAAAGAAAAAGAAAAAGAAAATACAACAAAGACTGATAACGTTTAAAAGGTTTTAAGAACAAGTGTTCCACGTACAAATTTAATTTTAACAACAGATGTTGACTTCTAATATATAACATGATGAAAATGCTATATTAAATAAGTATGAGTTTTGAAGTGCATAATATTTTATGTCACATGTACATTTACATTACAACTTGTCTGATTTTGCTAAGACTTCAACAATTCTTCTTAGTCATATTGTAAAATACTCTAGTAGCTATTTAGAGATTACTTAGAAGATGTTACAGAAATAAGAAAGTTAGGTAAAAGTTATGAAAACAAATAAGAAACTGTATTTTGTTTTATATTATTACTACCAATGTACATTTTCAGGAACAAATTTACAGCTTTTACAGAAAAAGCTAAGAGGACAATGTTGTTTATTTATAGAGATGGTGATCAGTGGCATATCTAGGGGGGCAGGGGGGAACGTGCCCCGGGCTGCACTTCGAGGGGGTGCAAAAAAAACAAAAAAAGGGGGGTAGATCTATGTATGTACATGTACATGTAAATGAAGAAAAATCATAATCCTTATAGATTATGCCCCCCCCCCCATCTGCAGGGTAAATGCATTACAGTTTTTTGAGGGTTTGAAATGCAAAAATTTTCTAAAGTTCGGTTGCTTTGCTCTCTTGCATAATTATTTACTTTCAGGATCTCGTAATTTTGCACCCCTAAGTTTACATGTATATAGTTCTTAAAAAGCTTAAAGGGTTCAAAATTTGAAAAATAAAGATGTCATTGCTTTGCCAGATACCATGTAAGTTTCATTTGACTCTTGTTGAATATTGCACCCACGATATAGCATAAAGTGCATAAAACAGCATTTGCAAATAAGGTTCAGCATTTGAAAGAAATCTCAACTTTCGGTCGCCTTGTTGAATTTCTCGACTGCTTCTCAAGGCTTTTCTTTAAATTTTGCGCCCAAAATAAAGATTTAATTGTCGTTGCTTTGCTAGCTACCATGTAAGTTTCATTTGACTCTTGTTAAATATTGCGCCCACAATATACATGTAGCATAGAGTGCATAAAACAGTGTAGCATTGGTAAATGAACATTGTTCAATTTAGAAAATATAACTCTATCCTCATACTTAAGAATCATATGAAGATGGGAGACAAGTCAGACAACTTAAAGGGCAATCCAACCTTGGTAATGAGATGATTTGTGTGAAAGCAGAAAAATAAGAAAAACTGGATAGTGAAAGTTTGAAAGAAATCGGACAAGGAGTAAGAAAGTTATGGATGTTTGAAAAATGAGATCACTACATCTATGCGAATCTCAAATTGGCAATATGGTGATTCAATTGTGACATGTTTGTGGACAACTATCCCATTTGTCGTTCACAAAAATATCATTAATTTGCGGTTTTCTTCGAGGCGCTTTTACCCTCGGGGCAGTACTCAAAATATATTGGAGATAGCTTATTGTTATAGGTCCTCATGAAAGAAAGAGATCCTACTGAGTAATACATTTCGAAAAAAGTGACATTTTAGTCATTTTGTGTGTTGGAGTGAATGGGAGAGTTGTCCACAGCTACGTGACAGTGACATTACCTATTCAGCCAATTTGAAATTCCCATATGTATAGTGATTACAACTTTTAAAAATTCATAACTTTCTTATTGCTTGTCCAATTTCGTTCAAACTTTCACCAATCTCCTTCTCTGATTTTTCCTCTTTCTTTCAAAGCAACTTGCTATTAAGGTTGGATTTCCCTTTAATGTAGAGAAAACTCAGGAGACACAAATAAGATAACTGATCATGATGACATCTGGTAGTGCTCTGTTTTATTAAACTAAACTTGGGGCTGCTTGGCCCAAAATCTACAGAACATAATTTACATAATGTATATTTATATATTCAAATGAATAGATCAACAATACCAATATGGAGGAGTCTTATAAAATGGGGAAATCCAATTCAATAAATGAACCAATAGGAAAAGACGGGGATGAGTTGATATAAGTAGGTTGGGATGATCACATAAGAATGGGAGCTGTCTGAGTTCACCTAAGGACTCAGGTGTGGGATGGAATGAATGAACACACCTGAATAGAGAAGGAATGAAGGTGACAAAACAGAACAAGAGGAAAGGTATCTAGAGTGAGGTGGCGGTGGTGACAACTGAATATCATTAACTAAACTGAATTAATTCCAGACTGCAAGGCATTGCTGAAAAGAAAACTAATGTAATCATTGATAACTCAACAGAAACTTGCTTTAAAAAGTCACATTCACTGTTGATCACAACTGAATTACATAGAGATTTGTTGGCTGCATGTTCATTTGAAGTTCAGTTTCCATAGCTTTATCTGCTAATTACTCATCTCTGATATATTTTCTACCCAGACTATTTGGTAGATTTTCTTTTGGTTGTATTCTTGAACTCTGTGTAAGTTTTGTTTGATAATGTGAGGATTCTATATGCATCTAGTTTTATCATACAGATGGGAAATCAAACAAATTTAGGCAGTGAATGGTGAATTATGAATACAAACTTAATAATTTAATTATTTTTCAGGTTCATGATGTGCAGGAAGCTCGAGTGAAGGTGAACCCAGGTGGTACCTTCAAAACCACCTTTGGTACCGTGCTAACATGTATTGGGTGTATGGTAGGTACCGGCAATATTTGGCGCTTCCCAAGGATTTTAGCCAATAACAGTGGAGATGAAGGTATAACAAGACTTCTTCTTTTTTTTAAATAAAATAAAAATTGATTTCTAGGGATGCCAAACAAATAGGGTTGCATTAGAAAGACACCAGGACAATGTAGTTATTAATCAAGTGTTAGAAAAGAACTGCAAGTCATCCATTACTTGTATTTGTTAATGATTAGCCTTTCAATATCAGATGCCTTGTGCACATGCTGCAAAAAAATTGTGAGTTTAATTTTGTCTAGTCATTTTTAGTACAATAGATATAGACTGCAGACTATTGTGTACTCATCTACTTACAGACACAATGGTGACCCCAATTTAGGTACATACTCAGGCTCCTCACTAGTTTAAAGCACACTTGGTGATCATACCAATAATAATGCCAATGCAATACCAATAATAATAATAATGACAATAATGATAATACTGATAAAATTGATGATGATGATAAAAATAGTACACATACATGTAGCATAACATGATTTCTGATATGAACATTTAACTATTGTTGTTAATTAGGTGCAATATAAAACATTAATAGACCTACATGTACCAATTGTGAATTCTTCATTGGGTGGTTAAATGTATACCAACGTTGCATCATTTCTGCATGAAAAATACTTTGCTAAAAAAAATATGTAAAAAACTCACTTTAGTATGCTACAAGGCCAATTCACATGATTTAGTTGCTACTGGCATGAAAAAGTTTTTGCCAAGGACAGTACATGTAGGTGTATTTATTATACCCATTTTCCCAGGCTTCTCAATTGATAATGTCTGCTGAGAGCAAATTAGGCATGTATAGCATTTAACACATAGTTAGTGCCTTCTGGCTGTCAACAGTTAGTGCCTTTCTGACTCATTGTTGGGGTTAAGCCAGTTAGTCACATGCATCTAAGTTTTTCCTTGTAAGGGTTCCCTTATAAAAGAAAATACACAAAGTATGATTTCATTTATTTCACTCATCATGAAAATAGTAATACATTGCATTTTACCTTTACTGGTATATATTTCTTCCAAAGTAATTTTTAAGGTGGGGTATAGACGAAAGGTTTGCCTTTTACATGTATCAGCAAAATGCATGTACATGTACAAATAATTGTATTGTAGTTGGTTTTTTTGGGGGGTGGTTCATTTAAATTTCAATACATGAATTATGAGAGAGAAAAAAAACAGGAACCTTTTAATTTTCCTGTCATTTTTCACCAGGTTGTCTGCAGTTTCTGCTTGTGTGGTTGGTGTTCCTGTTCTTCTGGTCCATTCCAATAATCCTGATTGAGTATGGGACAGGGCGCTACACCAAGAAGGCTACCGTCGCCTCCTTTCAGGAGCTGGCAGGACCAGGGAGTGCCTGGGCAGGCGGCTGGGTTGGCGTCATCAATCTCGGAATAAGGTGGGAATTTTGTACACAACTGTCTGAAGTATACTGCATGCTTGTGTACAGTGCATTAAACATTGGCCATGATTGTAATTGGAAGTAAAAACAAGCTTTCTGATGATACTTTTTATGAAATGCTAATTATCCAGTACAAGACACATGCATATTGATTCAAACTTGAGTGCTAAACTTAGTGGCCTGTATTCTGAACTCCAGTTTAACTTACATGTAAACTCCAGTCTAAGTTAAACCGGGATTTAATTACTACTGACTTAGACCGCAAGTCCAGTATAAATTTCTGTACAAAATTAAACCACACTTTTCTAAAACTCTGGTTTAAAGGGCAGGTTTAAAAAACACTTAGACTGCGGTTTAAGTTAAATTGGATTTCAGAATACGGGCCAGTATGTTTTTTTGTTACACCTTGCAAGTACGTGTAGGTTCAAGGTTCAGACACAACTAAATTATTGTTCTTGGCAGAAATTAATGCAAGATTGCAGTTGAATCACTTTATTATACAGCAAAAGGAACTTTGTGTTACAGAAATGGCCTTTCAAAAACACTTGGATGCCCTTTCTTATCATCATTCAGCTTATCTCATTGTATGTTGAATCATTAGTAACTTTGATTTATCAATTTGTAATTCACTTTTCTACACTTCACTTCTATCCCCTTTCTCCATTGTGCAGTGGCTACTACTGTGTGATACTTGGTTGGTGCATCTATTATCTCTTCTATTATATAAGTCATGACCTTCCAGATGAGTATGCAGCAAGCAACGTGACCTTTCATAACTTTGCCAGTGTGAGTATGGACTTTGTATTGCAGTAGTATGCGATACGCCATTCATTCTTTTTTGCATTTAGTGCTCGCTTTATGTGTCAGTCTATGCAGAAATGTTGAGAAAACAAAATTGTTGTGAATTTTCAAGCTAAATTAATATTGTTTGTTTGCTGCAAGAACTTATGTAATTGTCGTTCATTTATTTTCCTATTAGCATTTTGTACATCTTTATCAAAGACATGTCCAAAAGATTTTTTGAATATTAATGAGAACAGGGCCCTCTTGGATAAAACAATGCAACTCAAAAAATTAAACGCAAAATACTCGATCCTGATTGGTTGAAAATCAAGTTGCATTTAATTTATTGAGTTGCATTTAATAGCAACTTGTTATGCAAGAGGGTCCAGATAAATTGGCAAAATTTATGAATAAATTACTGAAAAAGGTGTCTTCCAGTAATTGATTCATGATTTTACCAATGTTCAATATTTACTGGATGAATCATAGTCTTGATGAAATTAATGTGAGTAGAATACATATACATGTAAATAAGAATGAAACACAGCTCTGTAGATGTGTTATAGTAAACTTGAGTCCTCTACAAGGTATGCTATATTTTTTGAGCTTTGAAGTAATTTTAGTCATTTTCCCTTCACTTTGATTATTCTGAAAGTCAGAAAAAGTCATGAAAAACCTTGAAATAACTGCATGTGTCCTAGAAGTTTTGCAGTTTTGGACAAATAAAGGGAAATCCTGTCATGTGATGCTGCAAAACTTTTATTTCTGTTGATGAAAAATGAATACTGGAGTAGGAAGAAAGTGAAAGGGGAATTTTCAAGTCAGGACTTCAGTATTACATTGTACTTTGCTCTCAATGTGATACGATAGAAAACGATCCAGCCATCTTAAAAAGGAAGAAGAACTTGGAACTGTATACAGAGGCATAGTGCCTGCGTTCAGTATCTTCCCTAGGTATCCCTAGGTAGGATACAGCCATACATGTATACATGTACAGTGTATGTCGTGTTAAAGAGAAGGATGAGTTCTGGGAAAGGTAAAAAATAATTTGTGAGCTTTCTCATTCTTTTTATGTCAGTTTGGAAGAATATCATAGTAGAAAATGTTCCCTGAAAAGGACTGCTCTTCAAATGCCCTCATGTTTGAAATGTGACGAGAAATAGCTGACGTGTTCAGGCCGAATATTCCTACCAAATGTGTGTGCAGTCCCACATACCCATTTCTGTGTGCAGTGCACATGCTTTTCAGCAGCATTGGATCAATTTCTCATCATTTTGATGATTCCAAAACCTCACACTATACACAATTCTTAAGTAGACTGTAGACATGATCAACCTTTCCCAATTGGTGTGAGACAGTTTCTTTCACAATGTAATCCCGTACTAAGAACTCAACTTTACCTTTAAGAGGTGTCATTTTTTTTTTTTCACTTTCAATTCAATTCTTTTGTGTACAGGAATCACATGTTTCCTGTAAAGAAGGAAAGTCCTTGATATTATGTAGCATATTACTTGACATTATTGGCAAGAGTAACTCAGTGTATGATAATAGTAGCATATACATTGTAAGTTCTGTGTATTGATTTTGTTTTAGTTCTTTCAGAATTAATGAGGCCTGGTGATCTGATACTGAAAGGTTAAAGAAAAACTAGTAAAGTGATAGTAAATTAGTAAATTGATTAACATGACATATATTGCTTGTGATATTTGGATGGTATTTTTGCATGAAATACATTTTTGTTCTAACCTATAAGCATGACCTGATCCAGGCCAAGAATTCTTTCAAACTTTAATAAAAACACATCATCATACATTGTTTTTAATCCAGTTTCCACAGTTTGAACAACCAGTTATCCAGAACTAAAATGGTATAAAAACCCCAACATAATGTGATCCATCATAAATTGGTCAACTTTGATGTATGTTGATGTGGTCGTATGTATGAGGTGTTTTTATTTGATTCTACTGCATGCATATGAACACCATTGTAAAGCCTGTTGCATGTTCAGTTTGGTAAGGATCAGTGGAAAAGAGGTGCAATGGTGATCATTCAGGATAGCAACCTAGAGTAACTTCCCCCTAACAAACAAGCAAATGGAAAACAGATAATATTGACATATTTTTAATGGTACATTGTGAAGCTCAATACAAAATTAGCTCTCTTTACTAGTAGAAACCTTGAATTCGAACATAACTTTGTAAATTATTCTTACAGAAAATAATAGACTTAAAGTAGAGTTGGTCAGACAGATGTATACAACTTTTTTTTTCTCTCAAGTCTTTTGGGAGAAAATGAATATTTGATTTGGTGTAGGACCAGTATGATAAATGTACACCACAAAGAATACATTTTCACCAAGTCCATTAACTTGACCAACACAACATTGATTGCAAAATACAATTAATAGCTTTTGCTGAGACCTTGATCACTTGATGATTCAAAATGGGCCTTGGAAAATCGTTGAGTTTCTACATTTCAAACTTTTAGGAACACATGTATTTGTGATATGATATTTATAGAGCCTTATCTTTATCTTCACCATATGTCGGCGTAAAGTGCAGATACTAATATTTACTGAGCACTTACTGTTTAGTAGGCTCTGAAATGTAATACATTGTTTACAATAATTGGTTTGTTAGGACTTCACCGTTATTTAGTCCTGGTCAAACTAATAATGAGTGCTTTTGAACTTCAATAAGTTTGTGTACATGTACAATTGTACATGTATATGTTACTGTTAGTGTTCAGATGCAATTAGTAGCAATTACTCACAATGCTCATTTTCTTTTAGACCATCTCCATATCTTTCTTCTTTCCATGTTCCACTCTCCCCCTCTCATTTGCTTCTTCCCTTTGTCTATCCCCTTAATTTTTTAAATTTTTTTAATTTAATTTTTTGTTGTTGCAATTTTATTATCCTTTGAATGTTTTTTGTGCAATTTAAGCTATTGGGTAATTAATGTTATTGGCATCCTTTCATTTTGTATTAAAGGGCAATCCAAACTTTGTAAAAAAAAACTGATTAGTGTGAAAGCAAAAAAATATGAGAAACAGGATGGTGAAAGTTGAAAAGTAATCGGACAAAGAATAAAAAGTTAGGAATGTTTAAAAAATGAGTTCATGCGAATCTCAAATTGGTAATTTGGTGAATCGATTGTGATGTATCCACAGTCGACTCCCATTTGTCGTACACCAAAGTATCATTTAATTCTTTTTTTAGCACGTTTTTCATTGGGACAGTACTCAAAATATATTGTAGATAGCACATTGTTATAGATCCTCCAACAAGAAATAAATCCTACAAAAATACATTTTGAAAAAAATGTACATTTTAGTCATTTTGTGTGTTGAAGCGAAAGGGAAGGTTGATCTCCGAGCTACATCAGTTTGAAATTTCCATGTGTATAGTGCTTACAACTTTCAAAAAAAATCACAACTTTTTTGTTGTTTGTCTGATTTTGTTCAAACTTGCACCAATCTGCTTCTGTGGTTTTTCTGCTTTAACACAAATCAAATTATTACAAAGGTTGGATTGCACTTTAAAGAAGAAGGCCTCAAGTATACATTTACATTAAGTGTCAAAAAAAAAGAAAAAAGATTGTAGTAATTTCTCTGCTTGCATTGAAAACATCACTTAGTCTTGTTCAAACTGTGGATAAGTAGTTGAACTTCAGTCAATGCATACATGCATTTTCATGTTTATGTACATAACTGCTCTTTTTTATTGCCTCTATTTTCATGTGTATCTAATTAAAGGCGATCGTTTTTAGCTTTATTTCTAAGTTGTCTTGCCTATTATTACATCACATTTTTATACTACTCTTTCTCTCTTCTTCCCTATCTCTCTCTTTTGCTTTCCTTCCCTCTAACTCAGTATCTCTCTTTTCTTTATTCTTTCTCTTATTCTTTGCCCATCTCAACATGCATCTCCTCTCTTTCTTTCTTTGTCTTTCTCTTTCTCTTTAACTCTCTCTCTCCCCCCCCCCCCCCTCTCTTTGCTGCCTTTTACTCTGACTTCCTGTCCCGCTTTCCCTATTTGTCTTCTACTCTCTCCTGCTATATTTTCTCACTTTCTCTCTGCTCTCTTTCTGTCTGTTTAGTCTGTCTCTCTTTCTTGTTCTCTCTCCCTCTCTCTCTGTCCCCCCTCTCTCATTATGCACTGTGCTTTCTCTCTAATCACACCCCTTATTTTCTCCCCAGGAATCAGCCTGGCCAGTTCTGTTTCACACCATTGCCATCCTCTTATCAGCACTGACTGTCTTGTGGGGGGTCAAAAGCATCGAAGTGGTCAGTTCCATCATCGTGTCCATCTTCCTCCTCCTCATCGTCATCTGTTTCATATGGAGCTTGACGTTGCCCGATGCAGTTGATGGCATCCGCTTCCTGTTCACTCCTGATTGGGGTAAGTCCTAGAGAAGTCCCACTCATCTTCATACTGTCTGTCATATAAATATATGTTTTATCTTATTTACTCCTACATTGTTGACTTGGCTTGTGATTCGACATCTCTTGAGACAGTTGTTTCTTTGGTTGGGTTATGATTGCCTTTTAGGTTTATGATAACGTTTAGGACTGGGTATATTTTGCGGTCCAGGTTGTAAGTTATGATTATATAAGTGTTCAGAATTTACAGCGGAGCAAATGTTGCCAGTGCATATGATATACAATATATCTCTGTTGTAAAGTGTATTCCCTTCAAATGAAACATGGTTTTGTGGAGTTTAGATATTGTCTACATACTGTGTGTTTGTATGTTGTCTAAATGTTTCTTTAAAAATCTATAATTTGTGTGTTATTCGTTTTTTAGAGAGGAGGTTGAGTTCTGGGAAAGGTAAAAAATAATTGATGAGCTTTCTCTTTCCTTTTATGTCATTTTGGAAGAGCACCATAGTAGAAATGTCTCCTGAAAAGGGTTGCTCTTCAAATGCCCTCATATTTGAAATATGACGAGAAATAGCTGTAGTGTTCAGGCCAAACATTCATGTGACATGTGTGTGCAGTCCCATGTACCCATTTCTGTGTGCAATGCATGTGCTTTTCAGTGAGATTGTGTCAATTATCAATTTGATGATTCTAAAACCTCACAGTACAGTATATCCCAAAAAAAAATTACAATCAAACTTTCAGCATCAATAGCTTTCAAAATTGTGAATTAATCAGAATGTGTTTCGGGATTGTGATACTATAACTAATTATCTGTATCTCAGCGAAAACCCCATTCGATTTGCTTCAGTAGTAACAAAGATTTTTGTAACATGTTATAAGTCCCTTCCATCCAAGATTTGACAAAAGGGAGACGCACGATGCAATTAACAATTTCACACTTCCTTAAATGTGGTTTGAAAAGAACTCACTGTTTTGTTTCTATCTGCTATAATTGTTATGGCAATACTTCATTTATCATCATAATTATTATCATTCTTCTTTTTGTTATTTTGGAAGGGCATCTGGAGATTTTTTGCAAAGTGAAAAATCATGAATGTAAAAAGATTCAAAGTTTTAAACATGTCAGTTACATACCTGCCAACCTTCCATAGGGAAAATAAGAATCTTGCAAGGCAAAATTAGAAATACAGTGTATATTGTATGCTTTTACACAGAAGTTTTCATGAAAAGAGAGGAATCTAGGGCTCTTTGCATTAGTTTGAGGTGAAAGATAAAAATCATTCCTCTAAAATAGGAATGGTTGGCATTTATATTGTTGGTCAATTGTAATTGAAAGTGAATGCTTGAACAAAATTATGAACCTGTTTTATAAAATGACTTGTCTTGATCTTTTTAGGAAGATATTCTTTACATGAATATTCAACTTTGTTAACTTAAAATGGTATACAAAGAATTTGAATACGTTAGTAAACATGTCTGTTGTGAACAAAATACTTCCATTCATGTGGATGCTAAGAACATCCAAGTGACAAAAGATGGAAGAAAGGGACCCATATAAATCCCTATTTCTTTGTGACTATTGAACCAAATTAGAAGGGGTCTTCACTACCTGGTAGAGAAATAATTATAGTTTCATAATCCAGAATGACTTTTCATATTGCAAATAAATTTCTTTCCTAATCGATACCCAACTGCCAATTGTGATTTTTCTGGGACATACTGTATACACCAATTCTTCTGTAGACACGATCAACCTTTCCCAATAGACCGCTTCGGTAATGTATGCAAATTTTATACATACTTTTCAAACAAAGGTTGTTCTTGACAACCTGAAAGCTTGCCGGAGGCTTGCCGGACATAGCAATAGATAATGTATGCAAACTGGATTCCAAGCATTGAGGCTCATTTATAAAAAGCAGGTTAATGGAATAGCTCGTCACTAGGTGCTCAGAGAATTATGTGCATAAATTTGTATACATTACAGAAGCGGTCTATTGCTTTGATCAGTTTCTTTCACAATGTAATTGCATGACCAGCACTCAACTTTATCTTTAAACAGGCATCACATACATAAGAATTCTTGTTTCGTTATTTTTCTCCAAGGACTACATGTATGACTCACAATATATTTGAGTTGTTCAATTTTATCTTATATACAATTAACCCCTACTGTACTGGGGGGGGGGGGGCCTCCAGGGCCCCCACCAGACAAATTTCACCGCACATTTCGAACTGCTGCATTTCACGTCACGCCACCTTCTGATTTTTTTCTTTCAAGTCTTGCGCATTTTTTCACACCAAGTTTACAAAAATCGGTCATAATATTACCGAGTCACGTGACCTTTTGTGACCGCATGTCAGCCCCAAAACGGAAATTTTCTGAGTTCATGTTCTTCCTTTGTCACCTATAATTTATTCTTTAAGCTTTAATTATTTCATCATTTATTTTAACTGAATATTGATGCAGATAACACTGAAGAAAAAAAATAGAGTTGAAAAACAAAGAAATACACTAGAAAACATAAAAATTAAAATCACTTTCAATTTTTTTTTTGTTATGCTATGTTTTTAAGGTTTAGAAAGTACTTTTTGCATTAAAATTTTATCAGCAAGTCCATTCTTTACTTGGTTATCAATGGAAATGTATATGTGTAAATTTGCATAAATTATATTAATTTAAATATTTTAATAATTAAATGCAAAAATAGAGATTTACATAAAAATAATGATAGATTTGTGTTCTTTAAGTGATGTCGCGGCTGAGATCAGAGGGGGGGGGGGGGGGGCTCAGGTCAGAGAGGTGCTTAAATTAGCCCACTATAGTGAGGGTTAACAAAGGAGAAGGAAATGAATTATTGTTTTGATGAAATTATTTTGAATGCATCATTCATTGTATGCAAAATGTTGTCATCTCTATTCATTGATTCCTCTATTTTTTTATCATTTATTATATACAGCCCAATTTAAAAACCCTAGAATGTGGGTGGATGCTATAAGCCAGAATGCATTCGACACGGGAGCAGCGGCTGGTCTCTTTGTCTCTTACTCTGCCTACATGACTGCAGATAATGGAATAGTACGCTACGGCACTCTCATTCCGGTTGGAAACAATATTATAAGGTAAATTTTAAGCTTGGCTTTAGACAATATTTCTTTCACTTTTATATTTTAGCAATTACATGTATGCACTATTGTGAATTTAAAAAAAAAGAAGGCTGGTATTTTTCTCATGCAGGGTGAACTCTGTCTAAGAGAGCAAAATTATCAGTTGCAGATCAGGATAGTAAGACAGGCAGTAAAGGGGGGGGGGGTGACTTTGAATAGAGAAAGTGAGATTAAAAATTTAGTAGTCTAGGTTATTGCAATAAGGTTATTTAAGGCATAGCATAGGATAAGATTCTTGTTGTTGAAAAAGGAAATTAACAGATTTCTCTAGTGTGATGGTCATGGTTAGAATAATTTTGTTTGTGCGCAAGTGTTGCTGATTTTAATTTGTAAATTTCCCCTGTATGATCGATAAACATGATATGGATAAAACAGTTTGGTGGTACAATTTCTGAGAAGCAGTGAACCTAAACTGTAGTGAAATGTAAACATCGTGTATGGTGCAGTGATAAAATTCAAACAGATAAGTGAATAAGGTGTAGCATGTTTTGTGACACAGGCCTTCTGTGAAGAGTTTTCCTTTTGACTGCTGCAATGTACACACTTTTGTAGTACTGGTACATTTCATGTGTAATACCCATTTCTGCAATGTTTTGGTTTTGATGTTTTAAATTATTTGATTTTATTTGCAAAGTGAAAAAGGGTTGACTCTGAAAATGGATTTGATGTTAACACTTCAGTTGTTTTCTATTCTATATACATTAAACATATAAAATATAAGTTGGTACAGTCACACAAGCCTTTGCAATTACAATTATTTCTTGGATGCATGGTTTAATTGATGCAGGAGAATTTTTTGTAGGTGATGATTGTACAACCGACTTTTTATATATTTTTTCATTTCTTTTCCTGCAGTCTGATCTGTGGTATGCTGACGTATGCAACTGTCTTTTCTACACAAAGTCATAAAAACAGAACCGAAATCGTGGATTTGCTCTCAGAAAATGGACCAGCAAATACAGGCCTTACATTTATATGGTAAGTGTGCATGTTACAGGTATGTTCCCATTGTCCTGTAATGCATGGCATCAGCTGCTATTGTGTTTGGTCTTATGAACTGGTGAATAGTCCAAATCTGGGGAAAAAGATTGATTTTGAGATTTGTGCACATAGGGGATAATGATCATAGTGATAATGGCTTCTGGTATAGCGCTCATGCTCCTGGCGCGCCAACATTATTCCCCCTGTCATAGCCGTTCGGCCAAATATGTTGCCCTCTGGCATATAGGGTACCCATTTACACCTGGGTGGAGAGTGGCAAATGTGGATTAATGTCTTGCCAAAAGACAGGCAATAAAGCAGGCCAAAAGCTATGTATGGTGCTTTATTTCTCAGTTCTCTGTAGAGATGTTGTCTAGTCACCACTGTTGGGTACCTCGAGATCGATCTCGAGACTGGTCTCGAGATCGGCATCAGTAACCTCGATCTTGTTCTTGATCTCGAAGGTGTTAGTCTTGATCTTGATCTTGATCTCGGAGCTTCTGTTCTCTGAACTTTCACTCGAGATCGCTAGAGATCAACATTGTTATTATGTAAATTATTAAACGAAAAAGCTTTTAAAATTGTTCACCAATCGGCGGAAACACGACTCAATGTTAGGTACCTCGAGATCGATCTTGATCTTGAGACCAGTCTCGAGATCGGCATCAGTAACCTCGATCTTAATCTTGATCTCGGACATATCTGATCTTGATCTCAGATGTTCTGATTTCGATCTTGAACTGGGGATCTGGATCTGGATCTCGGACTGTCTGATCTTGATCTTGATCTTGATCTCGGACCCTCTGGTCTTGGACCCAACACTGCTAGTCACTCTAGTGGATAAGACAGTGGACCACAAGTTCCCTGTCACAGCACTAATATCCTTTGGCAAGATATTAATCTACATTTGCCACACTCGACCCAAATGAGGTAAATTGGTACTAGGCAGGAAAAATTCCTTGAAATTCTTGAGCGTTGCAATGCCGGGGATGAAAATACTGCACCATGAGTGGCAAATTATTGTTACTGTTTACGACATACATTTCTTCTTTGTTTTTTGTCAAGAACATCACTTTTCCAATGTTTTTCTTGAAACTTCCCTTTTTCATGTATGTTTTGTTCATTGTCACTCAGCATACACCCTTGTGTATTCATACATGTAATACCCACAGTGTCATAAAACAGCAGTACATATTTCATCAACTGTTCTTGTATGAAGCAATGCAGATTGTCATCTTTTTCTTTATGACTTCCTTTCTGATATTCTTAGGTTTCCAATCTTCTTCAATGAAATGGGGAAAGGAGGGCGTTTTGTGTGTATCATCTTCTTCATAGCTATAGTGTTTGCTGGACTAAGCTCTCTCACAGCCAACATTGAACTCCTTGTCAAAATTGCTGAAGATTTTGGAAGTGAGTACCTTATAATGAGACAAAAGAGAAGAAAAAAAATCTTTGCACTTTTTTTAGAATAATTTGATTTTGACCCTAGGGTATGATACCAGTATCGGGAGATTTTTGACAAACTTCTAGTGAAACTTGTAGAATATTTTGGACATAAAAACATAGCATTCAAAGGTCCAGAACAATATATAATGTTTTACAAAATATTTCTTATCAATTCAAGACTTGAAGTCTGATTCCTGTGCTATAAACTCAGGAGTAAAAATTGAAGTAGGTTTTGGCAGTGAGTACTTTGTAGTGAGCAGTCAAAGTTCCAGACAAAAATAAAAGACACTCTTGAAATAAAAATTGATTTATGATTTGAAGTACAATTTTGGTGTCGGTACTATACTTTGGGTATTTTTTAATGGTTTCATTTAATTAATTTGAGAATTGCTTTTCTCCTTTGGTACTCTGAAATGAATTTCATACTTGTAGAAAATAATGATGGAAAATTCCTGTTTTATTTTGTTCATAGAAATTATATTGTAGGGAAATGTTTCTGAAGATTTGTCTCTATGAGGCTACATTCATTTTGTGTATTCATAGACTGCTTTTATATTACCCATGCCATAGAGGTACCCTTTTAAAATCAGATTAGCCAGGTCTAGAAGTAGGTTTTAGAATTCTGTTATAACACACTTGCTGAGTAAATCATAAATGAAGACATCCATGCAAATAGTCTGTATAATATGTACAAGAAATGTATTTAACATCATTACTTTCTACTTTTTGTACTTCATTGTTGACTATTATTATTGTCAGTAATAATTGTATGCTGAACTTTACAGAAATACATATTTTTTCTGTTGTGGGTCAGGGTCGACCAGCTGTTATTTGCTATTATCTGGCCCATTTTACCAACCAATGCTTTTCTTTGTTTATATTTAAACATCATTGTACAAAAAATTTATTGTTCTTAAATGTTGGTGGTGGTAAATAAAAGCAATCAATCAATCAACCAATCAATCAATCAATCAATAAATACATCTTATTTCCCCATTTTACAAATCTGTGCAAGTCATATGTTATTTTTTCTTCTTTATTGCAGTTAATAGAAAAATAGCAACAGTTTTAAGTGCATTGGCAGTGTTTCTCCTCGGTATTGGGTCTGCATTGAACATCAAGTTTCTTATTAATCAGGTAAGACTATAGTCTATTATTTTACATGTATAGCCATCAATGCCCATTTCCCCATGTGTATGTAACCAAATAGCATAAAAGTAAGCAAACAGAAAACAGTTGATAATTGAAAAACGTTAAATTATCCATGTTTCAACCAGACTTGTTTTAATCATGGACTAATAAACATAACAAAGATTATGTTCCTAAACTGGATGTACATTGTATGCATGTATGCATTCCAAAGTGAAGGAAATGGAAATTGCCAGTTATAGCATGCAAAATGTAAAATGATAGTATTTATGACATGTGAAATGTTGAACTTGAATAAAAAGCTCCTTTCCTGACAGACATGTGTAACCAGTAATACAGATCACTAGCTTCTGAAACCTGTATGATGTATTGATATAGCCTAAGTGTTATGTTGTGTTCCTTCATGACATGTCTCTTCAGGATTTTGTCTGGGGCTTTGGTCTTCTCGTTGCTGGCCTAATGTTCCTCTACCTCGTCATAAGGGTGGGACCCTCCACATTCCGTCGGAAGATGTTCAACGAGTACAGCCTCAACGATTGGCATTTGTATCCTCCTTGGGACTGGATAGTGATGTAAGTACTCATCCATAAAATCACCTTCGGTTTCAAGGCCCAGTTCAGATTTGACAAACCTCTAAATGCAAGTTGTCAGATTTCTTTGATGCTGATTGACAAATACCTAAAATTAAGGAGGAGGAAGAGGAAGAGAAGAAGGAGGAGGAGGAGGAGAAGAAGAAGAAGAAGAAGAAGAAGAAGAGGAGGAGGAGGAGGAGGAGGAGGAGGAGGAGGAGGAGGAGGAGGAGGAGGAGGAGGAGGAGGAGGAGGAGGAGGAGGAGGAGGAGGAGGAGGAGGAGGAGGAGAAGAAGGAGAAGGAGAAGGAGAAGGAGAAGGAGAAGGAGAAGAAGAAGAAAGAAGAAAGAAGAAAGAAGAAAGAAGAAAGAAGAAAGAAAGAAAGAAGAAAGAAAGAGGAGGAAGTGCTTTTATTAGTACATATAGTAGTGATTTAGAAGAAGTAGCATTAGCATCAGGAGTTGCAATTATAAAAATAGTATAATTCTGCATTATTATTGTCTTAACCATTATCAGCATAATCATATACTTGTGTGATACCTTGCTTTTTACTGACTTACTCTCCAGGTTTATAGCACCGATTGAGGCAGTGGTCTTAATAATCTGGTGGGCCTATGATACTATCGCTGACAGTGAAGAAGCGTGGTATGAGTTTGCTCCTGAAAGCTTCATGGCAACCATAGTGCAGGTAAGAAAAGAGTAATGCAATTGTGGGTTACCATTCTCTTTCTGGTAGTCTCAACCATTTGAAAACACCAAAAAAGAGATGAATATGTGCTGAAACTCTTCTTGAAATGTTTCTTTTTAACATTTTTGGCTCCTATGCAAAACTAAATTAAGGTTTTCAAGATAGCAAGATAATCAAGGACATTTTTTCTCCAACAGTATTTAAATTTGTAAATGATTATTGCCAATTTTGTCTGCTTAACAGGGAACCCTTTCGAGACAATTGACCACAATTTTGTGGTTTGGCTCAATATCTTTTGATTCAGAGCTCTGAAAAATATACCAGATGCATGCGTAGAAAGCAAAAATTTCTGCACACACTATGTCCATTTTTGTTGCATGACCATATTACGTCTGATGCCAGGAATTTTAAAAACGAGAATAAGCTTTAAAATCCTTAAATTGGCAACGCATTGAAAGGTTCAAAATCATTGTGTTTTATCAAAATTGGCAATTTTTTCAACTTTTCAACAAAATTCATAACCACGTATATTGTTTCCAAATTAAGATATTACACCTTATTAGAACCATGTAGCACTAAAAAAAAAGTATTATTGTTGCCAATTTGAGGAACAAAATGTGATCAATTTAGCCCTTAGATAATTCCTGTCCTGAAAGGGTTAACCCGTTGACTACTGAATTTTCTAATTCCCATAGGGTCAGTACAGGGACCACTCGCTTACTATAGATAATGGGATAACAGACATGACATGTACCCTGTCGGCAACCTTGCTAAATGCTAGTAAAACAATTTTGGGGTGTCTGTGTGTCTTGTCCTTACAGTGGGTTGGCGTTCTAATCATCCTCATTGCTGTAAACATCATCACCCTTCGATACTGCGGTCCTTCACGATCTTCAAGCGACCGTCCAGGCACCCACCTCTTCTTCAACAGGGATTCCAAAGGACAGAAACAAAGCATCAGCTACCACACGTTTTCTAGTGGCGGGGAAGACGTGCATGATGGAGGCTATGGTGGGTCTGTGGTGTTCAGCAACGGTGATGATATTGGCACGGTAGTGCTGAGCCATGATAATGATACAGAGGCTGGGACTGCTATGTCAGGCAAAGAGGGAAGTAGCAGGTGATGTAGGTTTTGTACGTGCAGTATTACATATATTTTCCAATGCTCCTGACAGGGTTTAAAGGGAAGCTTGAGTTCTGGGAAAGGTAAAAAATAATTTGTGAGCTTTCTCATTCATTTTATATTCGTTTGGAAAATTATCATGGTGGATATGTCCCCTGAAAAGGATTGCTCTTCAAATGCTCTCACATTCAAAATATGCGTGTAGTCCCATACAAGAAACAGCTGAAATGTTCGGGCCGAACATTTGCGTGTAGTCCCATATACCCATTTCTGTATGTGACTCTCAGCAGGATTGAGTCAATTTCTTATCTTTTATGATTTTGATGATTCCATACACTTATTTTGTGCTATATAGTCAACCTTTCCCAGTTGCTTTGAGACAGTTACTTTTACAACTCAATCTCATGACCAGAACTCAACTTTATCTTTAAGGTTTTAAAAAAATTGTTGAAATGGTCACTCGGAAGAGGTTCAGCTGATTAATCGTTTGGTTAGCATTTGTTCGCTTTGTTCTGCAAGCTTTGTCAGACTCTCATTGACATGATTGTGAAGGAGGTTTAATCATTTATCAGTTTAGCATAAAATGTAAAATGAGACATCGCTGAAAATCTCATGATAGGTTATCAATAGGGCAAGTTATTGTTCATGCCAAATAAGAATCATAAGCATTTCATTAATACCATGGTTTAAAAAATCTACCTAAATCATTGATCTACAAACATGCCTTGATGAATTATTTTATTAAAAGGAAGTCCATACTATTGTCTCCACCCTTGTAGCCTAGCTTTCCATCTCACTTTGGATTCATTTCTTTCATGTAATTTTTAATATTTGAATAATACCTTAAAGAGAAGATGTGTGTGTTCTGGGAAAGGTGAAAAATAATAAGTGATCTTTCTCATTCCTTTTATGTCAGTTTGGAAGAACATTTTAGTAGAAACGTTCCCTGAAAAGGATTGCTCTTCAAATGCCCTCGTATTAAAAATATGACGATAAAAATAGCTGAAAGGCCGAACATTCACGCCACATGAGTGTGCAGTCCCATATACCCATTTCTGTGTGCAGTCACTGTGTTAGTGCTTTTCAGCAACATTGGGTCAATTTCTTATCATTTGATGATTCCAAAACCCCACAGTAAACACTGATTCCTATGTAGACATTATCAACCTTTCCCATTTGCTTTTAGACAGTTTCTTTCACAATGTAATCGCATGACCAGAACTCAAAAGTTATCTTTAAATCCTCTTTTTATAGGCATATTTCTTTCCTTGTCAGATGATTTCAGCTCAATTTGAACTTTCTGTTCATTGTTTGAGAAACATATTAAGCATTAAGAAGTAAATTTTATTTCAAAGACAATTTTTGTAATTATCAAATAAGGGGTCTTTCCCTGTGGAACCTTACAAGAGGTGTTGGGGGAGGACTTGTGTAGACCTTCCTTCTTTTTTGAGATAATTGTTTTTCTTGTTTCTTTTGAGATTGTTGGCTTTTTTTATTGTTTTGAAATCATTGTCTTTCTCATTCTTGTAAATTTTATGCAATCACATGCCTGAAAAACCACTGGCTTTTATATACATTAATTGCATTTTTTGCATATGGAAATGAAAATTTTAATTCTTATTGCCTGAACGCCAAACGGTTATATGTCAGTTTAATTTTGTCCATTTTATTTTTTATTGTCATACATGTATGTGGAAATTTGTTTAGCTCACATGCATTTTACAAATATATTCAAAGCAAATGATTGTAATCATCAGGGCCCCATTTCATAAAACCTGTTATCAATAACAATTGCAGCAGATCTATGACAAATGTGCCTCTCAGCCAATCAAATGCTCTGATTTCAGTAGCTTGTAACAGTTATTGTGACTTGTTATTGATATCAGGTTTTATGAAACAGGGCCCAGTTTATGGTTTTTGTAGTCTGCATATTTATATAATATTTATATTTATACATATTTATATTACCCCGGCTTTAGGCCAGCTACCCTAAGGCACTGACAGCATTCAAGGAACAAGTTCCTAACAGGTACCCATTTACTACACCTGGGTGGAGAGTGGCAAATAACACTTATGTAGACAGAACAAATGTCCACACGGACAAAAGCAAATGGAATGAATGAATGAATGAATAAACCACTGTTGAGGTTTTAACTATGATGAGAATTACTGAATTTATACATGGTATTACTGCCTGGATTATTGACAGGCTTAAAGGTAGTATTACTGTGGCATCTTTTCTCATTTTCTGTTATATAACAAAATATATTTATATTTGACATTCCCTCTCCTGTCTATTTGGTAAAATGTTAGTATTTCTGTCAAAGTGATGGAATTAGATAAAGCGTCAAAATTACGTCCCATAGATCACCTCCTACTTGTCTCTATGTTCAGACTCTTCATTTGTCTTTAGCTGGCATTCACTACATGTAATTGATCAGTGTTTCGCAGACTCGGAAATAATAGTCACGCACAACTTATCACTAAAATTTACCCATGAAATAACAAAAAAATGTACTCTCTGAGTTCTCTGTGATACATCAGAATAATTTTCAGATGATCCAGTACTGCTTGCAACAGTAAATTTGTGTGCTATCAAACTAAACGCTGAACTGTTTTTTATACATTGCTTCCAAAGAAAACAGTGAAGTGTTGTGATATATAAGTGTTTTACATGTTTTGAAAAAAAATGATGCACAACGATTAATGTAGTGTGTTATTTATTCATTTCTATCTTTTTGTTCTTTTATATAATGCTGCTTTTGAATGTCTTTCATTGGTGGTGTGCAATCTAATCAGGGATGCAATTTTTGTAGAAGGATATTTCCTATTTTTAGGTTTTGAAACCTCTCCATTTCATCTTTCATCAGGCTTTATACTGTACAGAATGTTTAAGGCCCTGACATGTGTCGGTCTCTTTGCAGGTTGTAGGACTAGAGTCTCCTGATCAAGGTCATTATGCAAGGTGCAAACCTGAAATATTTTGTTCTTTTGACTGATGATAAAAAATTACAACTCGTTTCAAGCTAAATTTTGCAATTGATGAATTTGATGAGACTTGGTAGCAAAGGGTGTTGTGGAATGATGATCAATGAAAGCAAATTAAGTGTTATAACACAAATATAAGGTTCTTGATTTGCGTGTTAGTAAAAACTTATTTCACATTTCAAACATTTTGAAAATATTTAAAGAAGTTTCTTGATACCATATGAAGTTTATAGCCTCCAACTTATTTTGCAAACTTCACTTTCATGTGAGTTTTAAATTTTTGATTTATCAATCAAAAGTGTAAAATATTATTTATTGTAACATCAGTTACAAATTATTATTTTTTCACATTTTTACTACAAGCAATGTTGAAATAGAGAAAATACCTGTCATTTTCTGAATTTGGCCTGTATAATATTCAAGAGATGAAAGTAGTTGTATTAGGAAATATGAATTATCAATTTATAATCTCAATATTTAGTGCAAAATGATTCTGTTTATTTTATATGCTGATGTATAACACAGAATTTTGAAAGATAGATTTATTTTCTTGTATAAACTTGTTTTCTATTCTTAAGTGCATAGAGACATGCAAATTTGCCTATGTGTTATGCGCTATACAAAAATGTTTAATTATTATTATTATTATTATTATTATTATCTAAAGACTTCAATGCAAATGAAATTGTTTATTTTATACGCTGATTTATTACATAGAATTTGAAGGGATCTTAAAGAGTACCAATCTCAAAAAAATATTTTGCTCAGTATTTTATACTATGTTCAAAATATGGGCTTCAAATATTACTTCTATAAAGAGATATTGTATTTTTAATTACTCTCTCTGTAAGCATAAAAGCGACTCGTGAGTAGACTAGTCAACACACCCTTACATGCTCGCCAAGATACGGGCTCACGCTGAACCCAACTTGGGAGTTCGTTTCCGCGCGTACAATTTCATGTTATCCTTTAATTCCTTCATATCCCTTTGACCTATAGAATGCCAGATAAAGTTCTTTGAGGTTGATTTTATACTTTCTAGTGGTACACAATTTTTTTTTTTTTTTCATGTGATTGGTACACTTTAATGTGTTTTCAGAGGTTAGTGAAAGAGGTATACATGTATAACTGTATCAGTAGTTCTTTTAAAGGTGATTATTTTATCATTGCTTCTTATTCTCATCTATTTATAATATTATGTACTTAAACATTTGCTTTTTTACAAAATTGATTTTATATCCTATCTCTGTCTATATTGGTATTGTACATTTACTGATTTTTTGAAAGGTTGAATGCTAAATGTGCTCATACTATTACTAAGTGAACTGGCTTAGTATATACAAACTATGTACATGTAGTTATTTTTAATGATCACATGGATTACTAATGATATAATAAAAACTATGAGTTATCAATAAAAAAATATACAATTTATTTTTAATTTAAAAAGTTTTATTTTAGATGTAGTAGAACCCAAGAGATCATGCACTGAGCAAATATTCACTCTTCGTCGCATAATTGAGAAGTGCCAGGAATTTCAGGTTCCCCTTGCAGTCAGTTTTATTGATTTTAGCAAGGCATTTGATAGCGTACACCGTCCGTCACTGTGGAAGGTTTTCGTTTCTTATGGCCTACCAGATGCTATGGTATGTGCCATCAAGACAATCTACGAGGGTTCCAGATGCTGTATAAGGACAGAAGATGGTTTGAGTGACTGGTTTCAGGTACTTACAGGAGTGCGTCAAGGCTGCATACTTTCACCGGTTCTTTTTGCCATAGCAATTGACTGGGTCATGAAGAGGGCAACCGTAGACAAAGGGATTGCTTGGCTCATTGACCGAAAAATCTCAGACCTAGACTTTGCTGATGACATTGCAGCACTTGGGAATAGTCCATCTGAGCTGCAGGAACTAGTGGATGCAGTAGGTGAGAATGCTGGACAACTGGGTCTGACCATCAGCCAAAAGAAGACAAAAAACATGCTAACAGGAACTCACCATCGTCTGCAAGATGTCTTTATTGGCCAGCAGAAAGTTGATGTTGTAGAAGACTTCACCTACCTAGGCAGTTCCATAAACAACAAAGGGGACATTACACAAGAAATTAACTGCAGAATTGGAAAAGCATCAGGGGCATTTAACCAATTAAACAAAATCTGGTTAAACAGAAAATTCTCCCTTAAGACTAAACTCAGGTTCTATAATACAAATGTTCTCTCTACTCTTCTGTACGGATCTGAGACATGGGGTCTTAAGATGTCTCAAGAACGCAAACTCGATGCCTTTGATTCGAAGTGTCTTCGCAGAATACTGCACATTAAATGGAATGACTTCGTAACCAACAGAGAAGTCAGAGAAAGAACGAAGCAACCTCCAGTATCCGATGTGGTCTGCAAAAGACGCCTTAAATGGTTGGGACATGCATCAAGGCTTCCATCTACCCGCCTTGCCAATCAGGCTCTCTGGTGGACCCCCAAGGGGAGAAGACGTAGAGGCAGGCCAAAGATGAACTGGCAACTAACCATTCAAAGAGATCTTAAAGGCTATCTCGTGAAGTGGAAAGACCTCGATGAACTGGCTAAAGACAGATCAAGCTGGAGGAAGCTGACCGCCTCATGCGTCGGACGACGCGGGAGTCCCTAAGTCTAAGTCTAAGTAAGAACTCAGAATATATTTCTTACTATTTCTGTTGTTGCCCCCCCCCCAAAAAAAAAAAACTTTTCTACATTTGGGCCAGTATATTAAAGAGTTGAAAGTAGTTGTATTGGAAAATATGAAATATCAGTGTATCATCTCACAGAAGATTTAACTCAAACTGATTTTGTTTATTTTATTTTCTGATTTATCACATGGAATTTGAAAAATAGATTTATCATCTCAACATTAAGTGCAAACTGAAATTGCTCATTTCATATACTGATTAATTCCTAAGAATTTTAAAGGTTTATTAATGTATTCTAAGAGGATTTTGGAAGAGCCATTTAACTGTACATGTATCAATACATCTTTTGAAGATGATTTTTGTCTCGCCTGCGTAAGCAAAAAGCGAGACATAGGCGCCGCTTTTCCGACGGCGGCGGCGGCGGCGACGGCGTCAACAATTTTGGAAATGCTCTCATTTCAAAAGTATATGTCCGATTTCCATGAAACTTGAACACAAGTGTTGTAGAGTATCACAGATAATGTGGAATAAATTTTAGGTCAAAAGTCAAGTATGTAGTATGTACATGTATTGTACACATGCATTTGACTTTTTCTCAAAACTTTGCTGGCGATGGATTTTAACCAAAATTGGTAGGGATCATCCTTAGGCAAGGAGGATCTTAATTTGTATAGATGGGGGTACCTACCAATATTGGGGGGGGGGGGGGGTGGGGAGGGAGACTTGGGGACACCACCTCCAAGAGCACCAATAATGGCAGTAATTAGATTCATATTTGCTTCTTCTTTAAACCCTGTTGCAAGATTGTTAGCAAAGTTGGTAGGTATCATACTTAAAGGAAGGAGACCTCAATTTCTAAAACACGGTACCTTGCCTCCAAGGGGGCTCAGGGGCAGCACCCCTTAAGTGCCCCTATTGTGGAAATGAGATATTTGTTAAATGCATGGCTGGGTTCTAACCAAACTAGGTAAGAATCATCCTTAGGCAAAGAGGATCTAAATGAATGCAAATAAGGTACCTATCCCTTAAGGAGGGAGTGGAGGGGGGGGGAGCCCCCCCCCCTCCCCCAAGAGCCTGTGACACCAAATTGACATTTTTCTTTCTTCTGTAAAATGTTTTGCCACATGTAGATTGAAAGCAAACTACATGTAGGTAGGAATCATTGTTAGGGGTAGGAGACTTCAAGTTGTTCAAGTATTGTAGACCATTATCTTCAAGGGGTCTGATGGAGGGGCACCACCCAAAAGTGTCATAATGGCAATTATTTCATGTACATATACACATATTCTGCTTCTTTAAAACACACAGCTTGATTTCAAATGAACTTCACCATCCAATAAATCTTACGTGAAGGGATTTAAGTTATACAGATGGAGTACCTGGCCCACAAGGGGGGGGGGGGGGGGGAGGGCTCAGGGGCAGCACCCCTTAAGTGCCCCAACCTTTGATTTTTCACTAAGCGAAAATTTGCCCCGAAAATTGCGTGATGCAGGCGAGACTGCCCCGGGCATTTCCCTTGTTTTATCATTGTACCTTATTTTGTACTATAATGCAAACTGTAGTAATGTCATCAATATTTATCCTTTCATACTAAAACATTCCTTTTTTATGAACTGTATTTTATATTCTCTCTCTATTTATATTGGCTTTGTACATCGTTTACTGATTTCTTGAAAGGGCAAATCATAAATGTGCTCAAATCATCACAAAGTGAACTGGCTTCGTAAATACAATTTGTATTAATGTAAAAGGCATATGTTAAGCTTTTTTTTAAAGTGGAAATGTGAAGTAGTTTCAATAATACTTTTATCTATGTTGCTCATTTGTACTTAATTTAATAATCTGTTCTTTGGGTAGCAGTACATATTATAACATGGTAGAGAACTTTCAGATAAATATCAATATCCACTCTTCAATGGAGATATTTTATAAATGACCTGCCTCACTTGCACATGATTCATATATATCTGTTAAAAGATACTTGTAACTACTCTGCCTGTTAGTACTTTATGTACTTTTGTAATCTTACAGAAGATTTATCAATCATGTGTTAGGTGTTATCTTTGTTTATTTTAATTGTTTTCTTTTTATCACTTTTTTATTTAGTGAAATTTCAAGAAAACCGCACAAATATTATGTGTGTGATGATTAGTGGATAGCAATGTGTCTTCTGTGTATTTTATCTATTCCAGAACTGAAGGGTAATACATATATATATTTTTCTTTTGCAATTTTTAATGAATCTCAAGGAAAAATGACATAAATCATAATTAGTGTTATATTGTAATTTTTATAAGATCAATAATCATGTTTAAATAATGGATGATTTACATTTTTCTACTATTATTGGGATATATTGTGTTTTTCAATAAACTTCAATAAACTTGAAATAACTCATGAAAATGTGGAATTAATCTATCACTCTCTCTCTCTTACTCAGTCTTTCTTTCCCCTAATACTCAATGCATAGTCTGTTTAGGTCTACATGTGTCATGCGCTGGAGGTATCTTTATTGGTGTACTTGAATGTGAAAGAAATGTTTTCACAGGTATTATGTACCAAATTAATAATTTCAGTGATTTACGGGTAGTTAGGAAGTAAAATAGATTAGATTCAAAGGTTTGATGTGTATTTCAAAATAAAAGAAATGCAGCAATGGAAACTCTTTTCTAGCTCAAACAGAAGTACTATTTCTAAAAGAGATAGAGCGAAAACAAGCATTAAAAAAAAAAAATAAATAAAAATATATATATACATATATATATAGCAAACAATTATGTTGAAATAAAAACACCGCAAGACGTAAAATTTACCTTTGATAAAGGTCTGTGACCGAAACGTCAGTAAATTTTACGTCTTGCGGTGTTTTTATTTCAACATAATTGTTTGCTATCTATTTCAACACACCGACGCAGAACCTTGATTATATATATATATATATATATATATATATATATATGTATATATATATATATATATATATATATATATATATATATATATATATATATATATATATATACGTAACCAAAAAAAAATATAATAAAATAATAAAATAGAAGACAAGCACACACACAAACAATTTCCTGACAGAAGGAATAAGTGAATGGAATGATGGGGGAGGGGGAACGGTGAGAAAGCCAGGGGCAGATAAGGGGGGTCATTGGAGTCTGGGAGTCATGTTGATTTTTTTTTTTTTCTTATTTGTTTAAAACGTGTGCTATGAGAGATTTTTAGGCATTTGCCACCCTCAATTTTTATGTTTGATAAAGTTCTTCTTAAAGCTCATGTACAGTATTGGTAGAAAAAAGAAAATTGGAAAGAAACATGTTAAATATAGTCTCATGTTGTTCTCCTTGTATCAAAAGATGTCTGTAAGAGATCATTTGGTATTCCATCTATGATTTCTGGTGAATTTCAGTGTAAATATCTGTAAGGAATGCTTGATCACTGCTATTATGCTAGGACCCTTCCACCCCGACGGCTCCCCGCACAGCAATCTTGGGGCTTCGCATAGAGACAGCGTGTGTGCACTGTGTGTAGCTACTCATCATTGGTTTTACATGTGGATGTACGGTGTATAGCACATGCTGCCTTTGCTGGGATTTTACGTGCCTGTCCCGGCACATAAATTAGTTTTTGCCTCTTATTTGTTTAATATTAAACTTTAGGAGGCGAAATCTTCACAGTGTCTTAGTATTGCTAGTATCTTGCTATTTATCAACAAAAATTGAAGAAATCTGACGAACAATTTTCGAGGGCTTACCAAAACTTTACACGACCTTTAAACCCGAAGCTTGGTTTAAAGGGCAATCCAACCTTGATAATAAGATGATTTGTGTGAAAGCAGAAAAATAAGAAAAACAGGATGGCAAAAGTTTGAAAGAAATCGGACAAGGACTAAGAAAGTTATGGATGTTTGAAAAATGAGATCACTACATCTATGCGAATCTCAAATTGGCAATTTGTTGAGTCAATTGTGACATTTTTGTGGACAACTCTCCCATTTGTCGTACACAAAAATATCAATAATTTGCTGTTTTCTTCGAGGTGCTTTTACCCTCGGGGCAGTACTCAAAATATATTGGAGAAAGCATATTGTTATAGGTCCTCATGAACGAAAAGATCCTACTGAGTAAGGCATTTTGAAAAAAAGTGACATTTTAGTCATTTTGTGTGTTAGAGCGAATGGGGGAGTTGTCCACAGCTACATCACAGTGACATTACCTATTCGGCCAATTTGAAATTCCCATATGCATAGTGATTACAACTTTCAAAAATTCATAACTTTCTTATTGCTTGTCCGATTTCATTCAAACTTTCACCAATCTGCTTCTCTGATTTTTCCTCTTTCTTTCAAAGCAACTTGCTATAAAGGTTGGATTTCCCTTTAAGCTAAGTCTAGGTCAAGTTTAACCATGTATAAGTGAGACCAAGGTCCAAATTATGACCTTCTTACATTTGACTTTGGGGGAAAGCAGAGACATGCATGGGCCAAGCGTGGTGTTGAGAGGAATAAGGATATCATGCAACTGATCGAGACACTGAGTAGACGCAACTGCGAATGATCTGAATGATTTAACCGCTGAAGGACATCATAATGAAATGGCATGAGTAAATAAGAAGATGATATTGTTGTTAGCTCGCATCAAACATCATGAACATGCTCCATAATTATGCGAGCGAGGAAATAACCGTTTCTTTAAAAAATAGAAATCACGTTTGTCTTCCTTTTCATCTGTCATCAAAATTATCGATTTATACAACACGCCCTGCAGTCGGTATTTTTGAAAAACAACACTCGAATTGTTTGATTGGAGATCGATTGCTTGCTTGTCATAATATTTCAGGCTCGGGTTTGGTATTTGCCTTCGCGTGTAAAGAGTTTACCTTACCTGATGTGACTGTCTCTCTCTAGGTCTCTCTCTCTCTCTATCTCTCTGTTTCTCTCGCTCTCCCTCCTAAATATCCCATCTTGTCTCCCTCCCTCTCCTTCCCTCTCCTTCCCTTCCCCCCTCTCCTTTATCTCCCCCTACATTCACCCCCCTCCCCCTCTCTCTCCTGGCCCTCTCACTCCCTCGGTTCATCCATTTTCTCTCTCTCTCTCTCTCTCTCTCTCTCTCTCTCTCTCTCTCTCTTTGTTGGCACCTCCTCGCACAACCTCATCACTTTATTGGAAAACATTTTAATACCGCATTATTGTCAATTGTCAGTCACGTCCAGCACAACGCACCAACAGCATTATCCGTTGTTATGGCGACGTATTCACCTTGCTATCCCACTCCAAATGAACTGCCGCCATCACCGTATTCTCCTTCGCTGAGCGAAAACTCGTTATTTTACATAGAAGTGCAAAGTGCATGCGTATAGCCATTTCAATTTAGCTTATTATCATATCAATTACTAGCTCCAAGGATATGTGTTGATGCTTATGTGACATTATTATCTGCTTTCATCTTCTTTAGCAAAATGATATGATTTCAGTACCACTCTATACTGTTCTTCATTTCTATCTACCATCTAATTCTAAAAGCAATAGTTCAAACAGGATTCAACGTGGCATTTTTTCCCCTTTCTCGTTTGTCTGCAGTACGCTGAGGCAAAGTAAAATTGATTCCCAGTTTCTCGTCCGGATTTTTAAAAATTGAGGATGAGGGAGCCATGTTATTTGATATAGCGTAATTATTCCTCTACATGAAAGTGCAATTATGTCAATTTTAAAACAAATGATCTTCTTTTAATTTTATTTGTACTTACCTTAAGAGGCTCAAAACAAAGTAAAAATGAATTACATTACTGATTTTCTTTGTTACCTCATTGTCTAGAGTATTATTAATTTCATTTTAGAACAAAAATAACAAATAAGAAAAATATTTATCAGGGCCGAAAAGGGGATGAGGACTGGACGAAAGACTATGAATTAGTTCTTATTTGGCCTTATTGCTTACGCTTTTCAATTATATTGAGGCATATGCATTACTTGGATCTGTTCCTACAAGATGGAGTCATGTCAATCAAACAACAAAACAGTTTGGAGTCACTCGAGGACCAAAGAGTATGAAATAGTGATATAAAAGTATTGTAATAACACCTCTTGGACGCATATGATTATGCGTGGAATCACCCGAGGACTTGCATGCATCCAATATGATAAAACATATTTCTCTGCTAAAAGTTATTATTAAAACGGGTTCAAGAATGTAGCCATCCTGATTGGTCAAATAACACCACGCGACCGTGCAAAAAAAGTACTAACGCACGGCTAATCCGGATCAAACACTAAGATTGTAAGAAAACACTAAGATTGTAAGAAAACACTAAGATCGTAGACCCGTTTTATAAAACTATTAATACATGGTTGTGAGTTCGTGCGTTAGTGCGATCCAGCAACACGCAGGTTTTTATGGTGGTATCTAACACACTCGGCTACGCCTCGTGCGTTAGTACACCACGATAAAAACCTTTGTGCTGCCAGATCGCACTAACGCACTCCCAACCATGTATTAATAGTATAATAGTGCATCGAGTCAATCAAGTCTGATGTAAGTGTCGACCTTCAGATTCAGATTCAGATTTTAGATTTTATTTCATTACATTTTCATTTTTTCAAAGTATATAACAATAAGTATTATGAATACACAAAAGGACTTTCATTATTGGTTCGTAGACATTGTTCTATATAATATTTGCAGGATCGGGACTTCAAGCTGTGCTGTATATTTCGTCCAGGTCATTTTGACTCTGAGTTTATCATAACAATCGTCATTTGAGATGAATGAGCGCACGGTGGTACAAATTACTGGAGGACATGATTACTAAAAATTTGTTAAAAAATAAAAAGTTAAAGGGATATCTTTCAAACAACGAAAGTATATCCGAAGAGGGGGAAGCAAACGAACGAACATATCATTTTCTACTACATAAGCATTATAAACGTATCTACTAAAGAAAAGTTTGTGTGGGAGGGGGAGTGGCTGCCAGGAGCGTCGCTAGAACATTTTGAATAGGGAGGGGGGGGGGGGTGTGACACCCTAATTTGCCGACAAAAATTCTGCACCCTAATCTCTCTCCCCTCCCCCCCCCCCCACACACAAGTGATAATAAAAGAAAATCGCAGACGTAGAGATCTGATCATACGGGCCCATTTTTGCATTGGGGGGGGGGGGGGCTGACGCCTTTTGCCCGAAATATCAACTTTTCAATTTGTAAAATATGTGGACATTCTGGTACCTCGGCTGCTCGAATATGAAGTGGTGGTTGCCGGAATATTGGAACTTTGAAAATCCTTGGGGGGGGGGGGGGAGGGGGGGGGGGGCGGGGTGCCCATTGCCGACGGGGACGCCTTTTGCCCGAATATCAACTTTTCAATTTGTAAATTTTTGCGAGCGAGCAAATTTTAAAAACTTTTCGTAGTGAAAATGTACAGAAGTTGTATACACAAGTTATATAATTATCTGGGAACCTCGGTGCCCAAATATGTGAACATTCTAGCACCTCGCTGCCCGAATATGAATATCGGAACTTTGAAAATCCTCGGGGGGGGGGGGGGGGCTGCAGCCCATTGCCCAAGGGGGACGCCTTTTGCCTGAATATTAACGTTCAAGTGCAAAAAAAAAAAAAAAAAAAATGGCCAGTTTTTCCTGCTTTTTCTTTCCCTCCCTTTTCCTTTCCTTCTTTTCTTTCTGTTTTTGTTTTCCTTTCCTTTCCCTTTTCTTTTTCTCTTTTCTCTTTTCTTCCTCTAACGACGCCGCTGGTGGATGCAGGCCTGCAGCCCTTTGCATGGGCCGCGGAACCGGGGGGGGGGGCTGGAGGGCTGCAGCCCCCCCCTCTTTTTTGAGTAGACACGTGTCATAAAACCTAAAAAATAAAAGGAACATAAAAGGGTTCGAAAATTGTCATTAATGAGTGAAATCAAATCATCCCCCCACTCTCAAAAACGCTCCGCGGCCCCTGCTTTGTTAACATGACCGAATATGACCAAATATTTTTGTTCACGATAATCATGATAATTGCTTTCTCGCAGGAATCCCGCCGGCTCTCGCTGATTGTTTTTACCTCGATATATTTCATGCTTTGTATAATAAGCATTTTGGTTTTAAGTATTCTTTTATTCATTTCTTTTTAGTGATATCAGCAGATATACAAAAATAGAAGCATTACAATCATGAATAAGGTATAAACAGAAACTTTTACAATTTACAAGTAAATCTATACATATATGTAAAAATTTATACATTCAAAGAACAAAGAATTTCCACATACAAGTATTTATAATTCATTTAAAATCTCAGCTTACTTGAAATTATACAGATATACAACTGAAAATATATACCTTTACGTTATCTGCAAAAATTTATACATTCATGGACGAACAAAGAATTTATACAACTGAAAATATACCTTAAATATAACTGTTCCTATATTTATATGTGTTTATTTCACTGAAAGAAAAGGCATGTAAAGGAAGGGGATCGGCCCTTTTCAGCCACCCCCCCCCCCCCTCCCAGCCTGCTATGTATTCTCATTTCGAATCCATGTAAGCCTTGATACATGGGGTTTTATATTACAGTGAGACATTAATTGAAAAGCAGTGTTAAATGTATCGCTATCTTTATTCCTTTTTTAATATAATAAATAATTATTTTTTCCTTTGGGGGGGGGGGGAGGGGATAAAATATTTTGTTTAAAATAAGCATGACAACGTTGTTGTATCAGAGTCGTCTCGTAAGAATATCTTGTGAAGCCTTACGGCCGATTTGAATAGTAGAATTGGCTAGGGAAATATTCATAGTGACGTACCAAAATCAAATCTTTGGCAACAAATCAAATTTCTAGGAATCGAGATTATTTAATAATGAAAGAGACCCCAGATGAAACAAGCTGGGCCTCGAAAGAACATTCACACGGATATCGAGCTTCACATTGACGAAGACAAGCCGTGACGCCTGGCGTGAGGCATTGCGCGAGGCCCACAGTCACTGACAAACTGTCCGAGACGATGCAAGCAGCGACGAAAACATTAACTTTCTTTTTCATTTGCCTGAAAAGTTCCTCTTCCACTACTGATTAATCTAAAGCTTTACAGTTTTTTGCCGTGTATCATTTTACCACAATCATTTTCATTCAATGATACTTCCGCATTTCATGCGCACTCTCCTTTTGGGAGTATATTATTTCCAGTCAGTCGCCTTTTTACTGACTTGCTCAATGTAATCATGCAAATGGAAACTACAACAAACTTCGCATTTTACTCATCTATATACGCTCGTTTTCACTCATCTGCTACACCCGGGTAGAGAGGATCAATATTGTAGCCAATGCCTAATGATCGTCCCATGCAGGGACTGATGAACCATGACCTTCGTATTCCTTATCAAGAGATTTACCCTGAGGCTAATACACCACTAACATTATCGCCCCCGACCATGACAAGAAAAATCTTCGCCCTAGATCTTTTTTTTTTTTTTTTTTAGCGGAGCATTCCAATTGCAGGAAAATGTCCAATTACACCATTCCCTTGTTTCCCAAATATTTTTCATTTCCGATTTCTATTGTACTCCACTGGGGACCGTTCGGTTCATCTCGAAATTAGTCGTATACAGCTTCGAATATTAATCAAGATCGGAGAGTTAATCCGTCTCAGTGTTCGAAGTGTGACCTCTGGAGGATGAGGCAAGATAAAGGATACAGAGGAAGAGGAGAAAGAGAGATAAATAGAGAGACAGACAGAGACAGAGACAGAATGAGAGAGAGAGAGAGAGAGACGGAGAGAGAGGGAGAGAGAGTTATATCGATGTATCTCTTTTTAGGTCTAGATCATCCGTTGGTCCATGATCCGACCAACTTGCTGGTAATACAAACACGCAATTAAAAATGCATCTCTCGGCGACATCATCATGTTCAATCATGTAGGTCTATGGTTCCAGTGGCGGATCTACGGGGGGGGGGGGTTAGGGGGTTTAACCCCCCCCCTTGGGCTGCCAAGTAAACATTTAATGTGCATAGGAAAAAAAAAAAGAGAAAAAATAGAGCATGCAAGTATGCTTAAATCGCAAGCTGGCAACCCTAAAAATGAAAAATCTCCCTACTGTGGGAGGGGGGTATCCCCCCTTCCACACCCTCCCCCCTCGCTCGCTTCGCTCGCTCGGGCTCGGTCGCTACGCTCCCTCGCAATACCCAGCTCAGCCCCTCAAACCCCCCCCCCCCCCTTGGAAAAAAGCTAGATCCGCCCCTGGGTTCAATGGATGTACCAGTGATAATGGGATTTTACTTATCGCAATCAGGGCTATAGAGGATGTGCGTGTGTGTGTAGGGGGGGGGGGAATGTGTTGGTAATGCCCAGGCTATATTGTCGGCACATTTAAAACTGAGACCTTTATTTTACAGCTGGGAAAATTATCGGCAAGTTTGTCGGCAAATTTCATGCGACCACCCCTCTTCAGAATGCTCTATACGTGTATACGATACGATCATTCGGCTGTCAAATACTTTCTGACGCATGACCTCTGCTCAGTTTAAGGTATCCATGGTATAAACGTTCCAAAGATAACCATCTTGGAATATGTCCATCTCATCGAACGCTCCTCCACTGTTCTCCAACACATCCCATCGACTCTTAAAGTTTAGTGGTTACAGTCACAAATCTCCCCACTTGCCATTTAATTCGTTTATCTTGGACAAAGCCATGAAAGCAGAGGAGCGAACTTTGCGTTTCCATGGGAACGTCTGGTTGTCTGCGAACCGCAGAATAGTGTTTCTTTCCGCTAGTCCATCTTAATTTCATCTGCTTCGTAATCTCAGAAATATTACCGTGCATATCAACATGGAAAAATAAAACGTTATGAATAATCTTTTTTAAAAGTTTATTTGAAACTGTATATGATAAGCAAAAAAACCATCAGCATGCATGGGCATAATTTCGTCGGGGAGGCTGAAATTGCTTGCCCGAATATCAATTTTCCAGTTTAAACACGATCGCAAAGACTTTTGAAAAATTTACCCGGGGCAATTTCAGTAGCCCTGTCCATCACCCGTTGAAATAAGTGAACATTACATTGGCACATTACGTAATACGAACATGATTACTACGGGACATACTGTAGGGTATTGAAAGCGTCCTTGAGTCTATTTCTTGAAAGTCTTGCGATCGTGTGTTGAGAGGGATCGGGAGCGAAGCGAGTTAGAAAAAATGTTTTGACGCTTCATTAGGCTACACCAGCGGCGTTGCTAGAGGGGGAGAAAAGGAAAAGGAGAAAAGATAAAGGAGAATAACAAAGAAAAAGAAAGAAAGGAAAGGAAAACGAAAACAAAAGAAAAGAAGGAAAAGAAAAGGAAAGGGAAGGAAAGGAAAAGAAGGAAAAATGGCAATTTTTTGCTTACTTCATATTCGGGCAGCGAGGTGCCAGAATATCCACATATATCTGGGTAGCGAGGTTCCCAAATAATTATGTAACTTCTGTACATTTTCACTACCAAAAGTTAGAAAATTAGGCTATATATACATATTAAAAATGCATTTTGGTCACCAAAACAATCATGATATAATGGCCAAAGGGCTTACGACATCGACCATAAGGCATTCCATTGTGATGAAGATAAACGTCTAAAACATAAAATCTGTCGGATTGAAATGGTCACAAAAATGGTAAAATCGAAATTTGTTGGATGGGCATTCCACGCCTTCAAAATTTGGGTAATCCCGTAATGTAATCCGTGATTCATTTACAGGCAGGAAGATCACTTTTGTCATCCTACTATTAAAATCAATCTGCATGCATCGTGTGAGCCCACAATTCATGTGTCCATAGATATACGTGTACCTCTCTATAGTTCCTAGAGCTTTACTGCACTAGAGAGGGTCGAGAAACTCCAGTATGGTGAATTCATTTTTGATCAGAATATGGCGCCTGAAAGATCATTGTCCATTCATTCCCATAATTCGTCCGTTGCATTAAAAGGCCTTCACATGATATACATGTAGATTAGCAGTAGACTTCAAGTCGAAGAAATCGTATTTTAAGCAAAATGGAAGAGAGTGAATTCGAGTATGTATATCCTTCAAATAGAGACGAGACTGCGGTTGTGTCTATAGTCTATACAAGACTTGTTCAAGTTAATTCATTCATTCATTCCTTTTTATGCTGTCTTCACACCCCTAAAGCATTCATTTCCATAGATTTATTTAACATTGTTTAACATTACTCCGTCTGAGAATTCATAGCATACCCACTTTTTAAGACAAAGCACCATACATACATGACATCTCTGCCAAGAGTCTTGCTCGTTTGATCGTTTATCTCATCTATTTGTGAAATAATCTGAAATTGTAACAAAAGGTTTTCAACTCACAAACGAAAAAATAATTATAACCACTAATGTAAATTTACAATAAATATTTGTAAAAAAAAAAACAAAAGGGGGGGGGGGGGGAATTAGCTGTTGATTTTTAAATCTTTGACGCTTGCCGAATAACGAACTCTTGTGCTGAATAAAATGTTTCCATTTATGCTTGAGGCAATTACTGATTTGTCAATGCAGGTAGGCTATTTCGAGATTCGTGCCGTGTTTGAGTAAGAAAATTCGTGAATAACTGATAGAAGGAAGTAATCATGGTAATGGCATATACGGACGAAAATCTCTTCCTTTTTGAATCGGGTCCGGATTTTCTTTTTTCCATGTGAAAGTCTTCCTCCATCGAATAGGGAACACAAGTTTTGTATCGAAACAGTAAGAAATGTCGTATGGACACACTCTTAGTGCAACAGCATCGTACTGACATTCAACAAACAGGAAGGAAACACGGGACACGTGCTTGCCGACCGACCGACCGAACGACCGACCGACCGACCGACCGGGGATGCTAGAAGTAAGAATACAACCAACATGACCAAAGGCGCATCCATATACTGAAGGGGTGGGGGTACATGCTGGATACATCAATAGATACTGGTGCTGCTCTTCTTCATCACCATGCACACTCTCCTTGCAAGACCCTTACCTTCTTTTCGAGCTGGGGGGTGGGGGGGGGGGGTTAGCTAGACCAAGTTGAATCATGTTGTGGTGCAGGGGCCGCGAAGGCCGCGAAACCGGGAGGGGGTGTAGCCCCCAATTTTTTTTTATACGTTTCATAATGCTTATGACATACTAGTATCAGTATACTTTATTTCAGCCCTCGGGGTCCTTCCCTCGGCTTATGCATGGTGGTGGTGGCGGCTGCGGGGGCTGTGGTGGTGGTGGTGGTGGTGGTGGTGGTGGAAGGGGGGGGGGGGAGGGGGGAGGGGGTATTGGTTAACGAAGGTGGAGAGGACTGCAAAATATTCCGAAAAGTAACTAGAACAACAACAACCAAAAAAACAAAAACAAATCAAAACAACAACAACAACAAAACTCTCCTCTGATTTTCAAATTAGCCGACAAGTCTATCCTTTTTTTTTTAATGACAGAATTTTTGAATTGGGGTAATTGTCCACCCTCTGACAAATCTCATATTCCTTTCTTTCCCAGTCTTCTTCCCTATATACCAAATCATAGCTCAGTGGCTACTATCTTGCAAATAAATGAATTTGAAGATTTTACTGAATACAGCCAGCATGAATTTGTATTACAAAACATGGCTAATTTATGTATAGCTGTGTACACATGTGGAAGAGGAAATAAGGCAAGATTAAATTTCTGCTCACACAGGTACATAAGACACATACATTTCAATTTCATACCGCAATGAATAGGCAATACCCACTACGATATTTTTCTTTTCTTTTCACCCTCTCCTCTTCCTTTACTGTGAGGCATGATGAAGAGAGAGAGGAGAGAAGAAAGTGGACGAGGCACGCACAAATCCCTTAGCAACGTTTAACCTAACGACATACATTCCAGCACGTCTCTGACCACCTCTCTCCATCATTCGCTCTCTTCCGAAACAACGAGCGAACGAAAACTCGTAGGCCGCCACACTATGTGAAAAAATCTGCGGCGATCGTCTGTTGTGATGAGAAATTACTGGCCAGTAGTTTCTTCAGCGGGAGCCTTTGTATATATATCTGATATATCGAGTCCACTTCAGAGCAATTGCACAGGCATTATCACAGCATATTTTGCTTTCGCCAGGGTTTCTTCTCATTTTCAGACGGGATCGCAGTTTTTAATCGTATTCCATAGCTATTTGGATTGTGCACAGCCTAAAAAGTCGCATATCGTACATCGAAGGTATACATACAGCGGGTAGTTCGCAGTATAAACTCGGGGCTCCGCTCCGCTAGCAACGCGGTAAGTAATAATAAGCAGTGCCATGTACTTATATTTAGCTCGAACTCACTTTGACATTTTTATTCAATTTCAATTCAGGCGAAGGAAGATAGAATGATGTCAATCGGATTATGTACTCGTATATGTATATGCCACCATTGCGCTCAATGGTACTGATGTGTGACTTGTGCTTGAAGTTGAATAGCCCTGAGCAATTAGTATGGAAGAAAAGTTTCTCCATGGCTGTATGCTATATTCAAACATTGAAATTCCTTCGGGATCCAAGTCTCACTATTGTCCTATTGTCACAATTTTCTTATATATTTTCCTTAACATACATGGGATAAGTTAAGATTATTGTATCGCCTTTTCATCATTACATTACTGTTGATCATTTTCTCTTTTTAACGACTGAATCAAATTTCATTGATTGCCTTATTATGCTGGACGGGTATATTTGATTTGATTTGCACTGGAATGAACAGTGGCCTAGCTACGGGGTCGACTGGGGACATGTGCCCCCCAATATGAGAAAGAGGATTAAAAGAAGAAGAAAAAAAGCTAAATGGAAATGGAGAGCCGGGGAAGGTAACATAGACATAAGATGCTAACCCCCCCCCCCCCCACACGCACCCTTCTTGCATTCAATGACCTTGTTAATTTGCATTTTATCAATCCAATGCACCTTACCCCATGATGGAGGGTGCCCCATCAATGTCTCGACCCACCCTAAGCCACTAGAAATGAAATTCCAAGTAAATTTATAGGGTCTATTCATCCAAACTATGGAGAATAGAAAGGTTGAACTCCCTCATCATGTTTAAACGAGTTTTAAATGAGATTTTGATTGCAATAGGGAATTTTTTTTTGATCATCACACCCCACAGTGAATGAGTCTAGAAGGGCTTTCAAAGGAGTGTAGGTCTGTTTATTAAAATTCTTTTACGATGATATTTTAAACAAAGTAAATCATACTCCACCTTCCCTGGTTTGAAAAGTGCTTGGATCCATCACTGAGTCCCTTTAGTTTGATTTTGCACCATAACACCACTGATTATGTAGAATAACCTGTAAAAGTGCTATATATAGGATTTAGATATGGTCATGAAAGGTTTTCTTTAATGCAATTTTGAAAGAAAATTATCAACTTTATTTCAGTAAGGGAAACTTACTTAATTTTAATTTTCAATGATGAGGGTAATCGTATTCGTACTTGGGTACGAGTAATATAGTAACATGGTAATAAGGAATTCTGAAAGACCAATGTCACCATCCACACAATCTTTCTTCCCTCTTTTGAAATAATTTTCGACGTTTATTTAGAAATGGTGAATAGCAAATTTAAGATCAAATGAATGACGTTCTGCTCAATCTAGTCGAGTAAAAAAAAAGTAATGTTTAATTTAGTGATTGATGTGGTTATCGCTTTAGGAAGACCGATGCGATGAAATTTCTAACGTAAATATCCTCCAGTAAATCTTAGACTTCATTGCGTTTACCTAGTACGATCAAGGAAGAACTAAGAAATGACAAATCAGAATGTCCATGGTGTTAGTTAATCAAGCGAGAGATATTTCATGCACGAGTTTCAAGATGGCGGTTTATGCACGCCCAGAGGCCCAATCTTCTTGCCTTGACGTGTTTGATTTTTTTTTTTCAAAATTGAGTTTAGGTTGATTAGACCTGTATGAAAACTGAATGTACTTTCATTGGGAAAGAAGAAAACAAAGTTATCAGAATACCGATTTATCGTTATTAGAGAGAATTCTGTGGGAAAACTGTGTTAGTTCGTTCATGCAACAGACATAGATGAAAGACTACTTTATTCTAATAAACAGACAGAGAGAGAGGGAAAGGGGAAGAGAGAGAGAGAGAGAGAGAGCGAGAGAGAAAGAGAGAGAGAGACAGATGGGGGAGAGAGGGTGAGGGAGAGATAATGAGAGGCTCAGGGGCGGCGGAACGTTTTCCAAAGGTGGGGGGAGGGGGGGGGGGGGTCATTGCCAAAAAAGTGAAAAGGGAAAAGGGGCACCGACAAAACTTGTTTGAAAAGGTTGATTGACTTTTTCATAACCCCCGTTTTATTCAGTGCATTACTTGTATAATTTTCATATGACTTACTGTTTTTCAGTAATCATTGATGTATTAGCATTTTTCCTGAGCGCGACCATTTGCGAGTGAGCTCCTCCCCCCCCCCCAAAAAAAGAGTCTTTTGGAAAGTTTTGGCAATATAAAGCATCCCTTCTACCACTTTTTTGCAGGTCATATGGATGATACACTAAATTAAAACAAAAGAAGATTCTGTTGAAGAAAAGATATCAAACATCTCTAAAAGCCTTTAATGGCTTGCATGGTTATACGCAAAAACAAAAATTCATGTTGGTCTGTATTACAGAAAGGGCATTTTTTTTCTTCTTCATGAATAGGATTACATACTAAGGGCACACCAGATAAAGAAGGGAACCTAAAGAGGCACTTATTCTATCACGGGAGGGGCATTAATTTTGTTAATGTGGGAGAGGACACTTTTTGTGGAAGGAATAACGAGCATCAAATGTTGCCTAGGAAATCCGTATTATTTTGGCTCGGTTATACTTGGCATGCTAGGGGGAAAACTGTAATTAATGACTTAATGATGAAACAAAGCATACAAAACAGAAGGCTTATACATGTATTCTAAAGAAATGACATCTGTTTTGTCCTTAATGGGTGTCATTGGCACACGGTACTTTAAAAAAGAGGATAATTTCTACTTAGAAGGGGCTAGGGGCATTTTTCTTGACTTTGATCGATTTACGTACAGTATTCAGTATTTTAGTATTTTAATGCAAAATCTGAAATGGGGCATACACTTTTAACTATAAACTTATGCCTCGTCATTGTTATCAGAAAAGTGGGACAGTGGCTTTATAGAAATTTCCCATTCTCATAACAACACACAAAAATACGTTTCGGCAAATATAATTCAGTTTAGACTCCTGTTAATTTTTTATATTGCGTGAGATATGACCAAGGAGTTATCCTTGATATGACAAATGAAAGGCAGTTTTGAGCGTATAGATCTTCGTCACTCAACCGTGCACGTTTGTCCACATTACAACAATGCCGTAAAATCTCATGTTTTCCGGATATTAGTAAAAATAAATAGACAAAAGTAGAAATGGAAGGTCGACTACATAGGCCAATGATTTGGACTTTTGACTGCTTGATCTCTTTATGGAGAAATCAGGGAATATACTTCGTGAATATACTCCTTCATGTCATAATACGCTTTGCACTTTATTTATTATATTGTAAGAAACATAATGTTATCAAGATCCGACAGAAACACTGAGTAGTAAATATCATAATTATATGCATGTAACTTCAGTAAATCAGTGATTATCAGTCGCTCTCTCGACTCTGGTATACCGCTGTTAGATAATAATAATAATAATAATGTCGTGTATGTATATAGGCCTATGCATAAAACACCTCTGCTCCATTAGAGTCTAATGATATGCGCGTAGAGTGATATTGAAAGACAACCGATTGATGGATATATTGTCACCCTTCTCTTACCATGGTGCTTTCTTGTGAAAAGGCCATAGTTGCACTCAGGGGGAAATAGGTATCACGCGAGTTCACATATTAAAACCAACCCCATGCCAAGGGCCATCATTAGTATTTCATCGGAAAGTATATTCTTCTGTAGCCAGACTTGATTTCACATAATGTCATGTTCATTCTTATCGGCACATGCAGGCCCTAACGCGGCACCTAATTTTGGACTGACGGGAGATCCTATAAATAGAAAAAGAGAGAAAGAGAGAGAGAGGGGGAGAGAGAGAGAGAGAGGGGGGGGGGGGGCAGAGCCAGAGAGCTATAAAGAGGAAGGGGAGGGTGGTAAAGACAGACTAAAACTGGATGGAGAGAAAAAGAAAAAAGAAGGGACAGAAAGGGAGGGAGGGAATGGGCAATAGAGAGAGAGAGAGAGAGAGAGAGAGAGAGAGAGAGAGAGGATACAAACGGAGAGTTTGAGAAACAGAAATATTGGAATAGACACTACATTATTACATAGTACATCATACTTAGTACAGGTTAAGACAATAGGAACATGATAGAGCATAATAGAGAGTGGAGATAGAGATAGAGAGAAGGGGGGGGGGGGGTAGGGATAGGGGAGGGATGGGGGAGGAGAAGAAGAGGGCAAGATAATAACCACGGAGAAGGATGATCCTTGGTTGGCCAAGGGAGAATTGACTGCATAATTGATTTTTGTCTATGTATGAGGCTTGTAATAGATCAGAGGATTGGAAAAAAGTGCATAAAGGTGCACGGCTAGAAAATTGTGTCACATGACATTTACCGAAATTAATTCGAAAAATCACAACAATAACGCTAATCCCCTCACGCTTTGTCATGTTTGTGGTGCGATATTCAACAATACACGATGTTTGGCATAAAACCATGATTTTCTGGCTTTTTAGATTGATCAATGATAATAAATTCAATGTGGACTTCAGTAATGCATGTTAATGTATCAGTATATGTTTTCCTAGTTAAAAAAAATGCGTATACATCAAATATGATCATTATGATCCAATTTGTCTTTCCGTTAATGCCCATCAACTAGTGAGTTGATTATACATGGTGACTCTTTATTTCAGTTATTTCGTGATGCTTTCTTACTATCGCTTTATGTTTTCACTCTATTTCTAATATCAACACATATTGGAGCAAGCGGAGTTGAAACACGATACAAATTAATGTGAGTGATTTTCGAAATGAGTTATCCATTAGAATCGTACGTTGCCGAGTGCTCTGAGCTGCTATTAACATAATGGATATGTTTTTGTCGCCATTTTCAGATGAAATGTTTACTGAACTGGAAATATTTGGAACATGCTAACAGGGGCGGATCTAGCTTTTTTCCAAGGGGGGGGGGTTGAGGGGCTGAGCTGGGTATTGCGAGGGAGCGTAGCGACCGAGCGAGCGAGCGAAGCGAGCGAGGGGGAGGGTGTGGGAGGGGGGATACCCCCCTCCCACAGTAGGGAGATTTTTCATTTTTAGGGTTGCCAGCTTGCGATTTTAAGCATACTTGCATGCTCTATTTTTTTCTCTTTTTTGTTTTCCTATGCACATTAAATGTTTACTTGGCAGCCCAAGGGGGGGGGGGGGGGTTAAACCCCCTAACCCCCCCGCCCCCGTAGATCCGCCACTGGCTAATCAGTTATCTATTGCATTCTTAATGTTATTTTGATTCCATGATTGATGATGTCGGTATACTGTCGCTTAGTCTACCACCACTTGGTCTAATTATCAGTTCGTCGAACTCCACGTGGTCTGCCTAATAACCAATTCGTCTAATACCCAGTTTGGCTAACCCCATTTAGTCTAAAACCCATTTGGGGTAATTTTCACTTCGGCTAATTTTCACTTCGTCTATTTCCAAAATAACAGTCATATTGTTTACAGGCCACAAAGTCTAATATCCATTTGGCTACACTTACTTTGGCTAATACCATATGGTCTCCCTATCATTTGGTCAAATTCCATTTAGTCTAATAACCAGTTGGGCTACTTATCATTTAGTCTAATTGCCATATGGTGTAATTACCTTTTGGTCTAATATCCAATTCGTCTAATAACCAGTTAGGCTACTTATCATTTGGTCTAATTTTCATATATTCTAATGACCATTTGTTCTAATTACTATTTATTCTTCTGGTCATTTAGTAGCAAGTTGAGAAAGGACAGGGAAATGAAACTTTTAAAAAAATGAAACTTCAAAGAAGTCATCTATGTAAAAAACTAAATGTGCATTAAAAGAGTCATTCACCTTGCTGCTGCTTATATCAAGATCAATCAACAAGACATTACAGATATCGGTATTTTTTTGTTTTTTGTTTTTGACTTCAGCTCAGGATAGAGTCGAGTCAAGAGAGCAACACCCCCCCCCCCCCGGGCCCCTAGGCCCTTTCAATAAGCTCTGGCCACAATCTGTCCAGGGATGGCCAACAAAATGACGCATAGTGTTGTTGGTAGGTGCGTAGACTAAAAGGGGAATAGCCCAACAGGCAATTAACCTCAGTGATAATTAGACAAAGTGATGTTTAGACAAATTGGCATTTAGACCAACTGACAATTAGACTAAATGGAAAATGGACTAAATGAAAGTTAGACCAACTGCACATTAGACTATATAAATGCCATGTAGACCAAATGGATACTAGACCAAGTGGATTTTAGACGAAATGCCTGTAGACCAACTAGTTTTAGACTGACTGGGAATTAGACAAACTGACATTAGACGAACTGGTAGTAGACCAAGTGACAACAAAATAAAGTAGACGAAATGGTAATTAGACCAAGTGATAATTAGCCCGAGTGGTCATTAGACCTTCTGGTTATTAGACCAAGTGCAAATTAGACCAAATGAAGAGTGGACCAAAAGGGTTTAGCCCGAATGAAGGTAGCCCATCTGGAAATTAGACCAAGTGGTTTTAGCACAAGCGTGCATAAACCATCCCATGCACTCTTTTTTTCCCCTGACTTCTCTTTCTCCCCCTCTCCTCATTCTCTCTTCCCCTCCCTCTAGCCTCTGTCTCTGTCTCTCTGTCTCTCTCTCTCTCCATCTCTCTCTGTCTCTCTCTCTCTCTCTCCTCTTTCCCTTCTTTCTGTTTGTTTACAACATGTATTTGAAAATGTGATTGCCGAGCTGGATATGTGGTTGAAACCGTTGATTTAAAGGGTTTGAAATAAGATGACGATGATTTAGGTCTAACTTAATGTTGGAACTATTTCATTTTTGTTCAGTTTTATTAATAACTTTTTTTTTGCTCTGCTCAAGAGTGAAGTGCATTGTCGAGGTGCAATCAGATGAAATGTATTGTATCCATCCGTTAATTCAGTGTAAAATTAAATCTTTTCTGTATTCGAACTAATTGAGGATTTGCTTCAATAAAAATGACATTTCCTCACCGCAATTTATATTTTTCTTTACCGGAGCATTTTGAAGCTTTCCAGTGTTAAATTCCTCTTTACCTTCCCATTTATCCACTTAATGAATTATCCACTCTAATAACTCCCTTACATAAGCAGAAATGTAAACATTACGACATTGGTCCGAATTTTTTTCCTCGAACGAATCAGTACAAAGCAAAAATGTGTAAAAATATTCTGCAGGTAAAAAAAAAAAAAAAAAAAAAAAAAATCCATGAAAACATGTACTAGACTATACATGTGTGTTGCATATTTCCACAATTATATGCACATGTTCTGGGTCCCTTTGCATAAAACTTACCAGTAATGGTAACTCTGCTATCAATGGTAACTACCATGGTAACATCACTCAACAGCCAATCAAAATCAAGGTTTCCATGGGAGTTACCATTGATTGCACAGTTACCGTTAATGGTAAGTTTTATGCAACGGGGGCCCAGATCTGTAAACAATTCCGACCTAATAATTACAAACGTCATTTACGGGTTCGATAAACCGTAAAAAATATTTTCGGAATAAACTAAAATCATCAATGGATGAAAAATGGATGCCGGATGCCAATGTGGTTTGATATCCGGTATCCATTCTTATCCATTATATATTTCATATACCTTATATAATTCTTTGATTCTCACTTTTCGTATGATACTAATTGGCCGGCCTTGAAAGGGATATCGTGTTGCACAAGTCTAAAACGAGAGCGATATTGCTTCTCGTTTTTTTTTTTTCAAGGGGAGTAATATCCGGTTTCTCTGTAAGTAAGAACCATCCAATATCATTGTTATTAATTACTTCACAAGTTGTTATCATTTGTGTTGTTACCATCAGACCATATTCACAACGCCATGTCACAACTGGGCGTTATGGCGTGCGCCTGTAATCCAGCTAATGTCAGTGCAAGATATAAACTGATTCAGCGGACCCAGGTTCGAGACTGAGTCACGTCTTTCGGATGGTGACGTTGTAGGTCGGTCCCTAGACGTAAATAATCATATCTTATTGATACACGTCCGTAAAAACCACACACACTTCTTTTATAAAGCACGATGTTTCGAGAACAATTAAAATTTCGTTCAAGACTGGCCTCCATACACACATGCCTGTACCAAAGGGTTGCATTCCTGTATCAAACAAGATTAAAGATCATCATAATATGTTGTATCAAATCAACGAACTAACCCAAAATATTATTCCAGTCACTATCATCATGCATATAACATGTAAAGGTAATGCCAAATGAAAATAATTCCTAGTTTTCGTCCAATCCTCCTTCCCTTTTTTGGCCCGCCTCAATATTTTTGTTATTTGTAGTTTTGTGTTATAAATCTAAATGAATAAAATAATTTGAGGAAATCCAGATAAAGAGGTAACAGAAATCATTAAGGCAATGTATTTTTACTTTGCTTTGAGCCTCTTAAGTGTATGCACAAATGCAATTAAAATAAGACAAATTGTGTCCAAATTGATCCAATAGGATTTTCATGCAGAGGAAACTTATCAAATATTAAATAACATGGAACCCCCGCCTCCTCAATTTGGAAAAAAAATATCCGGATGAGAAACTAGGAATCAAATCTCGTTGGCCTAAGATGTGTGCCGTGAGCTGCATGCAGCACATGCAAACTTTTCCTCTTTTGAAAACTCACATTGTGTTTAGGAGATTACATATGAAGACTGAACATTTCAGTTTCATTTTATAGCTTTGCTATCTGTAAATAATGTATATATGCAACTGTTTGAATTAAGGATACCCTATTTTATTACTCCCGAGTTCTTGCAGAAAAACCAACATCCAGATGCTATTAATCAGCGATGCAGTTTAAAGTGTGTACTTGTATGTCTATATTTAACACCCTATTGGCATGAAGTATATCAAGTGTACTAAAAATCGATATGTACACGCCACTTTATCGAAAATAACATGTCATGCATATGTCTAGTAACCACTTTAGTTTGTATTATGAAACAGCTTTCAAAGTCAAATGATAGATTTAACGCGATATAAATGACATTTGGTTTTATTGGGGCAAACACTTGATACTACGTAGGCCAATACATGATTTTTGAAAATTTATGTCATACAGGGTGATTAAGAATTAATACATTACACTAGGCAGACGAGTTGAGGCTTCATTATAGACGTAATCGTGAACGCTTTAGACATTGATTTGATTGCATATTGTTTGCTTTAAATCCTCTTCTCCTGTTCCAAATCTTTGCGTAGCATGATTCAAGCTGACCATTTTTTGTTGTTGACAAGATAATACTATGCTCCGACACCTAACGCTAGTCGAATTCCTAATCTCATCCCAGCACACACTAACCCTAACCCTAAACCGGCTAAACCTGAACCCAACCGGCTAAACCTGTTAATCTATAACTCAACTGCAGCCTTTTAAAGTTTATTAACCAAGAGCTTCGATATGATAAAGCTAGATCTAGCTTAAAAGTAATTTTTTAAAAACTTTTGAAACTATGTTGAAAAATCATTCCAAAAGATGATGGAAGCAATAGCGACAATGGTATAGCATTTCTGTGAAGATGTCTGCATTAATGTAACCGCTTTGCAAATATATTTCTGATTCTTCATGAAATTGAACATTTATTTATCCCTTCATAGTGTTTATCACTTTTATTTCATTTTGGTAGACTTTTTTTCTTCTTGTATTCTAAGCCAAATTAATGAAGATTTCATGATCTTATCAAATTGCGTAGGCCTAAATGGAACCATGCAATCATTGCATTTACTTGTTGCTGCGATTAAATCATTCCAATTAGAGCTAGTGTTCATCATGCCAAACCACCTGCGACCCTACTCGTTGTAAAGGTTATATCGTGGATAAAAAAATAATAATGATCTTTCCGTTTCCAGGGGTGCAATCCAGCAAACTTTACCTCCGTTACATGTTAAGTAAAATAAATATATATATATATATATATATATATATGTATATTGATATATATTAATATATATATATATATATATATATATATATATATATATATATTATATATATATATATATATATATATATGTATATTGATATATATTATATATATATATATATATATATATATATATATATATATATATATATATATATATATGAGCCCCTAATGACTTGTATGCCTCCCTCCCCCTCCCCTGGGAAGCAATTCAGATCCAAAAGGGCACTAGAAAATGTGATGACCTTATATTTCTTCTTCTCCCTCTTCTTATAGTCGCTTGTTAAAGATTTTCGCACCTGAACCCCCCCCCCCCTCCCCCCAGCCAGAGAATTATGGGTATACTTGGGTGTTTAGAGCTGTATATGCATGGGCTAGAATACTGGACAGTATCGAAACAGACAAAAATGGGGATATGGAGGCTACAGATATGTGATTTCTTAGAATCTAGCCCAAGTCTGCAGAAGACTAAAATGTCTAGGCAGTTAGTATTCTTGGGATATAAGGAGGAAAGATGGGCCAAAAAGGAGTAGACAGAGGCCGACAAAACTGCTGGGTATGAACGTTATTTTCTGAATACTTTTTCTTTGCATAATCAAAGTAAGGAATGATTTCAAACTTAAAAGATTATCTTAATGTGGAAACGATTACAACCTATAGCTTCATTTCCGACCTGGAAATTTGTATGGTCACCCCGCGATACAATATTTTCCACGAGTATTTTGACTGCGGGGAATCCTGCAGCTGATACCCTATCCATAGATCGATTAGTTTGGTTTGTTTAATCCACACATCTATACAAATATTCATCCTCTATCTCAGCATGGCTAGGTCAAACATCCATTTACTCATCGGGCATGGTGCACAGACTGTCAGACTGCTGTGGCGTATCCAGAAATCGATTGACAGGACCCGGGGGGGGGGGGAGCGGAAATCTCACCAGGCCGATGAGAGATGGATAAAAGGAGGGGGTTGCGGAAGTAGAACGTTCTTGCGCTGCTCTGCGTGCAGACCCAATTTATTTATCTGTTTATTTTTAGGGGGCTTCACATAGGGGGGGGGGGATAATTACCGCTGCCACCCTCGTAAATATGCTGGATACGCCTCTAATACATACGTTATGTACATTTCTCTTTCCCTGTAAGATCATCTTAACCCATTCGTTACTACAAGCCTTTAAAGGGTACCAATCACCAAACATAATTTTGCTCTGTATGTTAGAGGTTGCATGTCGTTATACTATATTCAAAATATGGTCTTTAAATATTAATTCTATAAAGAGATATTGCAATTTTAATTACACTCTCTATAAGCGTAAAAGCGACTCGTGAGTAGACTACTCGACGCACCCGTACGCGGTCGTCAAGGTAAAGGCTCGCGCGGAACCAAACTCTGAGTTCGGTTCCGCGGGACCATTTTCGTGTTATCCTTTATTTCCTTCATACTCATTAACTGTTGACCTACATAATACCAGACAAATTTCTATGAGGTTGATTTTATACTTTCTAGCTGTACACAAATTATTTTTTCAGGTGATTAATACACTTTAAGTAAGCATGGACTTTACTGTTGTACTGTTGGAACTAGTGATATCATTTAAATGGACCCTGCACTGAACTGAAGACGAAATAAACTCTCCAAAATAACTGTGGAGATCGCTTCTTTTATTATGATGAAAATAAACAGTAACCGAGAGAAAAAAAACAACATATGATCATTTAAATGACGTTATTATTGCTGCATATTTTTAAAATTTAATTTGATTTTTTTTAATTTATTTTTTAAAATTTATTTATTTATTTATTTATTTTTAAAAAATTTTATGTAGCTTTTTTTTTTTTTTTTTTTTTTTTTTTTTTTTTTTGGGGGGGGGGCAGCTGTCGACCAAAAATTAGTTTGCAAAACACATAGAACATGATCAGTATGAATAACAATGGGATTCGTTTACTCCCACATACATACATGGATGGTCCAAAATAGAAATTATGAAAGAAATGTCTATTATTACCGTTTTAACCGTAGGAGTACAGGCACCCCCTCATGGCCAAATATCAATGATATAATAGTTTTCTGGATTTATATAGCACCATAATTATACATGATCTACGATGCCTCTAAGCGCTTTACAGACATATCAACCATCCTGTTTCTAAGTTTTGCGAGCAAGTGAGGAGAGCGATCGAGCAAAATAAGACACTCTTTTTTGGTAAAAATATTATTTCGTCATCAAAATACACTACATAATTATGATATAAAAAGTATTATCTTTGGGCGCCTCGCTGCCAGAATATGAGGATATTAGGACATCTTATTGCCCTGTATCACCCAGCTTCTAAATTTTGAGAGCGAGCGAAGCGAGTGAGCAAAATAAAAAAAAAAAGACACTTAATTATGGTAAAAATATTATTTCGTCATCAAAATACACTACATAAGAAATATGGATCATAATTATATTCGGGCTGATCGAGGCTCGACTGAGTCAAGATATTGCATTAATTTGTATTAATCTTACGCTTATAGGTAAACAACTCTTGAAAAAAATATTGCAAATTAGATTTTTACTTGAGTCGTCTAAATAGAATATTAAAAAACAAAACAAAAAGCCCAGATACATTGATCATATCAAATAGAATGCATTTGATTCTTTTTTTTTTCAATCTAAGAAAACGAAAGTACAGTATCTTGACATCACACTTTAAGGAAATGAAATGAGAGAAAGAAAAACTGCCTCGCACAAAATAAAATATACATGTAAACGTGTATATATGAGATTGAAGCCAGTGCAATTTCACACCTGAATCAGACAGAGCCTGTTGTGTGGGTAGGCGTGTTGCTCATAAATATTCATGAATGAGGTGTCAACGACCAATCAATTTAAATCGATAGGTGTAGAATTGAGCTCATTATGGAAATCCCTGGGTAATCTCAAGAGGGACGTGTCGAGTCTTCTTCGCCGGGGATCAAGATCCGATTTCTCAATTTGGAGATGGACAAAATCTTCGGACAGCCTGTACATAGACTATACATGATATAAGCATGATAACGAAAGGATCCGTCTAGTTCTGTATATCTCCCTCCTTTACCGTGTTTACCTCTTAATCTCTCTGTAACTCTCCTTCTCTTTACATTCTGTTTCTCTCCAATTTTCTCCTCTGTCTCTTGAATCTACTATTCTATACTTTCTATATATTTATGTTTCAGTTGTTGTAACTATCGTTGTAAGCACATCCCTCCCTCCCTCATCTCTCTCTGTCCTCACTCTCTATCCCACTCTACCCATATTTGTCTTTTATTTCTCTCTATCGCTCTCCTTCTTTCTCATTTCTCCCCAGTTATATTTCCCTAGTACATAGGCTAATTATTTTAAGAAACAACGGTAAAATCTTTCACTTGAATATATTAGGTGTAAAATCCTTGTTTATTCATGCTTCAAGGAAAAAAATTTCCTTCAAGAAGGAAGGGTTTATATATACATGCAAAATCCAAATCATGCTAACACCTTCCGACGTGGTATACAGCTTACACTAATAAGTAATTTGCATGACAAGCCCAGGGAAGTTGTGTTGCTATATCTTGTGTCAAATTAACCTAAGGGGTGGCTTTCCCGAACGCTCTGAATGGAACACACAATAGGCATGGGGGAAATGAGAAGATTGATGAAAAAGCAATTATCCTGTTCCGAATAGAAGTCGAGATGCATTTTCATTCCCCTGCTATCCTCTACTATCTGTCAGAGACAACAGAACATGAATTCTGAGGACTAGTAAGCGAAACGTGGTGCCTCGTTACTACAGAGGCAAAGGAATGAGATATTTGGGCACCTGTACATTTTAAGAGCCATAAGCAGAATATTAAGCATGAGTTTAAATCTCATAGAGGCGCAGAATTGAAAATGTAGGTCTTAGAAGCACTGATTTTCCAAAAATAAGTTTTAAAAAAGCTTGCTCACAGAACTCCTGCTTTGTCGTTCTCTCTCTCTCTCCTTTATTTTAGGGGGGGGGGGGGGTTTACAGGCTACATGTTTTTTTTTTTAATTACTATTCACCAACCCCTATACATCATCATCAGCTAATTTTCTATGTAATGAACATGTACTTGTATATATATATATATATATATATATAGGATGATATTGTTTTTACGGTAAGGGTTCACAGAAAATATTCTATTCACGTCGATAAATCTGAAAATGAAGGTCAGTCCGGCGGAGAATTGCATGGGAGAAAAGAGAACGAAAATCGATAATCGATCTGGTCTCAGATCATCGAGGTGCACCAAGAAACCAAGAAACACATACATATTCACTAGCTCTGTGGCTTTGACAAACACTTTTAAGGAAGATCTCCATGCCATACACGTATCCTCGTCTCCGCCACTTGTAGGCACTCTAGTGTGGCGTATCCAGCATTGGATGGAACCGACAGTGATGGACACCCCCCCCCCCCCCCCCCCCGTTTTAAGGCACATTGAAAAACAAAACAACCTGCAGTGAATCTATTCGGCACGAGGGGTTGCACCATGCACGGCCAAGACTCAACATTCTGCTCCCAATCTATGGGGATTATAGGGGTTGATTCGGTCCCTGTTTATCAATAATCTGGATACGCCACTGGGCACTCTACCACAAAGGTTACTCTATAGACGACTTGGAACTATACCTAACATTATTGACAAGCAGTGATGTTCCTAAGGATACAAAAGCAGATTCATCCTTCTTTTTGTATTCCTCGTTTTTATTGGACATCGGCAGTGGGTTGAAAGGTTAAGGGTTGAGGCTAAACTCGATACCGACATGACCGAGAACTCATTGCAATTTAATTCAGGATGAAATCAAGGAAACAAAGGAGATAATGAAGCAGAGATGAAGCGATGCTGAAAGAGAGATAGATTGGTGATAGATTGATAGATTAGTATGGAGGGATAGATTGATAGGCAAATTGAACCCATCCCCCAAAATACAAACAAAGCGATTTATTCCTATCAATGAACTGAACGAGTTTAATTTTGCTTGAGACTTTCGAATAATATTTTGTTACATATTTGAAGTGTTTTCAGATAGGTTTGTGCATGATTGGAGCACGTTCACTTTTGTGTAATTTTGTTGCTTTAATTTATACCTGTACAGGTCAACAAATTCATATTGAGGATAAACCATTAAAGCTGGTATAATCATGGGAGCTAGTGGTACATGAAATGCGTCACATAAATTGAATAAAATATCTGGACCCGCGCATTATTGGAACGACTAGTTAATCACCCGCACATAATTGTATGATAGAAAAACTATGATAACACTTTTTGAGTACATGCGTGGATCTATGAACAAAAACAGAAAAACACAACAACAATAACAACCACAAACAAACTAAACAACAGACAGAACAAAAAAAGTAATGGTTTGCTCTATATGATAAATAGTCCGATTTTCATAGCCAGGATTTGGTAAGTACAGTCAATTCCTTAATTGCGAGAGGAATAAGATGCAAGATAAAAAGCTCGTATAACATAGAATGGCTGAAAATTCGGCACATTCCCGAATTTTGGTGCATATAAAGCCCTCTACCATGACTACCCACCATACGATCGGTCTGCGATCCACTTTCGGAAGAAAATGTAATAGCATTTGATATAAACATGTATTTAAATTTTTTTTTTTTTTTTACCAAGGTTCTAAATAGTCATGTATATAAATAGTAAAAACTAGTAGGAGGAAAGGCCAAATCGGCTCCGAGTCGTAGTGACGTCAAGTTGTCTACGATTTTAAACTGATTTGGCCCTTATTCCAGGTATAAGGCAGACAGCGCACCAGAATCCTATGTTTACTATTCATGTTATTGTTCAGAACCTGAATCACGTAGGTTTTACTTGTTTATAGAATGCCCATATTTAATGCTACTGCGATTTCCAAAATCGAATCACAGTCGATCGCATAGTGTGCGGTACGGGGCTTAATTTATTCCATCAAGGCATATGTTTCCATCAATGCACTAAAAGCTATTTGATCGTGCTATGTTTCTCTTTGAAAGAATAGAAGCATTCAATACGAACGCACAATCGATATTAGTCCGATGAATATAATAAAAACGGCTAATTATAGAATTATCCCCATGCCAACCGGTCATGAAGCCAGTACAGTCAATATAAATTTCATTAAATGGAAAGGGTTTTTTAGGGGGCGGGATGGGGGCGGGTGGGAGGGGGGTAAACCGTGCTTTTCCAGGTAACCTTATTATATGTATCGTTTCGTTTCGTTATAAAATCTGGGTACAGTACATCTTAAACTTCGAAAAACATGACAAAGGAAAATACATGTATATCCTTTTTCAAACTAATCCATTTAAACATAGTCATTACCTTTCTCGCATGATACACAATCGTTCCTTATTTTTTTCCTTTTCGGCTCCCACAAAATCAACCTTTTGGAAAAGCTTCGAAAATGCTCACTTCAAAATGCAAGTCTTTACAATTGTACTTTATAATACTTTATAACGATGATTAATTATAATTTCATTACTGTTTTCAGTATAAAACTCGGAATGAATAACATGCATGTTCCGTCATGTTATTTTTCCAACCAACTTCCAAAATACGACGTTGTCTGCTAAATTTCTTATGTGTTATATTCACTTTTAATGAATTAATAAATAGACCTTCATGTAGAATTGTCTAACAGGCAATATTTCTATACATGGTATGTCCCAGAAAAAAATTACAATTGGGTATTGATTCTGAAATAAATCGTTTTGCAATGTGACAAGTCATACTGGATTATGAAACTATAACTATTTCTCTACCAGTCAATGAAGACCGCGTCCGATTTGGTCCAATAGTCACGAAGAAGTAGGGATTTATGTAAAAGCATGTCATGGGTGCTTTCTTTTGTCACTTGGATATTCTTGACAGCCACATGAACATGATGAATGGGGGTGTTTCGTTCACAATGGACGTGTTTACTTACATATTCAAATTCTTTGCATACCATTTTATATTAACACAGGTAAATAATACTGTAAAGAATATCTTCCTTAAAAAGATCAAGACAAGTCATTTTATTAAACAAGTTGATAATTTTGTTGAATCGTTAACTTTTCATTACAAACATGACAAATGACCAACATCATAAATGCCAACCATTCCTATTTTAGAGGAATGATTCCTATCTTTCTTTCACCTTAATGTGAAGAGCCCTAGATTCCTCTTTTTTTCCCCTGTGTTTTATTCAATCAAAATATAATCAAAATATTTACAAACAATTAAAAAGATCGGCATGAATAGAACAAGATCAAACATAAATCAAAGGGGGAAAAAAATGAAAACTTGTGTGTGAAAGCCTACAGTATACACCGTATTTCTAATTTTTCATCCCAATATTATTTTTCCTCATGGAGGGTAGGCAGGTATGCAACATGTTTAAGACTTTGAAAACTGCTTATCTTTTTACATTCATGATTTATTTCGTTTTTGACAAAATATCCAAATACCCCCCCCCCAAAAAAAAAAATAACAAGAACAATGACGATAATTATGATAAGTGAAGCATTGCCATAGTAATTATAACAGATAAAAACGAAACAGTAAGTTCCTTTTCGAACTATTTGAAAGTAGTGTGGAATTGTTAATTGTGCTTTCGTGCGTCTCCCTCTTGTCAAATCTTGGATGGAAGGGACTTATGACATACGTTTCAAAAAATCCCTATTTCTTTGTGACTAGTAAACCAAATCGGATGGGTTTTCGCTGAAATACAGATAATTAGTTAAAGTATCACAGTCCCGAACCATATTCTGATTCATTCATAATTTTGAAAGCTATCGATGCTGAAGTCTGATTAATTTTTTTTGGACATACTGTACTGGCAGTTGTAATCTTACAGCGATGAACAGTGCCATTAAAATCCCCTTAACCTTTCATTGTACACACACATAAACCACTCTCAAAATCATCTCTGCTGAATTACTGAGCGAGTAGAGCGATCTCAGAGATGTTGTCATTAGATATGTAATTACCCGATGACAACGCTCGCCATGGCAACCGCGTCCGTAGTTCCGCAGTAATGTAGTCTCAGTGCTCAGACTTTACTTGCAATCTAAAGGTATATTTAACATTCCAAGATGGATGTTCTTGGAGACTACCTTGGCTTGCAGAAGATGCACCAGACATAGCAGCATCAATGAGGTTGTGATACTGATGCAAACAGTTCTAAATAATTCTAAATAGTAGATTTGTGTCAAGCCATAATTTGTGATACAAGTGAAAACAGTTTCTGTTTTGTTTCCAAATCGCAGCACTGAAAAATCATGTTTGATAAATTACATGTATGATTCGGGAAAAAGAGTTCGTGTCCCCAGACTAGCATCTTGGTATGACCAAGGAGGTACTAGACTTGGTTATCAAGCTAGCTTTGTGATTCTCTCAAGATCGTTTGATGGTTTGGCAATTTTCCGTAATCATACGGGAAATTACACGTCAAGGCTCTTCCAGTTATATTGAACATTTCAATGTAGATTATGACGTGAAGATGAAATTCATCCTGCTTCATGTAATAATGGTTATAAAAATGAAATAAATAAGATTAACGTTGTCGGTCCATGTGACGGATATACTTCTTATTGCTGTTATGTTTGTATCATGTCTGTCTCAATGTTCCCTTGTCAGTGCTTATGATTATTTAGTCATCGTTATTTTGTCACTTATTTTGCCCGCAGGACATGATTATTTGTCCCCAATACAATATCGGCTTTTACTTCTTGTCTACCAAATTTCCTTTTCTCCCAGTTCAACGCCTTCATTTTGTCAAACTCTTTCTCGGTCCTCATTCTCTCTCCCTCTCCCTCTCTCTCCCCTCTCTTTCTTTCTTTCTTTCGCTCTCTCTCTTCTTAATTCTTTCTCTCCTTCTCTCATCCCTCTATCTTCCCTTTCCTCTGCGCTCGTCATACCCCTTCCCTCCCCCTTCCCCTCTATGTCAGAGTCTTCAGTTATCTCCTTTCCTCCACCCTTTGAAAGCAACAACCATCTCTACCCCTCCTCTCCTCTTTTGCACCGTCCCCGACATTTTTGTCCTTTTGTTATGACAATTTCCTGTTTACAACCCTTTCATTTCATACTCAGTGGATGCTTTATTAGTTTCATCAATTGCAAATAGTAACTGCCCGCTTGATTATAGATTCTCCTGTTTTATATAGCTCTACCAACAAATTCTAATGGATGCCATGCATCAATTGCTTATTGAATATTTTCAAACTGATTATGTTCTGCACATGAAAAATTAACCCCGAACGATGTTTCGTCGCTCAAGTCATTAAACGCATTAAAGTATGCCATTAGCGAGCATTATCCCGTTGTATTGTGTTATTACTTTGAACTTTCCTCGGGGGGAAAAAACAACAGCAACAAAACGACGCAATTTTACCAACATCGCGATGTTTATATACGGAGGAAATTTCTTAGCAACAGGTCACGTCATGTCTTTTGACTGCTTCCACAGTGAAATTGCGATGCTTTCACCGTCGTGAACTTTTTGAAACTACTTAAAGTTAAGAGAAATTTACATATACCATTACCCTCTTCTATCATGTTAAAATGACGGACGTATATGTTTTTCTAAGAACGTTTGTGCCGGATTTCCCCGTCCCTTTTAGAAAAGCGTATTTTTTTTTGCAATTACCGAGGGAGTTCGTGTCGGTTTGAAACACAAACAGAGCTCCGAAAATAGAGCAATTTGAGTACATAGGAGAAGGAAAACAAATATGAAACAAAAGTATTAAAATAAAAGACGGAAGAGTTGGGAACAATATTAACATTTTTGTCGTCAAAGACAAACTGCAGAATGATAAGGGAAGCGACATTTGAAATTTACATGTAGTTGACGTTATGAGTCGATGAATTATTGTTTTGCTGAAGTAAAGAGCACTCAGAGATAGTCATGATGACGCACCTGGGAAGGGGGAGGGGGCGGTGGGAGACAGATAGAATTGAAATTAAAACCAATGAGAGAGAAAGACAGAGAGAGAGAGGGAGAGGGGGGGGGGGTGGTAAAACAATTTTGTTTTTATGAGAATGTGGAAGTTATCATTATTTTATTCAAATAACTGTCACCGATAATTCAGCTTCAAAACACATTTACTTTCTTCTCACAGTCAAATAAGTACGTAATGAAATTTACATTGACAAAAACATGGTCGAAGGAGGAGAGGGTCCCAGGAAGCACATGACTTGTGTTGGGGTCGCCGTAACAATTCATTATGTTACATGTGTAAAGGAAAAGTTTCCTTGAAGGTCGAAAAGTCAAAGTTAAAGTCCAGATATATTCACTTATCGAATTTATAAAAAGAAATCGAGCAATTCGTATCCATGTAACCTGGTAACTATCAGCAACACTATGAAATTGTATACTGTCTAAACTTCGGTGACGAATATTGTGTTTTTGTTTTCTATTTTCTTTATTCTTTTTTTTAATAACCAGTTTTTTTTGGTGTTTTTTTTTTGTTCCTTTTCTTCCTCCTTCTCCTCGTCCTATTTGTCAAGCTCATCCCCATTCTCATTCTCATTATGCTCCATCAGTGTAAATTGTTTTTTTTTTAAAATGCTTCTTTACTCGTAAAATTTAGAAACTGGACAGGTGATAATAATTTGGGCAAGATACGTCCCCCCCCCCCCTGACGGAATTGTGCCAGTTGACCGAGCTACTCAATATTCTTAGAATTCCCTTTCTTAATGTAATCAGGTATTAAAAGAAATTAAGGAAATTAAATTCTGAATAAATATTGAGATTACTCGTGGTTTATGTAATGTGCCATACTGAGTAATGCAATATGAAATAGATGTAGATGCTGTTTTCTTTCTAGGTTTAATATAGTAACTTCCAAATTTAGAAATTCGGAAAACGGAACTGAAAGTATTTTTTTTTATTGTTCGGGGGAATGGGGGGGGGGGGGGGGTCGCTCGGATGTATGAATCGAGAATCCTCATTCATGCAGCTGCAAATCTATGTAAGCGTATGGTGTGTTTGGTGATGAGACGTATGTTAAGCTTTTAAACTGCACCTCGAGCTTATCGTGTAACTGCACTGAAATGCCTGTCTTGAATGAATACAATGATACACAGAGAATGGGTAGGACTGTACCTGATATGTCGAATGCATTCCCACATGCCATAGACCCTTTGTAAGATTTGTTGATTATTCCCGTCCCTTCACGAGGGGGAGGGGCGTACGCCTTGCAGTTTCCTCCTATGCGGGATTGAAATTCAGACATAAATATGATTTTCTGTATTCCAAACTGGATGTCCACAAACCTGTGTAAACAATGAAACTCCCTCTCTACTGGTTTTTGTTATAGATGACTTGTTTTGATATGTATTTTTTAAATAAGAAATACTGGCATTTTTTTTCTTGTCCTCCTTTAACATTTTACCCGTAGGTCTTCCTCTTTCACTTTAACATGGCATTTTGTCTTCTTTTCTCTGTCCGCACAGTTCACTGGATCAGGATACGGCCAATTCAAGCAGCGAGTATCTCCGATCTTTCTGATGGTGAGCTTAACTCTAAACACTTAACATTATCATTGTAACTTAATACTTTGTAATATATATAATAGTAATAGTAATAGTAATAATAGTAATAGTAAAAGTAATAGTAATAGTAATAGTAATAGTAATAGTAATAGTGATCTCTGTGTGGGACAAGTACTGATTTTAATGGTGAAACATGCAGGTTGTCTTCTCGTAAATTGATTGCAGTTTTTCTTGCATTTTGAAATGCTTTGTGACTGATCCTTTACACATTATAGCCTTGAGTCAATCGAAATGTGTAGGTACCGCCTCTCTGGACACTGTCGGGTACTATTATGATGAGTGAAAATTAATGACGATATGAAAGAAGAATAATTTTGTCCGAGATTTGATTTGATTCCTTTATTAATGAACAAATACTCCTATTGTTCGAACAGAAACTCGACAAATTCAGATTCAACATCATTACTATGAATTCCATAGGTTTATTACTCCGAAATTTTTTTTTCTTTTGAGAGGTTCGTATTTCTGAAAATTCGTTTGTTAGAACTTTCGAAGGTTTTGTTATCCACAATCTACAGTATTCATTCTTTTTTCTCTTTTCGTGCATTGAATTACAGATTTGTGTTAATTGTGCCGGGTTCCTGTTTTTTTTTCTTTTCTTAATCGATCAGCAAAAACATAATGTTTAACCACGTTTAGTCCGTGTCTGGTATAAAAATAATGATTAAAAAAAAAAAATCCCTTCGAAAGCGAAATGTGATATATGACAGTATGCAATATCAACTGAGTTTCTTACGGTCACGTTCTGAATTTATTGATATGGATATCTAGCTTCATGCGTACGTGTATACTGTACGCATGCACTGAATAGAAATTGCGAGTAATATTAATCGGACATTGATACATTTCAAACAGTTGGAGGTAGTTTAGAATTACCAACTTAGTTCAGCCCGTGACTCGAAAACAAAACACCCCCCCAAAAAAAAAAAAAAAAAATAAATAAATAAATAAAAAAATAAAAGATGTAAATAGATCAAAGCGAACATCAAGAGATATGAAAAGGTACTGCAAATGAGTGCTTTTAAGAGTAGCACACCTACTTCTTGATATCTTGGATAATTAACTGCAATTTAATGATTTTAAGCTTGATTCTTGCTCTTGCACGTTTACGTTAGCGCTATTTCGATTGAATAATTTTCCCTTAGTGTGTATTCACGCTATTTATACTAAAATTGGATATTGATCCGTGAATACTGCTTGTGATTTTTTTGTACGGATAGTATGACGCCTTCAAAAATTAATGATGCGGAATTGCGGATACATTTGAAATTTGGGTAAGATGATCGAAATGAAGAAGTGAGTATATATAGTATCGCAGGTCATTTGATCAAAAGCTCTCAGCTTTCCGTGCATGCATGCTTCCACATTAATTTGCAGTATAGTATAACAGTGGCCTCAAATTGATAACTAGGCCTGTTAGAAATATTTAGGTTAATAGCTTGATAAAGTTAACAGAGATATTGAATTCTATATTGGGATCTACAAGAAGCAATCTAGCTTTTTATCCTAATTCGAAAACGAATATATATATATATATATATATATTCGTTTGGCCTTGTATGGCCTTGCATGGCCTTGCATGGAATATGTCCTCAGTATACCTTGTAGGAACTTGAATTGATCAATTCAAATCTATATTATAGAAATTGTTGTCACAATGATAATTTTAATTTAATTCGAGTATGTAGGTCAAAGGTTTAAGGTCAAAGTTTACAGTTCATTGAATATGCGAAAATAGCTGATTATATGCGAAAATGTGGTTTCCATTCGATAACGTAATGTTGTTGAATAAGTCAAAAGTCAAAGCTCAAAGCTCAAAGCTCATTAAATATGCAAAAATTGCTAAATATGTACACGAGAATGTTAATTTTCAGATCTTCTCATGGGTCATTCCATAAAGTAGTAAACTTTCTGTACATCCAATCCCCAGGTATTAGTAACTTCCTTGCCTAGAAATATAATAGTATAGTCTAATGGAGGTAACTTGTTCTGACGTATATCATGTATAGGCCATTTTGTACCCGGCGAGGGGATGATACGCTTTGCGTTGCCCTTGTTGCAATAATGTGTTCGGAAGTTAAATGGTTGTCATTATTTATTACAAAAATATGATTACAGCACTTACCACTTTATTTTACCAGTGACGTCACTTTAACCCTAAAAGGGCCGGGATATTTTGGCTATGCCACAGCCGGGGGGGGGGGGGGGGGGGGGGTGGAATCCACCCCCCCCCCGAGATCTTGACCGTCGACCGCGCAATCGTGCCGAAAATCGGCACGCACGTCGTCCACAACGTAATCTACAAAACTGTATAGTTAAATGCTCCGAAATTATTTCACATTAATTAATTATGCTAATTTATGCAAGAAATCAAAATTTTGCTCTTAATCATTAAATAAAACTCAAAAAATTCTAATTTTTGGTCTATACACTCTTTCCAGTATTCTTAGCAAATATACTTGAAAAAAATTCGGTATCAAATTTGATTTCTTATATATTTTATTGTATTTTAAATTTCTTATGTATTTCTTTGTTTTTTTACCTTTTGTTTTTTATTGTTTTTTGGATGAAATTTGTCGGGGACACTTTTACGATCATAAACAGCCTAAAATAAATTAATTTTAATCAGTAAATGTAAAAATATTCATAGATTTCTAAATTTTGACTGAAAACACGTTTTGTATTGAAATTATACATGAAATCACGTTTTTGAGCAATTTATGGTCCGACGTGCAAGTACGAAATGTTGAGTAACTTCGGAACCGCATGCCCGGACATCGCGAACATGGTCTCAAAAGATGCGTGAGATTCGAAAGAAAAAAGTCATGAAACGCCGCCGCGACTGCTTGCGCGTTGCGGACATATCGCGAGAAAAGACAAGGGGGGGGGGGGGGGGGGTGGATTCCACCCCCCGGCCCTTTTAGGGTTAACGTTTTGAATGGGAGTGGGGGTGGGTTGTCGGATTTTTCTATGTCTCTGTTCTCTCTACTCACTCTCCATTTCCTTGTCATGTTTATAATCATCTCCTATCTCTCTCTCTCTCTCTCTCTCTCTCTCTCCATCCTATCCCCATCTCTCTCTCTCAGTCTCTCTTTCTCTTTCTCTTTCTCACACTCTCTCTCTCTCTCGCTGACTAATCTATTTTGTTTCCACGTACCCGCCATCATGAGTATAATGCAAATTTCAAACATTTCGTATAATAATCTAATGCTATGGCGTATAATGTTTTATGTGGCAATTTGTACCCCGTTTGTACGTAAATGATCATTCACGTGTAAAGTACAGTACGGTCACGTTTTCTTCTATCGAGTGAACCTCAAAATCTTGCGGTTCCTAAAATGTGCTGCGTGGTGTGTGTGAGGGCGTGTGTGTATGTATTGTTTAATTTTCCACGATTTTGAGGTCGCTCGACCTTCTTTAAAAATAAAATGTCATTTTCTCAGCCTTTCACTTTTTCTTTATCGCTCCTTCACACCACATTCTTACATCCCTTGGGTAGCCCACTTCGATTCGCAAAATACTCTTGAATTAACGAAGAAGCATGATCACCAGCTTCCGTTTCCGCTCCTTAAAAAGGTCACCCGCCTTTCTTAAAAGATCAATCCCCTTCTCCCCGCTGATCGCTGCTGTTCTCATTGTGGATGATTTCCGTTTAATCATATTTTAATCATGGAAATGTCTCCAGCGAGCCCATGTAACCAAAAAAAAAAAAAAAAAAAAAAAAAAAATCGTTCCTCTCAATATCAAGCATTTGAACAAGACTTTAAATTTTGACTTCTGTCTTCCTCCTTTAAAGTCATCAACTATAGGTTATTATGACGTCATATTTCCCTAATTATCATTATTACAATTTGAGGAACTGAAGAATCGTAGAAAACGATATAAATTAATTTTCAGTACCATTATGAAATGACATTTCTCAAGAATAATGGACTGAAATATCAAGATTTAAGTGACCTGAGGGGAGTTCGGGCTGGAAGAAGGAAAGGATGATAAAGAAAAATAGAAATGATATTCTGTTTATGATAATCATTGATATACTTTTGAAAATACGAACTGGTCATTATGTGACAGTAGCGTAGTCTGTATACTTTTTTTATCATATCCTTTCTCGAAACATGTGATTGGATATTGTTGAATAAAATAGTAAACCTGATGTCAACTTCTTCTTTCGAAGCACGTAAAAGAATAAGTCCCCAATGAGGAATCCCTGTTAATATTTTTCGTTTGCAAGACCTTTTGCGTTCTCTGCATGCAGCGGTCGCAAAGTATATTTTTTAATCGAGGAATTATAAACAAGATTAGGTATGGAAGAGAGGAAGAGAATGAAATAAACAGATGAGAAGATATATTATTTGTATTTTTTAATGTAGAAAAGTAATAAATCAATCAAAGTGGTTAACTCGGCATATTTATGGAGATAAAATAATGCAAGGCGGAACACTTTGTGTTGCTAAACTTAATCCATTATCTGTATTTTATGAAATTAACTCAAGAGGAGAAGAACACTGTAAAATTGAGAGACAAGAAGCAACTGGAAGTAGATCATGAGATGGCACGATATCTTCCGGAGATTAATACCCGTATTAATCTGCTCATCGTTACCATGACGTACTTGATCCGTTTGCATATTGAGCTTAAAAGCAATGTGAGTAGGAAAGTAAACAAAACCAGAGCTTTTATCTCGGGAAAGTAAAAGAGAAGTGGTGACCTAAATTTAGATGGAAGTGGAGAGGGGTATAGGATAGTGATGGGGGGGGGGGGGGGGAAGGGGGATGGAGGAGGTGGTTGGGGAGGGGGTAGGAGATGGTCGAGATGGTTGGGGAAAGGGATGACAAATCTTCTACCCTGAAATGGTAACGAAGGCAAACATTCTATCCCCAAGTACTCATATGGACAACATAATGAAAACTGAAGTGAAATTTCTCGATTTTCAGAGAGGATGAAAACTAAATGTAATAAACCGAAGTGGGGTAATATTTACTATTTTCTTTTGTCAGGAGTACATTATATATTTTAAATACAAAACCAACAACGGGAGAAAATGCACGATGTTTGTAGCGTTAAATTCCTGTTTCTACTTTTCCTTTGGCGTGAATTAAGTATTAATAAACACTTGGAAACCCCATATTCAGCAGGTAAATAGCAGTATAAGGAAAAAAAGTTGGTATCTTGTTTAGGCTAAGGCATTCGTACCGAAACACACTTTGATATTGTTGTATAAAGCTCTAATACAACCGCATATTACATACGGTATTGAAGTATGGGGAGCACTTATAAAACAAACCTTCAATGTATGGTATATACACAAAGGATGGCAATGCGTGCTATTACCTTTAGTTTTTTTCAGATCTCACTCGAGACCATTATTCCAATCTATAAGAATCTTTAATGTGTTTGAGTTACATCATTTATCAGTAGCAACTTTCATGTTTGATTTAGTACACAGAAACTTACCTCACTCCCTTATCGATTATTGCGACATCATACAACACAGCTATTCAACGAGACTAAGGGTAGGAGGACAGTCGCACCTTCCACATTTTAAAACGACTCAGGGTAAATTTTCAATGTCAGAATGTCATTTGTAAGTAGCAATTGCTGGAATAACTTCCCAGTGGTATAAGACTAGAAAATACAAGAACCGGTTTTCGCAATGTTGTAATGCAGCTGTTGTTAAATGATGCAAAATAATTAATTTTTAAAAGATAATTTAATCAAAGATTAAATTTTACAACCCTGCTTTAGTTAGCACTTATTTAGTATTAGATGGATGGAATTTTAGTTAGCTTCGTAAATCAGTGGTTTTGTATTTATACATTGTTTAATGTGATAACTATTGTAAATATTAGTTTAAATCATATGCTTATATAATATATCGAATGATAACTTGCATTTTCATAAGCAAATCTTAAACCCGGGGCCGGCGGACCTGACTAGCACATGTGCTATTTTCTGGTTCCATTATGCCATTCTTTTTCTTGCTTTTACCATGATCTACTTATAAAACGTTTTCATGTAAATATTGTAAATATCATAAGGTATCGTATCTTGTTAGTGGTAAATAAATATAATCATCATCATCATCATATCATCATATTATCAAGAAAAAAACCGGTTGATTTGTTTTGTGTTTAAACGACCTTTATTCCTATTTTTCGCATCATGCATTATTCAACATCCTACATCTGTCAGAGACTATCACTGTATTCATGTTTCTGCTTGACAATAAGTGGCAATCTTGCTTTTATTAGAGACATACAAGTAAGAAGCATGATTATGAAAAAAATATTTAAAAAATCAAGAGCATGAAGACAAGAAAAGGGGCATGAGCGAGTGGAAGGGCTTAGGGGGATAAGAGGGGAATGGGTCATGCAGGGGAGGAGAGAGGAGTAGGGGAAGGAGAGGGGAGGAGTCGAAGTCGGAGAAGGAGAGAGGCGAGAGAGTATATGTATGTACTGTGGCAATTAACATTAGATTATAATGACGGTCAGACTGATGAACTGACAGTCAGACAGAATATGGAAGAATGGTTTAAGTAAAAAAAAAAAAAAAATGAAATCCTTTTTAAACACTACTGGTGAAAGTCAAGCACAGTACCTCTAATACATTTTTCTCATTTCATTTAAAACGACTTATATTCAACAGCAAGAACAGAATAGCATATTAATGCTCTCTCAAAAGTCTCCTTAGTAATCAGTGATCATTTATCATTTCTTTTCCCATTTCAATGAAATACATCGATGTGACAATACATGTAGTTCAGTTTACTTTATAAGAGAGCTAAATTAATTATTGTATTGTACTGTCGTGTATACTCGCTCCTCCTTCTTAGAAAAACCCCTTAGCACAGTGGCAGATTTAGGGGGGCACATCCGGCCCGTGCCCCCCTTTGAAAGAAAAGTATGCATTAATTTTGTGGCCCCCTTTCAGAACGAAAACCTTTTTGTTTTTGTTTTTGTTTTTGTTTTTGTTGTTTTGCTTGTCAGAGAATTAAGGAGGGTAACTGGACCCCCATAACCCCCCCCCCCCCCCACTGAGCGAATTTTGGAGGTCTGGCGATTTTTTTTTTGTCGTACCCCCCCCCCCCCCCCTTGGAGCGACTTTTCGAGAACAAAAAAATACGGGTCTCCCTTTTCCAAAAGTTGACAAACCTGCATTTGTGTGCCCCCTCTTATACAAAATCCTGGATCCACCCCTGCCTTAGCATACCCCACCTCGTTGCCTCGATACAGTCAGTCAGTATACCGAGGCACAAGCAAGCGATGTAATTAGAGACGGAGAAATAAGTCAAGATTTGAGCATAATGAATGCAGCGGTGAATGAAGCACGAAGTTTAATTATGGTAGTTGAGGGTAAACAGTCACTCAATCTTAGCGACGGCTGGTAATGCATCTTCAAGAGTCTACCCAGGTGGAAAAGGGGTGTAAAGGTTCCCCGCCATGCACCCTGCCCCTCCCTGGTTTCCTTTATTTTGTTTGAGATGTTACCAGTGAAGCGATATGATTGGTGAAGAAAACAACAAACAAACAAACAAACAAACAAAACATGTAGAATAATCTACTTCAGGTGTTTACCCGTGGAAAATTAAAGGGGGTAAAAGGTCCGCCGCTATTCTCCCCGCCCCTCCCTGTTTGCATTTATTTTGTTGCAGATGTGACCAGTGAAGCGATACGATTGATATAACATGAATATTTAGGACCGAGTGACTCCCCAAGAAAACAAAGAAAACAAGTTGAATAATCTTCTTTAAAGGCCTTTTGCAGGCCCAAAATATGATATAGAAGAAAAACCTCCCATTCGAATAATAGAACTCTAAGCTGACCTTTCGTAGAACAGTTATCGATCGTAAGAATTCCCGGTAGAATTTCCAGCGGATGAGATACTATTTGGCAAAGAGTTACCAAGTGTAACACTTGTGATCTATAACAAAATCAACGATTCTGTAACGAAATCAGTCTTGCCAATTGATTTTGTCCTGGAAATCAGTCTTGGGATTGATTTCGTTTTAGGAAAGCAATTTGTCTGGTTGACTTTGTCACAGAATCAGTGATGACGAAATAGAACCGCAAGTCTTACACTGGGCTTCCCATTTTCGGCATCGACTTTTTTTTAACACCCCCCCCCCCAAAAAAAAAAAAAATATTTTTCGGACATATAGCTGTAGGATTTCCTGCGTGTTATCGTTGTAGAATAATGCTGATCCATATCAAATATCATAATACTTTCATAAGACTGTGCAAAAGGGATAAACTCTTTTTATTGGTTCATAATTGCATTTCCTTCTTGTTTTTTTTGTTGTTGTACAATAGCCTTCGGAAATCTGCTTTAAAGCATGCGTTTTTCTTATCAAGTATGAATTGACATAGATAATGTATCAGATGTGTGACAGTTGGACAATAATTCACCCACGTTTTTGATATAATTATAAAATGGACAATATAAGTAACGATGAAGTGATACCGTGAAGGGATGAATCCTTCTGTGTCTTACTCATTGACGAAAATGGAACTGCATGTGCATATTACATATTGGGCAAATATTATGGAGCGAGCTTGTACTCAACATGGCACTCGCACAGTACATGGAATATCTTATTATTAATAGAAACCAGTAGCGGATCCAGGATTCTGTGGTCGGGGGTGGGGGTGACACAAGTCCCGGAATTCTCTGACAAGCCCCGCGGTAACCTTAAAAAAAAAAAAAAAAAAAAAAAAAACTCCCCATTTTCAGGTGCCTTTCGGGGTCTTCGGGATACAAATAAAGGGCACTTTTTATGCCTACGCCCACCGAAGGCGGTGCCGGAGGCATCATGTTTTCGGGTTGTCCGTCCGTCCTGCTTTCTCGTTCTCGCGATAACTCAAGAACTACACGAAGTATGAACTTCAAACTTTGTGCCAGTATGTATCACCATAGGAAGACGATCTGATGAGATATCGGGGAACGTAGGTCAAAGGTCAAAGGTCAAAGGTCATTGAGGTCAATATTTGAAATTTCAGGTGTTAGCCTCGTTCTTGCGATAACTCAAAGGTCAAAGGTAACAGGTCAACAGGTCAATTTCGCGATAACTCAAGAACCACATTAGATATGAACTTTAAACGTTGTGCCAGTATGTATCACCATATAAAGACGATCTGATGAGATTTCGGGGTACGTAGGTCAAAGGTCAAAGGTCACAGTGGTCAATTTCTGAAATTGCAGGTGTTAACCTCGTTAACGCGATATCTCAAGAACCATTAGAGGTATTTACTTCAAACTTGGCGCTAATGTGTATCACCATAGAACGACGATCTGATTAGAGTTTGGCTAATGTAGGTCAAAGTTCAAAGGTCATAAGGTCATTTACCATGAAATTACAGGTTTTCGCCTTGTCAACACTCTCTTGAACAATTTGACCCCTCAACTTCAAACTTGGAAATAGTAATTTTTAGTATGCATCACCATAGTGAGACGAACTGATTGGATTTTTGTTCACGGAGGTCAAATTTGGCGGGTCATAGATGTCATTATATCTTAAATTAATGTATTTCAGCTTTGTTATCACCATATCTCAAGTATTTTGTATTCATGACTAGGAGGAAATAAAGTGATCAGACTTTTGGGTTATAAGGTATAAGAACAAATGTCAAAGAGGTCAACTGATATGTAACTGTAGGCTTTTTATTCAGGTTATTACAACAGTTTGAGCCATCAACTGAATTTAGGCGGAGGCATATATGAGACGTAATCGCATTCATCTTGTTTATTTTGTACTAGAAGACAGGTTGGGCTCTGTCCCGTGCCCCCTTGAGCCTGCCACTCTTGTATCAGTCGGGTGAGAAAGCGAAGGGGGGGGGGTGGGAGAATGAGGTGTTTATAACAGTAGAACCGATCGACCGCCTTTTGTGTCCCGTGGAACTAGTGTCCCCTTGGATTAAAACATTCTGTGCATGATATAGAATGTGTCATATAGGTGGCGCCGCTAGAGTTCATGCATTATTGAAAATCACGTGACAAGAAATCTGGAACACGTGACCTTTTCCTGGCGTCTGTAAGTTTTTTATTTGACACGACGAAGGGAAATCCCGCTAGTAGCCGTGGGGAATTTAGTCCTGAATAACGCATTAAGACGAATGGTCGTGCGATTTTCAACTCGCGGGTCCAAGGGAGAAGTAATTTGGCGTCCCTTAAATGGACAGTTTGTTTAGATTAGGCATTTATTCGAAATGAATTACTATAAGTCTGGTACTTATGGAAGATATAGTTTATATTTAGACTTTGTATTTCCATGCATGTTGAAACTAATGCCTCCGGCTGAGACGCAATAAACCCCAAGTGTATAGCTGATTAGAATTTTGTCTACAGACGTGGCATTGGGGTTGTTTATATCGCTTTGTGTGTTTTTCCAATACTCAAAATTCATATACTATTCATGAAGATTTTTATAAGATCTATGAATATCAATCTTGATGAGCTTGATGAGTAGATTTGGCATAAATACAATCTTAAAAAGATTGATTATTTGCAATTATTAAAAAAATATTTATATTCAATGATTAAATGGATAATCCTCACACAGTGGATATCTGCAATGATCACCATATCCCTCTCAATAACTTTTGTACCAAGCTGAATTGATTATAAGCAGAAGAGAAATAGAGAGGTTGTAGTTTAAAAGCAATTTGACAAATAATAGGAAGGCAGTGTATGTTTGCAAACCACAATTACTGTAAATCGATGTGAATCTCAAATTGGCAAATTGGTCATTCTACTGTAAAAGTGTGGGTAACTGTCCCGTGTTGTACTCTAAATTTCCATTTCTCTCCAAAAGTAATTTTCCCTTGAGGCTGCGCTCGAGATATATGTCTAGTAGTTGTAATTATGTAAAAAAGAAAAAAGAAGAAAGAAATAAAAACAAAGGAGCCTGCTCAACATGCCATTTCAATTCATGAAAGTCATATTTACTCATTTTTTGTGTGTGTTGGGGGTATAAATGGGAGAGCTGCCCGTCATTATTACATCACAGTTACTTTTACCCATTTGATATAATGATCTCATGTTTCAAAACTTCAGAGCTATAAATATTGTTTATCCAATTTCGTTCACATTTTCCAAAATCTGTTTTTAATGATTTTCTGCTTTCATTTGGAGCTGGGTTTAGACCGTCGTGAGACAGGTTAGTTTTACCCTACTGATGAAAGGTTTACGCTTGGTGAATTCTGCTTCATGCATTCAAAATGTATTAAAGAATCAAACGTCATTTCAGGATTTTTTTCTTCAGCATTGTTTATAACTTAATGATTTTAGAAGAAATACCAAGGCTTATGAATAAATATAACAATGTTACAAGAACGCCGACAGTCAATATGAATATAACATGAATGAAATAACAAGTTGAAACCCATGTTGTAATATGACTCCCCATTTTCGATAATCATAAAAGTTAGTTTCATTTTTATCAATTTACACCTTTCTGTCAACGTCTTTTAACGTCTAGATGTCTGTATATCAAATTATTTTCTCCAGTGACTCACACCAATAAAATAAACAACACATTATTACGTTAAACCGTCTGTATAGCATGTCCAGTGGCTGGGAAATACGGGTTATTATTGTTAATAAGCCAGACTATCATATCACTCAGGTCAGTTAAATGTTATGGTAAATTTCTTTTCTTTTCTTTTTATTTTTAGGTTCGTGCATTAATGTAATCTATACTATTTGAAGAAATAGCATACATTTATGTAATCTTTACCAACAGAAAAAGAAGAAGAAGAAGAAAAAAATCAATTGGATATAAAGTTTGGGCTATATTTTATAGTCATTACGTTGTGAAGGGGATTTTCTTCATGTCATTTTAAATTTTAGATTTCAAGAAAGTGTATATTGTCTGTTGAGAGCCAGAAGGGCGCTAACTCTGTGTTAAAGCCATTATGAGTTAGCTCCCTTCTAGCTCCAAGCAGATGATATGTTTATGTGTATATATATATATTGACAGAATGACATTTATTTCAGTATACCTTCCATTAAAACAACTATGAGTGAGCACCAGTGTTGTGTTCGAGGAACAGTTCTTACAATATGTATATATATATATATTTTTAAAATTTATTTCTTTTTTAAATATACTGTATATATATATATATATATATATATATATATATAAACATACGTGTTTATATGCATACGAATATCACCAGCCCATGGTTGAGTTCTGTATATATTTTTTGTCCAAAGTCAATACACGTTAACATAATGACCTATGTCGGCCAGAAACGTCAGTGATAATAGGGAAAGTTTGGATACGGGTGAATACAGATTTGGAAATTTAAAGGCACTATTTAATCTATTTGAGTGATAATTGAATGTGGTTACATGGTTCAGTGTACATTGTGTATAGTCTCTGTTAAACTGCGTGAAGAATATAAATAGAAAGTTTTTAGTCGATTGTTTGCGTGTTAGAACAGAAATTCATTTATTAAACATTTCTTTGTTTTCTGACAGTTCTTCGTAAGAAAATTAGGTAAAATGTTAAAAACACACAACAATATCATTTTCTGGAAAATATTCAACGCTATGTTTTTATTTAATTTCTTAATGCGTCAAACACTTTAGATGCATGTTTTGTGGTTTCCCACATATGTTAAATACTTTCTAAAACCTTTATTCTTTTCCCGACACTTGCCATTTTTATTAGAACTATGTGGTTTACCTTTGATATTTTGCTAACATGCCGATTCGATGGATTGATGACTTTTTTGGTCATTTATATTCTGAAATAATACCAGTTTGAAGAGCTGAAATGTCAGACGCTGAGTTTTAGAATGCTGTTTGCTACGTGTTTAGAATATCAAGCCTTTTAAAAGCAATTTGCAAATCAATAAACTTATAAAGGTAAATTCAATTGTGAAAATGTGTGAGAAAAAGTAGAATTTTGTTTTCATTGTCAATTTTATTGTTTATGTATGTATATTGATTTGCCAAATAAAATAATAATAATAATAATAATAATTCAAAATAATCATATAGAGGAATTCTGAAATGTGAGAGGGAATGTGTGTGAGAGAATAAGGAGAGAAAGAAAGAGAAAGAGAGAGAGAGAGAGAGAAGTGGAGGAGAGGGAGAGGGTAGAAAGAAAGAGAAGGGATGAGATAGAGGAGGAAAAGGCCGGGGCGATGGAGTGAGAGAGAGAGAGAGGGAGAGAGAGAGAGAGAGAGAGAACTATATAATACTCTTATAACAGTTGTGTATACTGCATTGAAAGAAATTAAACAAATACAATGTTTTTTTCTTCTCACATTTACAAGATGAGTCAATGAGAAATTGGGAATATGAACACTGTGTGTGTGTGTGTGTGGGGGGGGGGGGTGTTTGTGTGTGAGTGCGAAACAGAGAAGAAAGAGAGAGAGAGATAGGGAGAGAGATAGAGAAATAGAGAGAGACAGAGAAAGATTGATTCTCAGAAGGGATATAGAAACGGATAAGAAAACATATGATAGAGAATCTAAGTGGAGTTGAGAAAGAACAAAAATAAATGAAACTATACGCGTGTATAGTGCGTGAGAGGGATATATGTGTGTGTGTGTGGGTGTGTGTGGGTGTGCGTGTGTGTGTGTGTGTGAGGAGAATGCGAGTTGGGTTGAGCACTAGACGACATACAAGAGGTCTATGGTTTGAGGGCCAGGATCGGATGACCTTTGGGTCCTCGGGATATTCTTGATTTTATTCTCAGATATTCTCTCGATCTGTATGCGTAGTGCATGTATCTACCTCTTCATGTAAAGGCCCTGTGGTATAGAGTTCAAGGGAATGATCAAGAGAAGGAGACAAAAAGCAAAAAGAGACTCAAACAGAAAGAGAGAGAGAGAGCGAGAGATAGATTGATTCATATAATGAAAGAAATGATTAAATGGTGGAGAAGAGCGCTTGAGAGTGAGAGAGAGAGAGAGTCGGAGAGAGAGAGGGGGAGATAGATTTATTCATATAATGAAAGAAATAATTAAATGGTGGAGAAGAGAGCTTGAGAGAGAGAGAGAGAGAGAGAGAGAGAGCGGGAAGAGCAAGGGGGTATTCGGAAAGGAAATGAACAAACAAGACGTAAATATTATAGAGGGGGAAATGGAAAGAGAGAAAGAGGGATACAGGTGTACAATAACCGAAATATGAGAGAATAATTATTATGCAACGCATGTAGCATGTAAGTGGGTGAGATTGTGGGTGTGTGAGTAGAATGGGGTTCGGTTTGAGGCCTGGAATCGGATGACCTATGTATCCTCAGGATATACTTGATTCTATTTCGTTCGATTTTCTCGATCTGTATATTATGCTTAATGCATGTATCTATGTACCTCTCTTCACGATGTAAGGGCCTTGTGGTACAGAGCAGGTCAAGCAATATTTCAGGGGTACAAAACGGACATGAAATCTCCTCTTTTCCTTCATTTGATTTGATATTCATTTATTTCCATATACATCATCATAAATTTACAATCTGTCAACATGTATAGTCACATAAAATTATATACATAGAAAAAGGGGTCGTCATATAAGCAAAGTTGACGTCCTCATCACAAATAAAATGAGCATGCAATGATTATACATATGCAAACAATACATCGTGGAAAGCAGAAGGCCAACCAGTGAAAAAAATTAAAAGGGAAAGAAAGAGAGAGGGAGGGAGAGAGAGAGAGAGAGAGAGAGAGAGGAGTGAGAGGGGATAGTTGCATTCAGATAGTATCAGGTGGAACATATAAGGTACGTAAATACCAATCACTTTGATTCCCTTTCCTATCTTGTAAAAATGGAAGGGGGAAAAAGTTTTTTCTTTTAAATTGTTGATGCATCTGTAGCCAGCACAACGCCCGTTTTAGAATGTCTGCGTTACCGACAAATCCATTTTGATTTAGGGGAAATTTGAAAAGATATGTACTATTAAGGCTTTGTATGTCTACCAAAAAATATGTTCCGCGCGTCAACTCAAGATGTGCTTCCGATGACAACTTCTCTATGCATATTTTCCATGTCATCATACATAATAATAGATTTATATGATGATGTATGTGAGAATACATAAGTATGAACTCATCAACTCAACCCCAATCAAATCAAATGAAATCAAATTGAATTAAACTTACAATAAGTAGGGAAGCTTCTACCGATATGAGGAAATTTCAAAACAAGGAACAAAAAATAAATGAGAGTTCACAAAGGAGGACGTTATATTTAAAGGGGAAACGGGTTTATACCGGTCGGACAGTTAAGTCCGATTTTGCTGGTCCCCTATCTAAGCTTGTTTTTAAAGCTCTTTGAAAATGAATTTGATGATTTTATTGGTTTTAGACCATCCTGAACCAGGGAAATATACATCAACGACATCCACCTGTAATGATCGGCAGGAACACCAGTAACAGTTTCAAAACCATTTTTTTGACCAAAACTTTCATGCCGCAGTGGTCCCATTTACACATTTCTGTATGCCGTGAAAGTGACTTTCAGCAAGAATGAGTCAATTTCTTATCACTAGACCCCATGTTCTTAAAGTGCGGGCCACGGGCCACTTGTGGTCCGCGAAACGAATTCATGCGGCCCGCCAAAAATATCTGAGTAAGAAGAAAAAAAATCTTGTTTTAAGAACTATGTTGATACATAATATATCATCCTAACTATTGGTAAGAATAAAAGTGTCAAATTTTTTTGCTCGCTCGCAAATAGCGTATCATATTTATCTGTTCCCTGCCGTACCACATATTATTATAGTTTGGGTTTTTTTTTTAATCAAACAAAGAAAAAATAAGGAGGGTGTATTCTAAAATCGTTTAACCGTCCTTAGATGAGCCATTCGGGTATGTATGCATTAACGTATGTGGCGGGGGAGGGGGCCTGGAGCCCTCTCCCCGAGAATATCAAAAATTTTCCTGCATTCGGGCACCCACAATTACATTTTTGGGCAGTGAAATGGTCTCTTTGTATTTTTTTATATCTAATTTAAATTAGCACATTTTGACGACGAAATAACATTTTCACAATTCTAAAGTGTCAATTTTTTTTGCTCGCAAGCTTCGCTCGCTCGCTGAATGATAATAATAATAATTAAAAAAAACAACAAACAAAAAAAAGAAAGAAAGCTAATACACAATGTATTCGGGCAAGATTCTTGAGTCCCATGCGTCTTTGTATGTATATATCATACTCTGTGGCCCGCGACGTAATTTCAAGAATATTTCTGGCCCTCCTAACAAAATAATTAAGAACCCAGGCACTAGACGATTGTAAAACCCCAGAGTATACACTAATTTTTTATGTACTACAAAATCAACCTTTCCTAATTGTTCTCAGTTTCTTTCACCATGCAATATCATTACCATGCATAAGTCAACTTTGTCTTTAAGTAGAAAATGTTTTAGGGTGTGAGGGTGTACCTAAAAAGAGCAATCGACCGCTTGCACATGACTGGTTCATCGGAACTGACCACTCGTGCATAATAGTCGTCAGGAACCCGATAAAGATGAAATAAATCACGGAATTATGAGTGAAGCGAATAGAATCAGGGAGAAGGAATGAAGGAGGAGAGAGAGAAAGAGAGAGAGAGGGAGAGAGAGAGAGAGAGAGATGAGAAAAAATGAGAGATGGAGAAGAGATAGATAGTGAGAGAGAGAGAGAGAGAGAGAGAGAGAGAGAGATAGGAAGGTAACGGGGGATGATTGAAGGATATTGTCTTGACGATATGATTTTTGGAAATTGTAGAAAAAGAAGGTATTAATTAATAAATAGTTATGATTCTTGCTACATCATTGTACTATTTAGCATTTTCTGGGTTATGAGGATATCAAGATACCCCTCCCCCCCCCCGAAAATAAATGTAGTGAGGGATCATACTTTTCTCTGTAAAATGACACTTGTATAGGAAAATTGGGCACTTTCCCCGGTAAGTTAATGAAGTGTTCTAGTAAAAACACGATAAAAACTACTTTCGAAAAATAAACTCAAGACAATTTCAATAGCCCTGTCTATCACCTTTAGAAACGTGCGAACATTACAATGGCGTATTACGTAATCCGAACAAGATTTCTATGGGCAATACAATAGGCCTTTGAAATTGCCTTTGAGTTTATTTTTCGAAAGTAGTTTTTATCGTGTTTAATGTAAAATACTACGAAAGAGTCAGTTTCTTTTGAAACACTTTAACAGGTAATCTTTTTGCCCGAAACTTTCCATTATGCCCTTTCAAGCTGTACATGACAACGTAGATTTATGCATATTTGGCCAGTTTTTAAATGTAAAATAGAATTACACTCTAAAAGGGTTGGTAAAATTTTACCCATGTTGGGTAAAAAAGGGGAACGTGCATATTGTTCAGTAAAGTTTTACCCAACATTGGGTTAAATTTTACCCAACAAACATTATGTTACCCCTTTTCTCCCAACATGTGTAAAATTTTACGGAAATCATATGAAAGTGAACTGTGAATTCTGATATCTGGCAAACTTGAAGTTTGAAATTTGAAGTTTATTTGTTCCACTCTTAAATAAAAAAAAAAATCAGATTTTACAAGCATATATGTGCCAATATCAAATCGTACTGGTAAAGAACTCAAATCACTTACAATGTACTGTAAATAGGTAGAAAGTTTCGAGAGATATAGGAGCGACTGGCAAAACAATAAAATAAAATGTTATATCTGGGGAGCCCACATAAAAGCATAGCTTGTAAATTATTAGGCTTCCGTTTAGAGTAACATTATAATAAATTCAGATTAAAATGCAAAAAAGCGAAACGGAATCGAAGTATCAAAACTTACAAGGTGAGCAAAGCTCAGAATATGGAGTAAAGAAAAGAAAAGGACCAAAGAGAAGAAAAACAATAAGAAAAAGAAGAGAAAGAAGAAGAAAAAGAAGAGAAGGAAGAAGAAAAAAGAAAAAAAGAAGAAAAAGAAGAAAAGGAAGAAAGAAGAAGAAGAAGAAAGAAGGAGAAGAAGAAGAAGGAGAAGAAGAAGAAGAAGAAGAAGAAGAAGAAGAAGAAGAAGAAAAGGAGAAGAAGAAGAAGAAGAAGAAGAAGAAGAAGAAGAAGAAGAAGAAGAAGAAGAAGAAGAAGAAGAAGAAGAAGAAGAAGAAGAAGAAGAAGAAGAAGAAGAAGAAGAAGAAGAAGAAGAAGAAGAAGAAGAAGAAGAAGAAGAAGAAGAAGAAGAAGAAGAAGAAGAAGGAGAAGAAGAAAGAAGGAGAAGAAAAATTGTAAATGCCCCACCGATATACCAGTATACCCTCCTGTGAATTGGCTATATCCACAAAATTAATGTTTAGCTCAGCTTGCGTTTAGCAATATCCATCAAACTAATTACACAGCTCACTGCTCTAACACAACATCATAATAGAAAATAACACAACTATTCATATCGAAATATCTTTTGACACATGCCCTATCAATCATTAGCACCCTCGCGACTAATTGTAATTAGCAAATTATATGAGGCCTTGATTTATTTTCTTGTAGCTTGCGTCATGGCAGGTTAAAATGAATTCCGTTTCGTATCTTTATTCTGAAAGTTTTTTCTCGATTATTTTTTCTTTTTTGTAACCTTGCACCGTTAATCCTCTAACAATTAATGCCAGTTTGGGTTTTGCTGTTTTCATTGAAATAGAGTGAAATAGTGTTATTAGGAAAATAGTATTGCGGTGCATTATTGACGACTGAATGAAAACAAGGACCAATTAATTATGACATGGTTCTGCATAAAGCCCACCGCACACTATACGATCGACTGCGATCCGATTTTGGAAGTGAGTCTCAATAGCATTAAATATGGGCATTTTAACAAATAAAATCTACATGAACAAAAAAATTAATGCTGAACATAGGAGTTTGGTGCGCTGACTGCCTTATACCCGGAATAAGGGCCGAATCAGTTTCAAATCGTAGATAATCTTAGGACTGCTCTGACATTACTACGAATCGTAGCCGATTTGGTCTTTCATCCAACTAGAAAGCTCACAATAGGCTGTATTTTCGATTTTAATATCTATATGACTATTCAGCACCTCAATCAAAAATATGTTGCTTGTTTAAATGTTTATATCAAATGCGATTACATTTTCTTTCTAAATCGGATCGCAGACTGATCGTATAGTGTGCGGTGAGCTTAGATATCGGTTAAAAGAGCATGGATATTCGGAGAGCACAATGTTTCCTGTACATGATTATTGGGAGTGGCACATAACATTTGGATCCGTTTAGAGGGAGGTCCGATCACTGTATAATCTACTTAAGTTTCATATGAGAAAGTAACCAATGAATTTACACAAGATTATAGTCTTATAATATCTTCTTTAAAAAACACCCAAAACACAAAAACATTTTAAAACGTTTATATATTCGTATAGAGTAAGACATGGATAAACGATCCTGCTTTGCTTAATCGACCCTGCTTTGCTTAATCGACCCTAAACCGATCGATCATCGACAAAATCTTGGCCATACATGCAGGGTAATGTAATTTTCTGTTAGGTTTCTTGTCAGTCTGGTGTCGGTTTTGTCATTCTGACTTGCGTATTATTATATCTAATCGTCCTTACCCTTTCTGTTTTCTAGTTGCGGATCCAGGATTTTAAAATATAAAGGGGAGTCTGAAAATCCTTACAAGTGTACCTCTTATGCTCCCTGGATCCACCACTCTATAAAGGTGTTTATACCTTATTTTTTTAAATACAAATTTTGTAAAACAGCATCCGTTCTCGTGGCAGAAAATGACCTATACCAATATTTCATGGGCTAATTAAATAGAATTTTTAAAGTTGAAATGAAGTCTGTAGTCCACGACTAACTGCCTAAAGAGTATCAGATCGTGGTGTGCCCAGTTTTAATTATCGTGATTCCCAATGCTGCTACCCACACGGTATAGTTAACATTAATCCATGTAGCGTGATGGATGATATCAGAAGTCAGCTTTTGATTGGAATGTAAATTTAGTGAGCCATTTTGCCGTCTTTTTCAGTAATTGTATGGAAAGTTCTTTTCAAAAGGATTAAAGTATTAATGGAATTGGTTCGCTATATTAATGCAATTGCAGTATATGCAGTATAAACGAATGCATTTTTATGTGTGATAAATAATTGATTTCCTTGAGATATGTAATTTTCACAGTTGGGAGCTATCAGCTTTATGATGATTTGAGAAAACTACTGTCATGACTGTGAGTATAATTTATTACGCGATGTTTTATAAGGGTTTAAGAATGTAATTGATCTTATTCTTTTGTAATGATTAATGTTAAAGTGCCCTGTCTCATTCCGCCATTTTTTATGATTCTGAATGAATCGTCAAAATATGGACGTTCTGTATTGTATGGAATCTCGCTCATTCATGGTTATTGTTCTATTTTACATTAAACGTAGGGCTATTTTTGGTTGACAGTTTTGTCTTGTGTTATTGTGATATCCAGTGAAAAACTGTTCCTTCTTCATGGTTCATTGAGTGACTAATATGTCATTTTAGTCATTTCGTTTATGTAGGACGTTTGTTCCTCATGCCCCAGTATCCTTTGGGATGTAACAATGTACCATGTATAGCCGCATCCTCATTATCCATTGATCATTATGAAATTAAGCATATTTATGCATGTCATTGGCGTATCTAAGAAATAACGGGGATGTATGTGGGGTTACATGTCGTTTTTGAAGGTTTGTTACGCAGACGGCTCACCTTTCCGAAAATGAAATAGGGTTTATAATGCCGAAAATGAAAAGGGCTTTATATTCCGAAGGTTCGTAATTCCGAAAAGTTATGTAGGGCTCTGTTGCATTTTCGGAATTACGAACCTTCGGAATTAGGAACACTTTTTCATTTTCGGAATTACGAACCTTATTACATTATCGGAATTACGAACCTTCGGAGTAATGCATCAATGTTCAGAATTATGAACCCTCTGCTATGGAAAGTTTGTGTTCTGAGTAACGAGCTTTCAGAATTATGAACCTTAGGAAAAACGAACCTTCTGAAAAACGAGTACCCCGTATGTGGTATTCAAAGTGTTTTTACAGAGGGAGAGGCGTATGTCGGCTCCATCTTATGCTGGATATGCCACTGGATGCTTTTCTGAAGTTTCTAGATTTCATCTAACATGTCGAGTCCCAAGGAATCTTATATACTGAGCGTGGATGATTTCCAAACATGTGGCATGTCAATTGTGCTTAGGAACATTATCTTTTTGAAAGAAGATAAAGATAACAATGAATAAATACATATTTCCACAGAACTTGTAATTGAAACGTAAACCTAATTCAAAGGCCCAAAACTTTTTTATTTTTTCAGTTCAGTTTCAGTTTTATTTTCATTTCCAACAGAACAGAACAGAACAGATATTCAAGAAATCATTAACATTATGATCAACTGTGAGTTGTGATCACTACTTATAATGTTAAGTTTTCTACACAGAGAAAACGCCTAGTTAAAAAGATTCCGTGTAAATTATTTTCAGTGTATAATCGCATTATTTCACTATGAATTTGTTAATTTGATTAGAGAAGATGTGCTTGAAATAACCAGGCAACGGGGTAAATGTTATCAGATTTGTGTTGGCTGCCGGTCAACCCGGAACTCCGGTAAAGTTTACACTTTTTGTGTTCAATTCAATTCAATTCAATTCAAAAATGGTCTTTATTAACATACAAACATGAAGCAAATATATTAATCGTACATGAAAAGCAGCCTCAGCTGGAATATTCATGTTTACATGTTCATAGGCACAAAATTCATAAAAGACTAAACATGTAAAAAGGGTATACATTGCACAGGTTTTCATAAAAAATGGTGACATGTAAAAGTCGTTATTAATTGCATGTAAAAAGATTGAAATATATACATTCATAACAGTCGACTTGGGGGAGGAGACTAGCACTTAGTGCATATACCTGTGATAAAAGTGATAAGAGAGAGAGAGAGAGAGAGAGAGAGAGAAAGAGAGAGAAAGAATTTTCAACATTTGTCACTAAATCCTTCAAAGGCAAATTGAATTTCTTAAGTTTCCTCAACATATAGAGTTTTCTATTGCACCTCTTGACTAAGTCATCAATATGTAAATTCCATTTTAAATCTGATTGTATAATCACTCCAAGAATTTTAATACTTTGTACATTGCATAAAACGGAGTTATTAATGGAAAGAACTTCAGGAGGAGGAGGATTTTTCATAAAAGTAACATGCAAAGTAAAACACTTTGAAGGATTGAGTGACATATTTGATTTTGACCAGTATTGCACAGAATTTAATATGGGTTGTAGTTGTGAGATGTCAGTTGATTTAGACATTGTACTAAGGACAAATCATCAACATATTTGAAATAATGTATAGGAATATTTTTACATAAATCATTAACCATAATTAAAAAGAGAATGGGGCCAAGGCGTGTCCCTTGAGGGACACCGGCATGATTAACTTTAATATCAGACATAGTTCCATGATATAAAGTACTTTGTTTACGACATTCTAAAAAACTAATTATCCAATTTATTATCCAAGGTTTTATATGCATATTTATCATTTTTTCAATTAGAATATTGTGATCCAAGCGATCAAATGCCTTCCTAAAATCTGTACATACAACGGTAGACAATGACTTATTATTTTCTGCATGTTGATAGAGATAATGTAAAAGACCAACGAGGTAATGTGATGTAGATAATCCTGGTCTGTTACCAAACTGGTATACATCGATCTGTTAAAGTTTTACACGGAGTTTTTCAGTGTACCCGGGTTTATTATTGTCTTCCCAAAGATATCTTGATTCAGCGAATGTATCGGTCGTGAACAGCCCAATATCTTAGGCGTCGTATTTTTTTTCTGAGGCCTCGGTGTCTCTGTGAGGAGTGAAGATCAAAAATCGATCAGGGTTTCTCCTGCGGGCCTCATCAAAGCCATGGAATTCACAGTCAATACACCTGCGTTGACCCTTTGACAAATCACCCTAATGCCTAATCAATAAACCGGTAGACCTTGATAAAAGCGGATCATTAATTGGTACATTAAGTACCCCAGTCCACCGTTTACCATTTACACCACTTGCAATAATAGGGGTAACAATAACGCCCCCAGAATAGGACCGCCGCGTACCCCATTTGCGGAGCGCACACCCCTTTGTAAGCCCTGACCACGTAGCCATAGAGACGTTTGATGACTCTCGTTCATGAATTGGAAGGGGTTACAATAGAAGGGGAGGAAAAAAAGTTTGAAGGGAAAGTTCGAGGGGTTACAGTAAGAGGGCAATCAAAAAAAAGTTGACGGGAAATTTCGAGGATTGTGTAGAGCATAATCAGGGATAACATTGTAAGGATGAGAGAAACGGGGGAGGGCGGGGCTAGATTATTGTACAAATTAATAGATTATGTTAGGTAAACTTTATACGAATTTCAGGGAAGAAGGGAAGTTTCGACAAGAAAGAGGAGGCAGGGAGGAAAGAAGGAAAATGAATGAAATAGCAAGCAATTTTGTTCAACCACACACACACACTTTAACCGTCTGCAAGAATCTTCAAACCTGAAGGAGGCAGATGTATCCTGAAGAAGAAGAAGAAGAACCATTTTTAAAAAAACATAGATTAGATATTAAGCTTTATAAGGGAGAGGGGAAAAAAAGGAAATTAAAAGGAATATCGCAAGATATAGTCAGGAACCTTAATGATAACAATAATAATTACAATGTTTCTTACACAGCGCCTTACCAGTTACAATGTATAACCGACCAAAGCGCTTACAGCACTATTACCCCGGTCACCATGGTAACTGGATTCAATTGCGATTGTGCACATTACAGTGCACATTCTCAAACTAAATCATGAAATATACAGAAAAAGAAGGAATTGAAAAAACAATCAAACATGAAAAATCGAGTTCATTACTTATAATGAACGAAAAGAAATCGGATATGAAAGCAACTTTCCCCAACCCGAAAATATTGAATAAGAAAAGATTTATCACAGTCGTTCCAATACAGAAAGGAATAGATAGCCCACCGCATCTATTTAGGTGTTCAGGAATAGGGACCGGTATTATTAGCCCTCTTTAACATAAGAGCTCGCTATTGTCATCCCTCCTCATCAAGAAGGAGGAGTTGACGGGCATTTGTTGTTGAGATTAGAAGGGGATCGTGTTCAGTTTATAGGACGATCTATTGTGCCCCATCACTTTCTAAAGGAATACAGTCTCTTTGCACGCCTTGAGTCCGTTCACTTTTGTTACCACACACACCCATTGAAATCAGGCTACAGGGTTATATCTAGTTAGATTATTGTACAATTTGCAAATGGATATCATGTGCCTTTTATATGTTCTCAAAGGAAGGGTTTATGACTAGTTACAAAAAACAGACGTAAGGTGGAACCATTTACTTGTCTCCCATTATGACCACATTGGACGAAAGATATTGGCAACGTGACTGTTGTTGTTGTTGAGCACGAACTCGCCAAAGAACTTGTAGCGGAAATAGTATTTGTATTGGATCGTGCCGTAGACAAGTGGTAAGTTCGAGCGGTTAATTCCTACATTTTCTTCGACCTTATTCAATTTCAATAGTATGAATGACCTTAATGTTGTATATTATGATGACAAACAGACATTTGTGTGAATGGTGTCGATTTAGAATTTGCCTACTTTTTGTATACAGTATACTGTACCCAAAATACTGCTGTGGACATGCACGGAAACTGATAATGTACTTTACAAAATGAATGTAGGGGAAACAACTTACTATACTCTAGCAAATTCATGTGTGTGTGTGTGTGTGTGTGTGTGCGTTTGTGTGCGTGCGTGTGTGTGTGTGTGTGTGTGTGTGTGTGTGTGTGTGAGGGGGGGGGTGTCCCTTGAAAACGGAAGCAAATGGTGATAAATTATAGTATGTCTCTTTTTCTTCTTCTTGACGCCACTGTTCCATGCCATTTCCTTCTATTGAACCTCAGAGGATTGTATGCCAATATTATCATTTTTTAGCAATGTCCATGCAGCCTTGGTGCAAGTCTTCTGGCGAGTATCAGTTCAAGGATAATTGATTTAAAACTTAATATGATCATGGGGATGAAAGCGACACGGCTATCAAATTATATCGGCGACCAAGGTCACCGTAGACTCTCCGTAAGAAGAGGAGAATGACAGGGTTGATGAGGGTATGTATACCCACATGCACTTCAGATCTTTTAAAAACTAAAAAAAATAAATAATAATAAAAAAAAGTAGTAATTACATATTTTAAATTGAATGAAATATATAGGTTGTCTAGTGGGTCTATAATCTATTTTGAATTTTTTGGCGATGTGAATTGATGGAAAATTAGACGATGTACAGTATGATTATTGGTTACCTAGTAAGTTAAATAAAATATATCCACATAATCATAAAATTATAAATCTTGTATAGCGCGCATGTCTATATTCTTTCATTAAAAAAAAGTATTAATTTAATGCACTCGACAAAATGTCCATGTCGTTATCATTAATATCTTTTGAAAAAAATATTTCACCCATTGTTTTTCTTTTTTTTCATGATATACATATAGCAATTTGGGTTTGAAAGTGCGCCATTACCCGAAACAATTTAATATTTTAAATATTCAGTACCTCACCACCTGCCGCTTGCGGACTTATGCAAATCCATGGATTCAGAAAGGGGCGTTTTGTGAATAAAAATTGTTATTAGAGCAATCATTGGAGCAGCAGAAGGGAAGATTGTGGACTTATTCATATCCATGGATTCAGAGAGGGGCGTTTTGTGAATAAAAAAGAGTTATTAGAACATTTATTGGAGCAGCAGAAGGGAAGATTGTGGACTTACATGTACATGTATGCATATCCAAGGATTCAGAAAGGGGGGTAATTTGTGAATTGAAAAAAGGGTTATTAGAGCAGTTATTGGAGCAGCAGAAGAGAAGATTGTGGACTTACATGTATGCATATTCCATGGATTTAGAGAGGGGAGTTTTTGTGAATAAAAAAGGGTTATTAGAACAGTTATTGGAGCAAACGAAGGGAAGATAATAGAAATGGGAGAGGAGAAGGAAGGGTGTTGACACCAGAGCGTCTGGGACGTCGGCAGGAGACGACATCGAGCAAAATATTGCCTGCGCTTTGCAATGCTGCATGTGTTTTTATGTAGGTCATACCTCACAATTCAATAATACTGACCATACTGACGTCTTAGGCATGGACTAAATTAAATGAATTATATATCATAGATGTGCTTGATATATTACAGACGATACTGACAGAGGTTGCAGTCATGTATACGTGTTTATCATACATTGTAACTATTGTGCAAGTCCCGTCGTGATTCGATTTCAAACAGCAGTGCGATTGAAATTTAATCTGATTTGACATTGGTTCATGTATCTCACAGGGGAGTTGATAGAATACGTACATTCTAACACACTATTTGCCTGTCTGTACGCATACAGCATCATATTTCCTTGTCCAATCAACTCAATACCAAAGGAAATTTTAGAATGGACCACTAGGAAATGAATTCAGATATGTTTCAGTTATACACCTCAATGGAATTGAAAAGTAAAATTATTTTTCACTTCAGTAAAATCTATAGCTGTTACTTATTTTTCACTTCAATGAAATCTATAGCTGTTGTTGAAACGTCAGTATGTTTGTTGCTTCAGCATCTCAGCCTTGTAACTCCTTGGCTTGTGTGTTTTTCTTATGACTCTCATCCTGTTCTCACGATAGTCACGTTAGTCATTTAAGTGATGATCTAAACGAAAGGTCGAATGATAAAGAAGGAAATGAAATGCATAAGAAAATTTGATAAATAAATTATCATTATTAGTTCTAAGTTACAGAAAGACATTTGGTTTTACAGACGACGTGAAATTAAAGAGAAAAATTAACACATCAGCAATACTTTGAATCTAAAGTTCGAATTGCACTTTAAGAAAACTTAAAGAACTGATGAAATAGTTCAATAGGAATATCATTAAAAAATTTGCTTTATTATGTCAGCAGTTAAACCCAACATAACTAACTCGGCCGTTAGAAGACTAAGATAACGAGACCTAAGAGCCTTATATGAACGAGATCATGTGATAACTTTGCTTCTTTGCACCCATACCAAACAGCCCTTCTTTTGAGCCAAGGCCTTAAGGAAGGTCAAAGACGAAAATGTGTTATGAATACAGCATATTTTTTCGTACCCTCTATTGTGACGAAATATGTTATGTTACAATGTTTATTGCTACAACAAGAGGCATCTATTTAGGGTTTGGCCACTATGTTTTCAGTTATGGCTTATGTTGCTTCTTTATTTGGCAAGCATATACGACATAATTATATTGCCCCTGGAGTTGCTTGTAAAGTAGTATAACGAGTTGACCAGACTCTTGTTATACTGGTCGAGGCGGCAAGCCTCACTGGTAATTCACTTGAACATTGTTGAAGATGTCATGTTGCTTCGCCATTAAAGGGAATGGGTAAATTTGTGAAGGCTTGATTTAATAAATTGTTGAATTTTGATATTTATCTTGCATGTCTTGTATAATGATGTTCAGAAGGATAAATAAATAGCCAGGCATAGAAAGGTTTTCAAATATACAATGCTATTATTAAGATATCTGTGAATGAATACTGCCATTTACGAAAGCGTATGGCCATACGCTTTAGTCTATCACTGCAGTCCAATGGGGAAAATGAGTCTGGCATTTCCGGTCACTTGTACATGTTTGCTTTTGTGAAGCACATGATGATTTTGAAGTGCTTTTTTTCCCTGGGCTTCATTTTTACACCATATTACATACACTGATAGCATGTAAGGCCAGGCTGCTCAGATTTTATCAAGCCTCTACAAAGTTACCAAATGTGTAGATGGCTCTGGGTTATAAAGGGGAGGGGCACAACCTTCGCACTCCAATTTAAACCCAATCTGACAAACCCTAAATACACACAAAAAATATGCTCCATATTTGTGCATCTTGCGCCCCTTTCATAATTGTAGACCCTTGAAGGCACCTGTAAACGTGAACAGTTTTTGTTGCTCTTCATAGACAGACTATTCGGAATTGTTCTCCCATTTTTTTTTTCAGAATCCCGGATTGCCCCCCCCCCCTGACTCGACCTATCTCCTCTAATATCGATCCTTATTAAGAAAGTGAATCGAAAAAAGGGACCAGCTCATATCGTGATTGTGTTAAATAATGCCAGACCCCTCAGATAGATGACCAAGGTCTTCTATTCAATAAGTAATTCATTATAGGTACGCCGCATTTACTTCGACATTTTCCCAAAATTGTATGCACTGCAAATACAAAGGATAAATTCACTTTCATTTGTTAAACTCCTCAAAGTTATTAATTATGGTTGATAGTGGGGAGAGTGGCTCTGAATAACTCAGAGCTGTTGATTGATGTTAGAGGTCGGTGTTAGAAAGGGATTGGGATTGTGCTTTTGTATAGCAGTGACTTAATGAGAAACGTCCGAGGCTCATATTGTTTGGGTAATATCCATGGATGATGGTTCATTGCATCTCTCCATAAACCCAGTTCGTACCATTATAAAGAGATACAGCATTTTCCAGTTTTTTTTTTAATAAAAGGATTGACAGAGTGCAATTTCACAATCAGCTTTCTGCTCTTTAAGTTAGTGTAAAGCTATATGTTGGAAGTGCAATTTCCTCCCTATGATGTTAAAAGAATATGAGGGCATGCGCCGTGTCCTTGTCATGAATAAAATGCAGCCAAATTATTGTTTAAAAATCGCTCTGGGGATGGCGTAAACCCGAAACCTCCATAATAAACTTAACTTACGTGCGTATAATCTATTAATAGTAATACACAGTAACTGAGTGTTTTGTTGAAGGCTATATTAATATATTTTATCAATGGCCCTTTACTCCACAGATGTCATATGTGGAACGTGCTACATACATTGTTATGAAAGTCCATTATGACAACGGCGGGTGAAAATATTTATTTTGCTCTTCAATTAATACCCCTGCGTGATTACGTTAAAGAAAGTGTTTCTTTTGTTTGTGAGCTAACGACATATGCTTGTACATGTATATAGTATTGCACATCAAAGTACAGCTAGCCGTTCAGATTGCTTGCAAACGAAACTATCCCCAAACCCTGCCCTTCTTAGAAAACGAATGCACTCTCTTCCTTCCTACTTGTTTTTTTCCTTTTTAAAATTTACTTATGACTCTGTTGTGTATCATTCGACTGGTATATAGTCGGGTTGGGGCATTTTAAAAGGAATATGGTCAGTGTCCTATTCCCCTTTTCATTGCTATTTGCTTCTTGTATATTTCTTATTTTCGTCGGGCATTGACTACATTTTCAATTGAATTCATTTGAGTAATGATGTATATATTCCAGAAAAGTCATATACATACACGATCTAAACCTATATAGTAATTATGTTAATATGTTGAAGGCAACAACTCGATAGGTATAGAGCTTATGGCGAATAAGCCCTAAAATTACACTGTGAGTGTTGAACATTAAATTCCTCTACATTACAGCAATAACATGCATTAAAGATGACAAAAATAATGTAACATTTATTCCAACCATTTTGAATAATATCATATCAGTTATATGAGGAGGCTTTCAAAGATATTAGCTGGAGCTTGGAAATCAGAATGTTTTGACTGATTGTTTTTGGAATGTCTGTGCATCAGAAATGGAGATTTATAACGGGATATTATAACATGGATAAATGAAGGGATGGAATTTAAAAAAAATAAATCTCTGCATCCATGATCTTTCGCATGTATCCTATATTCTGTATATCAGAATTATTGAAAGGACATGACTGTGTTTTTGCATGTTTAAAAAGCAAAGACGATGACGGAGTTCTGGGGAGCATTTCATCAAGCGTTTTGTCAGTGAATTTTACCGACAAATTTGCTCTCAGCCAATCAAATGCAAGGATTTCAGTAGCTTATAACAGTTGTCGGTAAAAATCACTGACAAAATACTTGATGAAACGCTCCCCTGTTTATGAAAAAGTTCCAGAAGATGTTACATCGCATGTTTGCCCCTCTCAGACTGTTTCAAAGGCATCTTGTTTATCAGAGGAGGGTCGAATAACTACACGTGTGAAGAAATAAACTAAGAGCCTACACCTCCGTCGAAGTTGAACAAAGATCCCCTACTCGAGAGGTTATTTGCACTGAGCATGCTGAAAGCATCATTAAATTAATTGTATGCTGAAGTTGGCAAACACGCCATGCGTTTGGAATGTAATTTAGTCATTCTGCACTCTGTGTCTGTTGATACTAGGATTTCATGTATGTAAACGTGCTTTTAGGAACACTTTACTTTATAAACCAAGGATCTTCAAACATGAGTAAGTGAAGGTCCTAGCATTCGTCTGAAATCGAAGTGAGAAAACAATTGTTTTTATAGCCCGAGACACCATATTTTCATTCTTCAAATTCGCCAGTAGTCACCTTGAATATATTTGACAAATACAGTTTCTTGGATGAATTTAGCAAAAATCAGTTTTTAGTTAGTTTACATGATTATCACAGTATCTATATTTATGTATTATGTTGTGTCTATCGGTACTAGTATATTGCATGGTGTTGCATATTATGTATGAAGTTTAGGGCTTATTCATAATAATGTATGCGATGAGGGCATTAAATGTTCTCGATATATATATATATATATATATATATATATATATATTGTGTGTGTGTGTGTGTGTGTATATATATATATATATATATATATATATATATCGTTTAAAAACTTTGATCTGCCAACTTCGAAAATTTCCAGGTAACCAGAATCCCAGAGAGAAATTCATTGGCTGACAGCATATAATTTTTATTCATCGAGGTATATTGTACCAGTCACTGTGAAACGACCTCAGTTTTACAGTTTGACACAGTTTTGCAAAGGATCAAAACATCAGATCTCCTTAGCGAAAATGAAATCATCTCACTCTCATCACCTACACCTTTTTTCTCCTGCCCCATGGATATCATGCAAAAAATACATCTCGCGAATAATAACCATCTAAAATACCTTTTCAATTCGGTATTCATATTTTTACCTCTTCTCTAATTGCAGCTTGATTGTGGGTCAAACGGCGGTGTTATTTGCTTTTCAACTAACTCTTTCAGCTCTGTAGCGAAGTCTGTATGTCTATTTGTGTAAGAACTGTGCGTGAGGGTTGCCTAGAGTTACTCCCAAATGGATCACGTGATCACACACGCACGGGAAATGTACAGAACATATAACAAAGTGTATGAAAGTGATGATGAGGAAATCATATAGCGGATATGAGAAAAACGTTTCTTCGATCGATGATCATGTCGAATCATAACCAAACAAGTTTGTAAAATGTGTACTTTTAGCGACGGATGTTCCAAATTTCTTTTACCCCCACCCTCTCCTTCGATTACGCGGCTGTTTGCAATAAAATGAAGTCGACTTTTATGTATTCACGACGGGTAGAAAAGACAGCGGAAATTGTAGGAGAGCTGAGAGTAGATTGGAAAATATTAGATTTTATAATGGCAAAAGTAACAGGCACTCAGCCGGTCACATAGAAACATTTCTCTTCCACCTTTATGGAAACGTCTCTACTTGCCTCGGTATATACTGTCTGTGCCATTTTCATTTTGATCATGGGTGTGTTCATGGTATACGGTTGCCTTGCATCGTACACTGTAGTTGGTTGCCTTAAAATAGGATCAGCTTCTAAAGGCCAATGCCCTATATGCAGTTCCCTTCTATATTGCCACGCTTGTATTCCCCGGTTATTTTCGATTTGATATGTCACTATCCATCAGACGTGACTCTCTCTGCAGAGTTGTGTATTAGTGATTTATCTCTTTTTGAGATGTGGGGGGAAACTGTAGTTTTTGCCGGACGCCGAATCTTTCAGCGTTGACTCTTGGGAATAACATTGTGTCTTTTTAGTTGTTGTTGGAAGAATCAGATGATTTGTCTTCGTCTTAAAAGATGTGGATAGGTCGAACAATAGTTTAAATAGTGTACACTTGATTCATTTAATCTAAGCATATATACGCTCCTGACTCAAGCAGAAGACAGTATACTCTACTTCAATTATATAAACATATCTACTGAAATATAAATAACCTTTGAACATTGTCTACTAAAATGCACGAAAAAAAGTCAATGATAAATATACTTAAATAACTTGAGACAATTTCTTGACTTGATTAAATTATCAAAGTGTCCTGTGTTGCATTCCCGTCTTCCCCTTTCTTCTTTGTTTTTCTATCTCTCCCCGCTTTCTGTAGACATCGAGATCATTTTGTGTCCTATCTCCCCTCCTCCTCTCCCCTACCACATTTTCCCATGGACTACTCTCCCTCCCCTCTCATTCGTGTCCGATTCCCGCATTACACCCAATGTACCCTCAATGTATCGTATTACATTGAGGGTACATTGTGTGTAATCATATTACGATATATCCGCTTCATGCCCTATGTCCCTCTCCCTATCACTATAATGTGCTCTATCTTTCACCCCCTATCCTCTCTCTTTTACCCTCTCTGTATTTAGAAATCTGTGCCATATCTTTTACCCTGTCTCCCCCGGCCCATCTCCCACTGTGTCTGTATAATCTTTGAAAATCTGTGCCCTGCATTTCACCCCCCCCCCCTCTCTCTCTCCCCCTTTTCTCCCCCTTTCCCCCTCTCACTCACCATGTCTTTTCGTCTACGGTGAATGCGTGCAGACGACCACCAGAACGATATCAAACGGCGCTATCAATACAGAAAAGCCGCGCTTTGGTACGGTGAAAATGTCAAAATACTCGAGGGGCTCGGCACAGGGAGCTATACGAATCAATCGAGCTTGTGTAGGGACTTCATTGGCGCTATCAAGTGGCGCCACGGATATTTCTAGTTAAAACGGCGCCATGCTATTTATTGTAGGGTGAATATACCTGCCATAATCACGAACTTTTATAAATCTATACCGATGAAAACATGTTCATTAGAATAGCTTGTAAAGATTCACAATAAAAGCCAAATATGCTTACCATGCTTACTAATTTTATTAATCCTAGACTTGATTGATTAAAATGTAAAGTATTCAATTTCCCTTATTCTGTGTCTCCAAATAGTGCATATTAATAAATGGTTTCGGATAGGTGCTCTCTTTTTTTTTTTGGGGGGGGGGATGGAGTGGTGGACTTCGCTGGGCACCGGGCCCGTGTGCTCTGTTGGTTGGCTCTCCTGTGAATTTTATGATTCCATGTTTGATATATTGTTGATATTATATTTTTGTGGGTGGCTCCGTTGTAAAGCAGTTTCATAACTGAATCGGACTACCCTCCACCGTTTTACTTGTCATAAATAAAACACAAATAAATGAATAATAAATAATACGCAGCCTATTATTCACGTAATCCTAGCCGATTTTTTTATCTTTGGAAATTGTTGTTACGTTTGTATTTGTAATGTTGGTATTCAACATCAGTGGGCCTGCTTTGATAGGATTTGCATTTCCTTACTTGGCTTTTAGTATTCATGGACATATTTAAAGATATTTCTATTTTTTTAAAAGTGCCTTAGAAATCAATGAAAACGCGTGATAGAAAGCAAGATAATCAATTGTGGGGGGGGGGGGGGGCGACAACTTCTTTTGAATTCCTTTGAAGTCACTCCTCATGTTAATATTTTAGAGAATTCCTATTATTTGAGAATCGACATTGATGTTTTCCTTTAGTTTCAGTGATAGTTTTTCTGACTTTTCTCACATTCTTAGCCTGATTCAAATATGTTTTCACTCCCCAATCTATGTCAAAATATTAGATAATAAGGGATAATGCATATATGTAAAAAAAATATATATATACATTGATATCAAGATTTATTTCGCAATTTCATTGTACTATTTTTCATTCAAATAATTTTTCCCGTGTAGCATTAATGAATCAACGTATGCGCAGATGTAAAGCACCATGGCTTGACAATGGTACATGATTGTCATTTACAACGAAAACAATTGAAAAACAAAATCCTTTTATAAAAGTTAGTTTTTATGACGTTTTTAAACAATTTGTAAAAGGTATACAATCCTACCTGGTGAGGGGCCATTCTCAGTCACGTGTGTGACCAAAATCCTGAAAAATAGTTCATTTAAACCTAATTTTTCAGTATTTGTCGTGTAGTAGAAGTCTCTAATTTTGGATATTTGAATAACAATCTTACCTCCAACAGATGGAGGGTAATTATTTTAAATGAGAGTACAACATTTTATTTCAGAGGTCAACATTAGGTTGGTCACATGTGTGACCTCGCTCAAAAAAGGGTCTTAATTGTTGATATTCAAACTTGCTTTTCTCGTTTTTTCCTTGGAGTGCAAGTTTCCACTTTTCATTACTGTATATGGTGGGATTGCTCTGAACAGTTTGAAAGCAGTTTTCCATAAATAAGTAAGCATTCATTTCTTTTAGAGGTGAAAATTGAGTAGGTCACGTGTGTGTCTGTGTGACCACTCAAGAAAGGGCGTTTTAAATGTCTCTGTAAAACATTATGGTTGGGTAATTACTTTTTCTTGTAAAGGAAAAGGAAATCTTCTTCATGTAAGAAACTGGTAATATAAAAAAAAATCAGTAAATGTAGTCTGATTTTCCGGCAATGAGGCAAAACTCGATGGTCACGTGTGTGACCGAAAGTTTCACTTTACAAAAAACATGAAGAATGGCTCTGAGAAGAAATGAGTTTCTAGAATTCCCCGATATGGCCTTCGAAATTTAATCAGCCATGAATATTTTAGTGATCGCGCTCGAGCAATGTTTTCAATAGACCGATATAATGAGAGCGCAAGGGAGATAGCAATATTGCTGTAAAACTGCCGTGATCATGATAATTAGGATAGAAAACAACAAAGCATCATTATTCAAGTTGTGCAGAGGCCGGAAAACGATGGAATAAGATATTTATTATTGCATATCAGCAACTGCATATCAGGAGATATAGCCTCTGTGTCTTATGTAACCCTTCCACACACTCCCATTTTCATAAATGCTGCAACCGCCCCGGACGACTTATGGCGCTGGTAGTTTCAGTAGCTAGCAACGCATCGCGTCACTACGGAGCAGCCGGCGGGCTAGCTCGGCTGGCCAACTCCACCGGTATATCGTGCCAATTATTTTCACTCCCGCATAATGTGCGCTCTTATAACACAGCTCGATGCCTCGCCAACTCATCACTTTCATTAGTTTCTTCTCGGCGGTTAAATGAAAAAAGCGAGAGTTCCCTTTTAAAGACAATGGAGATGCATCAGTACCGTTCTGAGTAAACTCCTTTCATGCTAAGAGGTATGCAAATAGTGGGTTTATTATGTGCTACGCTGGTGATGGATTTATCATTGGCTTTTAACCGTTTATGACGTGTATATTTACACGCAAGTCGGCTCGGGGTTCTTCCCTGTACACGTTTTACAATGCGTCATCTGAAGGGTTTCTCAAATCAACATCGGTGATTTTAAGCTTGACAATAATATCTTTCCGAGTTTGAACATTTTACATGATGCTGCATTCGTATTTTCCAAAATCAAGTGGATTTATTGCTCGGACACTGTTCCTGCCATATTTGGAATCATTTGTTTTCTGTGATTTTGTTAACGATATCTTGGTTTAACAGCCTACCAATCGGGGAAAATAGTAAGTATTGCATACCATTATGGATGTATGTATTGATTACTTATAGACCATGAACCGATCTATTTTTTTTCTGTAGTCTAAAATCGTCCGGAAAAGGGGTGCTTAAGGCAGAATACTAGATGTTTATAGTAAAGGTTGTGACGGTATTTATGTCTATAGGCTGCAATTTCATTTCATTTTTGTGGAATCTCCGGGTATTGTGCCAAATTAGATTATCAAACGACGCATGCATACACAGACTGTAAAAACTGCATTGATTCGAATTCTTCCTAAATTCTGGTTGATAATAAATAAAATCGAATTCATTCACAGTACCAGCTGGGAATGAATGCAGTATTAAACTGGAATATCTTACCCTTTAGCTTTCTTTAGACACCACTCTTTATTGTTTTCTTATAGCCTATTCTATTCTTTATATATGGCTCATTATTGAAATACGTTTTTGGGCAAGTCCAAGCTATTTTGTTACATACATGTACATGTATGTTATCGACCTCACCTCAGATTTTAGTATATCTGATTGTTGCATTAAATGTACCATAAAAGATCTTGGATGAAACCAAATATGAAGTGAAATGACACAGTTGATGTCAATTTTTATTCATAACTTCACAATACTTGATAACGTATAGGACACCAAATGACTAAATAGCTTGAACGTGCCCTTTTATGCATACAGTACTTGATATGGCTGCTGTTTCAAGAAATAGAAAATGTTTGAAAATAAAGCAGTAAGTAACGCCAATAATGACACACCCTCGGCGCGGTCGACATGCAGATACCACGTGAAAACGCGGATCTCAACCATCACGGCCATGTAAACATGGTAAATGGTCGATGTGATATCGACGGTTTGTCAGTGATAGGCAGATAGGCAAGGCAACTTCAAGGCGATTGTTTATGTCACAATCTTGAAATTAATTAATCGATGTTTATATGTAGTAATATTCCCATGATGACGTGTAACTAGCATGTTAGTATGTCCTCCATGGAATAGCATTAATACCCCAGTTACACCAACAAGACCGACACAAGACCGATAACAAACCGAACGAAAAATTACTTTGCCCCGAATTGATCGATTTTTGAGTCTGTGTGGAGTCAGTTTAGCGGTGTGACGGATGTATTATATGACGTGAGTTATATTTTGGGTAGTCACTAGATCTATCTCCGCATGTATTGATACAATTACTCACTTTTCCCGAATGACCATTTTATTGTGCATTTTTCTTTAAAAATGAGGTGATATGTGTGTGTATATATATATATATATATATATATATATATATATATATGTATATATATATAAATATATACAGTATATATTTATAGATGTATGTGTATGGGTGTGTGTGTATATATATATATATATATATATATATATATCACCTGAAGAATAAAGAAGCCCGGTAATTATAGTGAATTTTGCTATCATTTGCTATTATTATTATTATTATTATTATTATTATTATTATTATCATTATTATTATTATTATTATTATCATTATTATTATTATTATTATTATTATTATTATTATTATTATTATTATTATATTTATTTATTTATTTATTTATTATCTTCTGTATTTTGCTATTTTGTTTTTATTAGTTTATATTCTCAATTGTTATTGAATTGTGGTGGCTAAACAGGGCCTCATGGAAGACCACCAATTTCGGGGGAAATGTGCTACCCTGTATGAATATCTGAAAATGTGCTTCCCTGTAGAAATATCAGAAATGAATGCAAAATTAAATAAATAAATAGATAAATGAAAAAATAAATAAATAAATGAATGTTAAATACATGAATAGCTGAATAGAAAAATAAGCAAACACAACTCGTTGTGAAAGTTAGTTAACATTCGATAAATGATTAATGGATATGCTGGAGAACCCTTAATTTTTAATGGAGGTTTATTGTAAATGAAAGCGTTCGCCGACGCGTGGTACCATTCACTTGAAGGGCGATTTCGTGCAATGATTGTGTCCCGTACGACATATGGCTTGTTTCCATCATCTTCACACAAAAATGAAAAGAAAAAGAAAAAGAAAAGAATGATGGTAATGGTATACCAAAAAGAACCATTAGACATTGGTCGCATTGAGCGATTTTTAATTTTTGATAAAATAAATGAAAGAACCATTAGACAGTGGTCACATTGAGCGATTTTTATGTTTTGATAAAACAAATGGATACACGACATACACCGCCCTGATGATAAATATGTATAGATATTGTTTAAACCATACTATATTTGTTGTTCACGAATAGATTATATGGATAGAAAAAATGAAAGACCAGGAGAATCGACCACCACGCAAAGTTATGTAAGGGATCATGCAATATACACTCTGAAAAATATTGAAATACTGGTAAATGTGTTTTAGTTAAATTTTGACCATTCTTTACCAATATTTGAACAAGTTATTGCTTAGTTGGAAATCTATACTTCATCATTTTAAGCTCAGTTTGCTCTACAATGAAGGCTCTTAGATTTCCAAGCTTTAACGTTCACTTTGTTAGAGTACAGTTTTCAACAATTTTTAACATGACGAGCAGAGGTATCTTGTACTTTAGCATACTTTGGTATACTCACTTTTGATGTATCAATCTGTCTATAATGTAAGCTCGGAAGACAATGCACTGTTTCCATCCCCTGGATACGGTTGTCTTCGCTATTATTATTTAATAATACTAAATTCGATATCTCCCCCACACGGAACTTATTTTTTCAATAATATGCAGTATGGGAATTTCTGCTTGTGTACAATTCGTGATGTTCGTTCGTGGAATTTTCATCGTAACTCTTGTTGCAACAAACGTGGAATTAAAAAAAACAAAAACAAACAAAAACAAAAACAAAAACAATTTCTGGTCTGTCTGTCTTGCTTATATTTCAAGCTGGAAATCGAAGCATGACTAAACATAAAATTGTTATAATATGGATTTATATAAAAAAAAGTGTATAAGTATGTAATCTTACAAATTATTCTTACATGAGTGGAGCCGAGTTTTAGTCAAGTAGTCAAAGTGGTAGTGCGATGATAAATTTGTCCTTGTTACAACGTGGTGATCACGCGTTTGTGCATGAGAAGTTTACCGGATATTTTGATAGACACATCGACAGTAAAGTCATTCAAGCAAACTAATTCATACTAATTGAATTCTCCCTTCTTGATGGTAATGAATTTAAATGATTAAAGCATGGTCATTATACATCTAGGTCAGTTTCAGTGCTTTAGTCATTTACGTCAATGTGATAGATAATTGTGTAAAGTATTGGCCTACATGGTCTTGACATGTTTTCCACAAGAAAGGTTATACCATAGGGTCCATGGTTATATTTAGAAATGATGTGGAATTATGAATATGTTAAAATGCATGATATGTCACGCCATTTTGTTAGTTTTCGCAATGCACCGATTTGTATTATATATATATATATATATATATATATAGTGGGATGAATTCAAACCAAAGATGACGCAGGATACTCAGGAAATTTAAACTTTCGTCTTTCGACTTCTTCAGAAATTTATTCTGTCGTAAACAGAAGTGATGCCAAGGTCTTGTTGAATTCCTTGAATAATGTTAATAAAAACTATTAACATTATTAACATTAACATTATTCAAGGAATTCAACAAGACCTTGGCATCACTTCTGTTTACGACAGAATAAATTTCTGAAGAAGTCGAAAGACGAAAGTTTAAATTTCCTGAGTATCCTGCGTCATCTTTGGTTTGAATTCATCCCACTATGTTCTATATCACCCAAACCAAAGTGAATGGTAAAAGTAGACTCAACATCATCACATTATATATATATATATATATATATATATATATATATATATATAAGATAATAGTAAATCTAAAGAAAGAGATAGAACGATTTCTTCATGTTATCTACGGCAATACTTTTATCTACTGCAACATTCAATTCGAATATCATGGAGAGGAAATTTGAAAAAAACAACAAAACAACAAAAAACGACCGAGATTTAACTTCTTGAGAAGCCATAACCATTAACAATTTAATTAACAGAAAAAGTTAATCCTATTAGTAATGTTCCTTCTGGTACATATAGTTCCACCTGAAATATGAATATGATTAAAATTGAACAATTAGAAATACATGACGCAGGATCTCGCCCTTTTCTGAGAAAACCATTAAAAAAAAGTTTTTATTCATTTTTCTCATTAAAAAATTGTACATAATTTTATACAATATTACAAATAATTTTCACATAAATATTAATCCTAACTGAAGTTTCACATTTTAAAAATATAATGCAAAAATATTTTCATGTAAAATCTATTTGCGAATATAGATCGGCTACATATTTCAAGAAGAAAAATGATTCATATATATAAAGAAAACTGTAATAAAAGTTTCACATTTCATTTTAAAAAATGCACAATTACATTGTATTTTCACATAAACAAATCGCAAAATCAATTTTGAATTTCGTGTAATTTTGTTAATAGCCCAAAAAGAAAATTCCTAATAGGGCCTAACCGACCATGTTATTTTCTTAATTTCCTTTAGACGTACGTAATACCCCGGTCACACGGGGTCCGCTCGCTATTCATAAGGACCGCTATTCATAGAAAACAGCTATTTATTTAACACGCGTTATGAATAGCGGTCCTTATGAAGAGTTATGAATAGCGGTCCTTATGAATGGAGGTCGTTATGAATAGCGAGGTAATTTGTGTATGGTTTGCTCGCTATTTAGAAGAACCGCTATTCATACAAAACCGCTATTCATTTAGTCACGCATTATGGATAGCGGTCCTTATGAATAAGTGGTCCTTATGAATAGCGGTCCTTATGACTAGAGAGGTTACCCCATTCACACAACTAGACCATCTACAATTCTTAACAAACTCCAAACCAACTGCATCCTGGCCATTCGGTGTAATGTAAGGTTTTGATCGGTCTTCTTGTGCTATGCGCTATACAAAAATGGTTTTATAATTATTATTGTTATAAAGCTGTATATAACCTGTTCCAGGGTGGAATAAAATGATTTTCGGTGAGACTGTGATCCTATACTCCTAATTTATAATTTTTGAATATAAAGTGTAGAGGGAATACAGTAATACTTTGCTACATTTGTCTTTCCGAAGAATAGCCTATCTGCTCGGTGCAACTCTCTTTTTATCGACAGCAGTGGAAACACATTCCACGTGGGAGAAAGGTTGCAGCCTATGAGTCCGTGCTTTATATCGTCTTAAGATCATGAAAGTGGTTTTATGGGCAACAGAACAAGAAGGATTACTACCTTTGAGAGGTTTTTCTTCTTCTTTTAATGGTTATTATAAAATGACAATGATGATTATGCCAAACTCACAACGTGTTCTGCCTGCCATACATTTAAAAATGTAAGATTATTGTAGAAAATATATTCTATTCACAGAAAGCTAGAAATCAATCACTTTACCTTGAGGGGAAATGTATTCAGATTGAATGCATACAAATAAAAACAAAATGGTGAAATGTTGAGAAAAATCAGACAAAGGATAATCAAATATTTTAAAGAAATCCAATGTTTAACTCTTTATGTGCCACGCAAATGATCTCCCTGTAATATCTTATTGGGTAGATTTACCAAATGCTTTAAGACCATACCTGTATGAATATTTTCCAGTGAATTTATCAGTTGAGGAGTTTAAAGGGTTGTCTTGCATGTAGCTAATCAAGACTTGCAATTGTTAATTTTGCAAAGAGTTGGACAG
>CM046835.1:24404087-24651587 GCA_025618425.1 Heliocidaris tuberculata
GACGTGAAGATGAAATTCATCCTGCTTCATGTAATAATGGTTATAAAAATGAAATAAATAAGATTAACGTTGTCGGTCCATGTGACGGATATACTTCTTATTGCTGTTATGTTTGTATCATGTCTGTCTCAATGTTCCCTTGTCAGTGCTTATGATTATTTAGTCATCGTTATTTTGTCACTTATTTTGCCCGCAGGACATGATTATTTGTCCCCAATACAATATCGGCTTTTACTTCTTGTCTACCAAATTTCCTTTTCTCCCAGTTCAACGCCTTCATTTTGTCAAACTCTTTCTCGGTCCTCATTCTCTCTCCCTCTCCCTCTCTCTCCCCTCTCTTTCTTTCTTTCTTTCGCTCTCTCTCTTCTTAATTCTTTCTCTCCTTCTCTCATCCCTCTATCTTCCCTTTCCTCTGCGCTCGTCATACCCCTTCCCTCCCCCTTCCCCTCTATGTCAGAGTCTTCAGTTATCTCCTTTCCTCCACCCTTTGAAAGCAACAACCATCTCTACCCCTCCTCTCCTCTTTTGCACCGTCCCCGACATTTTTGTCCTTTTGTTATGACAATTTCCTGTTTACAACCCTTTCATTTCATACTCAGTGGATGCTTTATTAGTTTCATCAATTGCAAATAGTAACTGCCCGCTTGATTATAGATTCTCCTGTTTTATATAGCTCTACCAACAAATTCTAATGGATGCCATGCATCAATTGCTTATTGAATATTTTCAAACTGATTATGTTCTGCACATGAAAAATTAACCCCGAACGATGTTTCGTCGCTCAAGTCATTAAACGCATTAAAGTATGCCATTAGCGAGCATTATCCCGTTGTATTGTGTTATTACTTTGAACTTTCCTCGGGGGGAAAAAACAACAGCAACAAAACGACGCAATTTTACCAACATCGCGATGTTTATATACGGAGGAAATTTCTTAGCAACAGGTCACGTCATGTCTTTTGACTGCTTCCACAGTGAAATTGCGATGCTTTCACCGTCGTGAACTTTTTGAAACTACTTAAAGTTAAGAGAAATTTACATATACCATTACCCTCTTCTATCATGTTAAAATGACGGACGTATATGTTTTTCTAAGAACGTTTGTGCCGGATTTCCCCGTCCCTTTTAGAAAAGCGTATTTTTTTTTGCAATTACCGAGGGAGTTCGTGTCGGTTTGAAACACAAACAGAGCTCCGAAAATAGAGCAATTTGAGTACATAGGAGAAGGAAAACAAATATGAAACAAAAGTATTAAAATAAAAGACGGAAGAGTTGGGAACAATATTAACATTTTTGTCGTCAAAGACAAACTGCAGAATGATAAGGGAAGCGACATTTGAAATTTACATGTAGTTGACGTTATGAGTCGATGAATTATTGTTTTGCTGAAGTAAAGAGCACTCAGAGATAGTCATGATGACGCACCTGGGAAGGGGGAGGGGGCGGTGGGAGACAGATAGAATTGAAATTAAAACCAATGAGAGAGAGAGACAGAGAGAGAGAGGGAGAGGGGGGGGGGGGTGGTAAAACAATTTTGTTTTTATGAGAATGTGGAAGTTATCATTATTTTATTCAAATAACTGTCACCGATAATTCAGCTTCAAAACACATTTACTTTCTTCTCACAGTCAAATAAGTACGTAATGAAATTTACATTGACAAAAACATGGTCGAAGGAGGAGAGGGTCCCAGGAAGCACATGACTTGTGTTGGGGTCGCCGTAACAATTCATTATGTTACATGTGTAAAGGAAAAGTTTCCTTGAAGGTCGAAAAGTCAAAGTTAAAGTCCAGATATATTCACTTATCGAATTTATAAAAAGAAATCGAGCAATTCGTATCCATGTAACCTGGTAACTATCAGCAACACTATGAAATTGTATACTGTCTAAACTTCGGTGACGAATATTGTGTTTTTGTTTTCTATTTTCTTTATTCTTTTTTTTAATAACCAGTTTTTTTTGGTGTTTTTTTTTTTTGTTCCTTTTCTTCCTCCTTCTCCTCGTCCTATTTGTCAAGCTCATCCCCATTCTCATTCTCATTATGCTCCATCAGTGTAAATTGTTTTTTTTTTAAAATGCTTCTTTACTCGTAAAATTTAGAAACTGGACAGGTGATAATAATTTGGGCAAGATACGTCCCCCCCCCCCCCTGACGGAATTGTGCCAGTTGACCGAGCTACTCAATATTCTTAGAATTCCCTTTCTTAATGTAATCAGGTATTAAAAGAAATTAAGGAAATTAAATTCTGAATAAATATTGAGATTACTCGTGGTTTATGTAATGTGCCATACTGAGTAATGCAATATGAAATAGATGTAGATGCTGTTTTCTTTCTAGGTTTAATATAGTAACTTCCAAATTTAGAAATTCGGAAAACGGAACTGAAAGTATTTTTTTTTATTGTTCGGGGGAATGGGGGGGGGGGGGGTCGCTCGGATGTATGAATCGAGAATCCTCATTCATGCAGCTGCAAATCTATGTAAGCGTATGGTGTGTTTGGTGATGAGACGTATGTTAAGCTTTTAAACTGCACCTCGAGCTTATCGTGTAACTGCACTGAAATGCCTGTCTTGAATGAATACAATGATACACAGAGAATGGGTAGGACTGTACCTGATATGTCGAATGCATTCCCACATGCCATAGACCCTTTGTAAGATTTGTTGATTATTCCCGTCCCTTCACGAGGGGGAGGGGCGTACGCCTTGCAGTTTCCTCCTATGCGGGATTGAAATTCAGACATAAATATGATTTTCTGTATTCCAAACTGGATGTCCACAAACCTGTGTAAACAATGAAACTCCCTCTCTACTGGTTTTTGTTATAGATGACTTGTTTTGATATGTATTTTTTAAATAAGAAATACTGGCATTTTTTTTCTTGTCCTCCTTTAACATTTTACCCGTAGGTCTTCCTCTTTCACTTTAACATGGCATTTTGTCTTCTTTTCTCTGTCCGCACAGTTCACTGGATCAGGATACGGCCAATTCAAGCAGCGAGTATCTCCGATCTTTCTGATGGTGAGCTTAACTCTAAACACTTAACATTATCATTGTAACTTAATACTTTGTAATATATATAATAGTAATAGTAATAGTAATAATAGTAATAGTAAAAGTAATAGTAATAGTAATAGTAATAGTAATAGTAATAGTGATCTCTGTGTGGGACAAGTACTGATTTTAATGGTGAAACATGCAGGTTGTCTTCTCGTAAATTGATTGCAGTTTTTCTTGCATTTTGAAATGCTTTGTGACTGATCCTTTACACATTATAGCCTTGAGTCAATCGAAATGTGTAGGTACCGCCTCTCTGGACACTGTCGGGTACTATTATGATGAGTGAAAATTAATGACGATATGAAAGAAGAATAATTTTGTCCGAGATTTGATTTGATTCCTTTATTAATGAACAAATACTCCTATTGTTCGAACAGAAACTCGACAAATTCAGATTCAACATCATTACTATGAATTCCATAGGTTTATTACTCCGAAATTTTTTTTTCTTTTGAGAGGTTCGTATTTCTGAAAATTCGTTTGTTAGAACTTTCGAAGGTTTTGTTATCCACAATCTACAGTATTCATTTTTTTCTCTTTTCGTGCATTGAATTACAGATTTGTGTTAATTGTGCCGGGTTCCTGTTTTTTTTCTTTTCTTAATCGATCAGCAAAAACATAATGTTTAACCACGTTTAGTCCGTGTCTGGTATAAAAATAATGATTAAAAAAAAAAAATCCCTTCGAAAGCGAAATGTGATATATGACAGTATGCAATATCAACTGAGTTTCTTACGGTCACGTTCTGAATTTATTGATATGGATATCTAGCTTCATGCGTACGTGTATACTGTACGCATGCACTGAATAGAAATTGCGAGTAATATTAATCGGACATTGATACATTTCAAACAGTTGGAGGTAGTTTAGAATTACCAACTTAGTTCAGCCCGTGACTCGAAAACAAAACACCCCCTCAAAAAAAAAAGAAAAAAAAAAGATGTAAATAGATCAAAGCGAACATCAAGAGATATGAAAAGGTACTGCAAATGAGTGCTTTTAAGAGTAGCACACCTACTTCTTGATATCTTGGATAATTAACTGCAATTTAATGATTTTAAGCTTGATTCTTGCTCTTGCACGTTTACGTTAGCGCTATTTCGATTGAATAATTTTCCCTTAGTGTGTATTCACGCTATTTATACTAAAATTGGATATTGATCCGTGAATACTGCTTGTGATTTTTTTGTACGGATAGTATGACGCCTTCAAAAATTAATGATGCGGAATTGCGGATACATTTGAAATTTGGGTAAGATGATCGAAATGAAGAAGTGAGTATATATAGTATCGCAGGTCATTTGATCAAAAGCTCTCAGCTTTCCGTGCATGCATGCTTCCACATTAATTTGCAGTATAGTATAACAGTGGCCTCAAATTGATAACTAGGCCTGTTAGAAATATTTAGGTTAATAGCTTGATAAAGTTAACAGAGATATTGAATTCTATATTGGGATCTACAAGAAGCAATCTAGCTTTTTATCCTAATTCGAAAACGAATATATATATATATATATATATATTCGTTTGGCCTTGTATGGCCTTGCATGGCCTTGCATGGAATATGTCCTCAGTATACCTTGTAGGAACTTGAATTGATCAATTCAAATCTATATTATAGAAATTGTTGTCACAATGATAATTTTAATTTAATTCGAGTATGTAGGTCAAAGGTTTAAGGTCAAAGTTTACAGTTCATTGAATATGCGAAAATAGCTGATTATATGCGAAAATGTGGTTTCCATTCGATAACGTAATGTTGTTGAATAAGTCAAAAGTCAAAGCTCAAAGCTCAAAGCTCATTAAATATGCAAAAATTGCTAAATATGTACACGAGAATGTTAATTTTCAGATCTTCTCATGGGTCATTCCATAAAGTAGTAAACTTTCTGTACATCCAATCCCCAGGTATTAGTAACTTCCTTGCCTAGAAATATAATAGTATAGTCTAATGGAGGTAACTTGTTCTGACGTATATCATGTATAGGCCATTTTGTACCCGGCGAGGGGATGATACGCTTTGCGTTGCCCTTGTTGCAATAATGTGTTCGGAAGTTAAATGGTTGTCATTATTTATTACAAAAATATGATTACAGCACTTACCACTTTATTTTACCAGTGACGTCACTTTAACCCTAAAAGGGCCGGGATATTTTGGCTATGCCACAGCGGGGGGGGGGGGGGGGGGGGGGGGGTGGAATCCACCCCCCCCCCCGAGATCTTGACCGTCGACCGCGCAATCGTGCCGAAAATCGGCACGCACGTCGTCCACAACGTAATCTACAAAACTGTATAGTTAAATGCTCCGAAATTATTTCACATTAATTAATTATGCTAATTTATGCAAGAAATCAAAATTTTGCTCTTAATCATTAAATAAAGCTCAAAAAATTCTAATTTTTGGTCTAGACACTCTTTCCAGTATTCTTAGCAAATATACTTGAAAAAAATTCGGTATCAAATTTGATTTCTTATATATTTTATTGTATTTTAAATTTCTTATGTATTTATTTGTTTTTTTACCTTTTGTTTTTTATTGTTTTTTGATGATGAAATTTGTCGGGGACACTTGTACGATCATAAACAGCTTAAAATAAATTAATTTTAATCAGTAAATGTAAAAATATTCATAGATTTCTAAATTTTGGCTGAAAACACGTTTTGTATTGAAATTATACATGAAATCACGTTTTTGAGCAATTTATGGTCCGACGTGCAAGTACGAAATGTTGAGTAACTTCGGAACCGCATGCCCGGACATCGCGAACATGGTCTCAAAAGATGCGTGAGATTCGAAAGAAAAAAGTCATGAAACGCCGCCGCGACTGCTTGCGCGTTGCGGACATATCGCGAGAAAAGACAAGGGGGGGGGGGGGGGGGTGGATTCCACCCCCCGGCCCTTTTAGGGTTAACGTTTTGAATGGGAGTGGGGGTGGGTTGTCGGATTTTTCTATGTCTCTGTTCTCTCTACTCACTCTCCATTTCCTTGTCATGTTTATAATCATCTCCTATCTCTCTCTCTCTCTCTCTCTCTCTCTCTCCATCCTATCCCCATCTCTCTCTCTCAGTCTCTCTTTCTCTTTCTCTTTCTCACACTCTCTCTCTCTCTCGCTGACTAATCTATTTTGTTTCCACGTACCCGCCATCATGAGTATAATGCAAATTTCAAACATTTCGTATAATAATCTAATGCTATGGCGTATAATGTTTTATGTGGCAATTTGTACCCCGTTTGTACGTAAATGATCATTCACGTGTAAAGTACAGTACGGTCACGTTTTCTTCTATCGAGTGAACCTCAAAATCTTGCGGTTCCTAAAATGTGCTGCGTGGTGTGTGTGAGGGCGTGTGTGTATGTATTGTTTAATTTTCCACGATTTTGAGGTCGCTCGACCTTCTTTAAAAATAAAATGTCATTTTCTCAGCCTTTCACTTTTTCTTTATCGCTCCTTCACACCACATTCTTACATCCCTTGGGTAGCCCACTTCGATTCGCAAAATACTCTTGAATTAACGAAGAAGCATGATCACCAGCTTCCGTTTCCGCTCCTTAAAAAGGTCACCCGCCTTTCTTAAAAGATCAATCCCCTTCTCCCCGCTGATCGCTGCTGTTCTCATTGTGGATGATTTCCGTTTAATCATATTTTAATCATGGAAATGTCTCCAGCGAGCTCAAAAAAAAAAAAAAAAAAAAAAAAAAAATCGTTCCTCTCAATATCAAGCATTTGAACAAGACTTTAAATTTTGACTTCTGTCTTCCTCCTTTAAAGTCATCAACTATAGGTTATTATGACGTCATATTTCCCTAATTATCATTATTACAATTTGAGGAACTGAAGAATCGTAGAAAACGAAATAAATTAATTTTCAGTACCATTATGAAATGACATTTCTCAAGAATAATGGACTGAAATATCAAGATTTAAGTGACCTGAGGGGAGTTCGGGCTGGAAGAAGGAAAGGATGATAAAGAAAAATAGAAATGATATTCTGTTTATGATAATCATTGATATACTTTTGAAAATACGAACTGGTCATTATGTGACAGTAGCGTAGTCTGTATACTTTTTTTATCATATCCTTTCTCGAAACATGTGATTGGATATTGTTGAATAAAATAGTAAACCTGATGTCAACTTCTTCTTTCGAAGCACGTAAAAGAATAAGTCCCCAATGAGGAATCCCTGTTAATATTTTTCGTTTGCAAGACCTTTTGCGTTCTCTGCATGCAGCGGTCGCAAAGTATATTTTTTAATCGAGGAATTATAAACAAGATTAGGTATGGAAGAGAGGAAGAGAATGAAATAAACAGATGAGAAGATATATTATTTGTATTTTTTAATGTAGAAAAGTAATAAATCAATCAAAGTGGTTAACTCGGCATATTTATGGAGATAAAATAATGCAAGGCGGAACACTTTGTGTTGCTAAACTTAATCCATTATCTGTATTTTATGAAATTAACTCAAGAGGAGAAGAACACTGTAAAATTGAGAGACAAGAAGCAACTGGAAGTAGATCATGAGATGGCACGATATCTTCCGGAGATTAATACCCGTATTAATCTGCTCATCGTTACCATGACGTACTTGATCCGTTTGCATATTGAGCTTAAAAGCAATGTGAGTAGGAAAGTAAACAAAACCAGAGCTTTTATCTCGGGAAAGTAAAAGAGAAGTGGTGACCTAAATTTTTAGATGGAAGTGGAGAGGGGTATAGGATAGTGATGGGGGGGGGGGGGGGGAAGGGGGATGGAGGAGGTGGTTGGGGAGGGGGTAGGAGATGGTCGAGATGGTTGGGGAAAGGGATGACAAATCTTCTACCCTGAAATGGTAACGAAGGCAAACATTCTATCCCCAAGTACTCATATGGACAACATAATGAAAACTGAAGTGAAATTTCTCGATTTTCAGAGAGGATGAAAACTAAATGTAATAACCGAAGTGGGGTAATATTTACTATTTTCTTTTGTCAGGAGTACATTATATATTTTAAATACAAAACCAACGACGGAAGAAAATGCACGATGTTTGTAGCGTTAAATTCCTGTTTCTACTTTTCCTTTGGCGTGAATTAAGTATTAATAAACACTTGGAAACCCCATATTCAGCAGGTAAATAGCAGTATAAGGAAAAAAAGTTGGTATCTTGTTTAGGCTAAGGCATTCGTACCGAAACACACTTTGATATTGTTGTATAAAGCTCTAATACAACCGCATATTACATACGGTATTGAAGTATGGGGAGCACTTATAAAACAAACCTTCAATGTATGGTATATACACAAAGGATGGCAATGCGTGCTATTACCTTTAGTTTTTTTCAGATCTCACTCGAGACCATTATTCCAATCTATAAGAATCTTTAATGTGTTTGAGTTACATCATTTATCAGTAGCAACTTTCATGTTTGATTTAGTACACAGAAACTTACCTCACTCCCTTATCGATTATTGCGACATCATACAACACAGCTATTCAACGAGACTAAGGGTAGGAGGACAGTCGCACCTTCCACATTTTAAAACGACTCAGGGTAAATTTTCAATGTCAGAATGTCATTTGTAAGTAGCAATTGCTGGAATAACTTCCCAGTGGTATAAGACTAGAAAATACAAGAACCGGTTTTCGCAATGTTGTAATGCAGCTGTTGTTAAATGATGCAAAATAATTAATTTTTAAAAGATAATTTAATCAAAGATTAAATTTTACAACCCTGCTTTAGTTAGCACTTATTTAGTATTAGATGGATGGAATTTTAGTTAGCTTCGTAAATCAGTGGTTTTGTATTTATACATTGTTTAATGTGATAACTATTGTAAATATTAGTTTAAATCATATGCTTATATAATATATCGAATGATAACTTGCATTTTCATAAGCAAATCTTAAACCCGGGGCCGGCGGACCTGACTAGCACATGTGCTATTTTCTGGTTCCATTATGCCATTCTTTTTCTTGCTTTTACCATGATCTACTTATAAAACGTTTTCATGTAAATATTGTAAATATCATAAGGTATCGTATCTTGTTAGTGGTAAATAAATATAATCATCATCATCATCATATCATCATATTATCAAGAAAAAAACCGGTTGATTTGTTTTGTGTTTAAACGACCTTTATTCCTATTTTTCGCATCATGCATTATTCAACATCCTACATCTGTCAGAGACTATCACTGTATTCATGTTTCTGCTTGACAATAAGTGGCAATCTTGCTTTTATTAGAGACATACAAGTAAGAAGCATGATTATGAAAAAAATATTTAAAAAATCAAGAGCATGAAGACAAGAAAAGGGGCATGAGCGAGTGGAAGGGCTTAGGGGGATAAGAGGGGAATGGGTCATGCAGGGGAGGAGAGAGGAGTAGGGGAAGGAGAGGGGAGGAGTCGAAGTCGGAGAAGGAGAGAGGCGAGAGAGTATATGTATGTACTGTGGCAATTAACATTAGATTATAATGACGGTCAGACTGATGAACTGACAGTCAGACAGAATATGGAAGAATGGTTTAAGTAAAAAAAAAAAAAATGAAATCCTTTTTAAACACTACTGGTGAAAGTCAAGCACAGTACCTCTAATACATTTTTCTCATTTCATTTAAAACGACTTATATTCAACAGCAAGAACAGAATAGCATATTAATGCTCTCTCAAAAGTCTCCTTAGTAATCAGTGATCATTTATCATTTCTTTTCCCATTTCAATGAAATACATCGATGTGACAATACATGTAGTTCAGTTTACTTTATAAGAGAGCTAAATTAATTATTGTATTGTACTGTCGTGTATACTCGCTCCTCCTTCTTAGAAAAACCCCTTAGCACAGTGGCAGATTTAGGGGGGCACATCCGGCCCGTGCCCCCCTTTGAAAGAAAAGTATGCATTAATTTTGTGGCCCCCTTTCAGAACGAAAACCTTTTTGTTTTTGTTTTTGTTTTTGTTTTTGTTGTTTTGCTTGTCAGAGAATTAAGGAGGGTAACTGGACCCCCATAACCCCCCCCCCCCCCCACTGAGCGAATTTTGGAGGTCTGGCGATTTTTTTTTTGTCGTACCCCCCCCCCCCCCTTGGAGCGACTTTTCGAGAACAAAAAAATACGGGTCTCCCTTTTCCAAAAGTTGACAAACCTGCATTTGTGTGCCCCCTCTTATACAAAATCCTGGATCCACCCCTGCCTTAGCATACCCCACCTCGTTGCCTCGATACAGTCAGTCAGTATACCGAGGCACAAGCAAGCGATGTAATTAGAGACGGAGAAATAAGTCAAGATTTGAGCATAATGAATGCAGCGGTGAATGAAGCACGAAGTTTAATTATGGTAGTTGAGGGTAAACAGTCACTCAATCTTAGCGACGGCTGGTAATGCATCTTCAAGAGTCTACCCAGGTGGAAAAGGGGTGTAAAGGTTCCCCGCCATGCACCCTGCCCCTCCCTGGTTTCCTTTATTTTGTTTGAGATGTTACCAGTGAAGCGATATGATTGGTGAAGAAAACAACAAACAAACAAACAAACAAACAAAACATGTAGAATAATCTACTTCAGGTGTTTACCCGTGGAAAATTAAAGGGGGTAAAAGGTCCGCCGCTATTCTCCCCGCCCCTCCCTGTTTGCATTTATTTTGTTGCAGATGTGACCAGTGAAGCGATACGATTGATATAACATGAATATTTAGGACCGAGTGACTCCCCAAGAAAACAAAGAAAACAAGTTGAATAATCTTCTTTAAAGGCCTTTTGCAGGCCCAAAATATGATATAGAAGAAAAACCTCCCATTCGAATAATAGAACTCTAAGCTGACCTTTCGTAGAACAGTTATCGATCGTAAGAATTCCGGTAGAATTTCCAGCGGATGAGATACTATTTGGCAAAGAGTTACCAAGTGTAACACTTGTGATCTATAACAAAATCAACGATTCTGTAACGAAATCAGTCTTGCCAATTGATTTTGTCCTGGAAATCAGTCTTGGGATTGATTTCGTTTTAGGAAAGCAATTTGTCTGGTTGACTTTGTCACAGAATCAGTGATGACGAAATAGAACCGCAAGTCTTACACTGGGCTTCCCATTTTCGGCATCGACTTTTTTTTAACACCCCCCCCCCCAAAAAAAAAATATTTTTCGGACATATAGCTGTAGGATTTCCTGCGTGTTATCGTTGTAGAATAATGCTGATCCATATCAAATATCATAATACTTTCATAAGACTGTGCAAAAGGGATAAACTCTTTTTATTGGTTCATAATTGCATTTCCTTCTTGTTTTTTTTGTTGTTGTACAATAGCCTTCGGAAATCTGCTTTAAAGCATGCGTTTTTCTTATCAAGTATGAATTGACATAGATAATGTATCAGATGTGTGACAGTTGGACAATAATTCACCCACGTTTTTGATATAATTATAAAATGGACAATATAAGTAACGATGAAGTGATACCGTGAAGGGATGAATCCTTCTGTGTCTTACTCATTGACGAAAATGGAACTGCATGTGCATATTACATATTGGGCAAATATTATGGAGCGAGCTTGTACTCAACATGGCACTCGCACAGTACATGGAATATCTTATTATTAATAGAAACCAGTAGCGGATCCAGGATTCTGTGGTCGGGGGTGGGGGTGACACAAGTCCCGGAATTCTCTGACAAGCCCCGCGGTAACCTTAAAAAAAAAAAAAAAAAAAAAAAAACTCCCCATTTTCAGGTGCCTTTCGGGGTCTTCGGGATACAAATAAAGGGTACTTTTTATGCCTACGCCCACCGAAGGCGGTGCCGGAGGCATCATGTTTTCGGGTTGTCCGTCCGTCCTGCTTTCTCGTTCTCGCGATAACTCAAGAACTACACGAAGTATGAACTTCAAACTTTGTGCCAGTATGTATCACCATAGGAAGACGATCTGATGAGATATCGGGGAACGTAGGTCAAAGGTCAAAGGTCAAAGGTCATTGAGGTCAATATTTGAAATTTCAGGTGTTAGCCTCGTTCTTGCGATAACTCAAAGGTCAAAGGTAACAGGTCAACAGGTCAATTTCGCGATAACTCAAGAACCACATTAGATATGAACTTTAAACGTTGTGCCAGTATGTATCACCATATAAAGACGATCTGATGAGATTTCGGGGTACGTAGGTCAAAGGTCAAAGGTCACAGTGGTCAATTTCTGAAATTGCAGGTGTTAACCTCGTTAACGCGATATCTCAAGAACCATTAGAGGTATTTACTTCAAACTTGGCGCTAATGTGTATCACCATAGAACGACGATCTGATTAGAGTTTGGCTAATGTAGGTCAAAGTTCAAAGGTCATAAGGTCATTTACCATGAAATTACAGGTTTTCGCCTTGTCAACACTCTCTTGAACAATTTGACCCTCAACTTCAAACTTGGAAATAGTAATTTTTAGTATGCATCACCATAGTGAGACGAACTGATTGGATTTTTGTTCACGGAGGTCAAATTTGGCGGGTCATAGATGTCATTATATCTTAAATTAATGTATTTCAGCTTTGTTATCACCATATCTCAAGTATTTTGTATTCATGACTAGGAGGAAATAAAGTGATCAGACTTTTGGGTTATAAGGTATAAGAACAAATGTCAAAGAGGTCAACTGATATGTAACTGTAGGCTTTTTATTCAGGTTATTACAACAGTTTGAGCCATCAACTGAATTTAGGCGGAGGCATATATGAGACGTAATCGCATTCATCTTGTTTATTTTGTACTAGAAGACAGGTTGGGCTCTGTCCCGTGCCCCCTTGAGCCTGCCACTCTTGTATCAGTCGGGTGAGAAAGCGAAGGGGGGGGGGGGGGGAGAATGAGGTGTTTATAACAGTAGAACCGATCGACCGCCTTTTGTGTCCCGTGGAACTAGTGTCCCCTTGGATTAAAACATTCTGTGCATGATATAGAATGTGTCATATAGGTGGCGCCGCTAGAGTTCATGCATTATTGAAAATCACGTGACAAGAAATCTGGAACACGTGACCTTTTCCTGGCGTCTGTAAGTTTTTTATTTGACACGACGAAGGGAAATCCCGCTAGTAGCCGTGGGGAATTTAGTCCTGAATAACGCATTAAGACGAATGGTCGTGCGATTTTCAACTCGCGGGTCCAAGGGAGAAGTAATTTGGCGTCCCTTAAATGGACAGTTTGTTTAGATTAGGCATTTATTCGAAATGAATTACTATAAGTCTGGTACTTATGGAAGATATAGTTTATATTTAGACTTTGTATTTCCATGCATGTTGAAACTAATGCCTCCGGCTGAGACGCAATAAACCCCAAGTGTATAGCTGATTAGAATTTTGTCTACAGACGTGGCATTGGGGTTGTTTATATCGCTTTGTGTGTTTTTCCAATACTCAAAATTCATATACTATTCATGAAGATTTTAATAAGATCTATGAATATCAATCTTGATGAGCTTGATGAGTAGATTTGGCATAAATACAATCTTAAAAAGATTGATTATTTGCAATTATTTAAAAAAATATTTATATTCAATGATTAAATGGATAATCCTCACACAGTGGATATCTGCAATGATCACCATATCCCTCTCAATAACTTTTGTACCAAGCTGAATTGATTATAAGCAGAAGAGAAATAGAGAGGTTGTAGTTTAAAAGCAATTTGACAAATAATAGGAAGGCAGTGTATGTTTGCAAACCACAATTACTGTATTAAAATCGATGTGAATCTCAAATTGGCAAATTGGTCATTCTACTGTAAAAGTGTGGGTAACTGTCCCGTGTTGTACTCTAAATTTCCATTTCTCTCCAAAAGTAATTTTCCCTTGAGGCTGCGCTCGAGATATATGTCTAGTAGTTGTAATTATGTAAAAAAGAAAAAAGAAGAAAGAAATAAAAACAAAGGAGCCTGCTCAACATGCCATTTCAATTCATGAAAGTCATATTTACTCATTTTTTGTGTGTGTTGGGGTATAAATGGGAGAGCTGCCCGTCATTATTACATCACAGTTACTTTTACCCATTTGATATAATGATCTCATGTTTCAAAACTTCAGAGCTATAAATATTGTTTATCCAATTTCGTTCACATTTTCCAAAATCTGTTTTTAATGATTTTCTGCTTTCATTTGGAGCTGGGTTTAGACCGTCGTGAGACAGGTTAGTTTTACCCTACTGATGAAAGGTTTACGCTTGGTGAATTCTGCTTCATGCATTCAAAATGTATTAAAGAATCAAACGTCATTTCAGGATTTTTTTTCTTCAGCATTGTTTATAACTTAATGATTTTAGAAGAAATACCAAGGCTTATGAATAAATATAACAATGTTACAAGAACGCCGACAGTCAATATGAATATAACATGAATGAAATAACAAGTTGAAACCCATGTTGTAATATGACTCCCCATTTTCGATAATCATAAAAGTTAGTTTCATTTTTATCAATTTACACCTTTCTGTCAACGTCTTTTAACGTCTAGATGTCTGTATATCAAATTATTTTCTCCAGTGACTCACACCAATAAAATAAACAACACATTATTACGTTAAACCGTCTGTATAGCATGTCCAGTGGCTGGGAAATACGGGTTATTATTGTTAATAAGCCAGACTATCATATCACTCAGGTCAGTTAAATGTTATGGTAAATTTCTTTTCTTTTCTTTTTATTTTTAGGTTCGTGCATTAATGTAATCTATACTATTTGAAGAAATAGCATACATTTATGTAATCTTTACCAACTGAAAAAGAAGAAGAAGAAAAAAAAAATCAATTGGATATAAAGTTTGGGCTATATTTTATAGTCATTACGTTGTGAAGGGGATTTTCTTCATGTCATTTTAAATTTTAGATTTCAAGAAAGTGTATATTGTCTGTTGAGAGCCAGAAGGGCGCTAACTCTGTGTTAAAGCCATTATGAGTTAGCTCCCTTCTAGCTCCAAGCAGATGATATGTTTATGTGTATATATATATATATATATATATATTGACAGAATGACATTTATTTCAGTATACCTTCCATTAAAACAACTATCAGTGAGCACCAGAGTTGTGTTCGAGGAACAGTTCTTACAATATGTATATATATATATATTTTTAAAATTTATTTCTTTTTTAAATATACTGTATATATATATATATATATATATATATATATATATAAACATACGTGTTTATATGCATACGAATATCACCAGCCCATGGTTGAGTTCTGTATATATTTTTTGTCCAAAGTCAATACACGTTAACATAATGACCTATGTCGGCCAGAAACGTCAGTGATAATAGGGAAAGTTTGGATACGGGTGAATACAGATTTGGAAATTTAAAGGCACTATTTAATCTATTTGAGTGATAATTGAATGTGGTTACATGGTTCAGTGTACATTGTGTATAGTCTCTGTTAAACTGCGTGAAGAATATAAATAGAAAGTTTTTAGTCGATTGTTTGCGTGTTAGAACAGAAATTCATTTATTAAACATTTCTTTGTTTTCTGACAGTTCTTCGTAAGAAAATTAGGTAAAATGTTAAAAACACACAACAATATCATTTTCTGGAAAATATTCAACGCTATGTTTTTATTTAATTTCTTAATGCGTCAAACACTTTAGATGCATGTTTTGTGGTTTCCCACATATGTTAAATACTTTCTAAAACCTTTATTCTTTTCCCGACACTTGCCATTTTTATTAGAACTATGTGGTTTACCTTTGATATTTTGCTAACATGCCGATTCGATGGATTGATGACTTTTTTGGTCATTTATATTCTGAAATAATACCAGTTTGAAGAGCTGAAATGTCAGACGCTGAGTTTTAGAATGCTGTTTGCTACGTGTTTAGAATATCAAGCCTTTTAAAAGCAATTTGCAAATCAATAAACTTATAAAGGTAAATTCAATTGTGAAAATGTGTGAGAAAAAGTAGAATTTTGTTTTCATTGTCAATTTTATTGTTTATGTATGTATATTGATTTGCCAAATAAAATAATAATAATAATAATAATAATTCAAAATAATCATATAGAGGAATTCTGAAATGTGAGAGGGAATGTGTGTGAGAGAATAAGGAGAGAAAGAAAGAGAAAGAGAGAGAGAGAGAGAGAAGTGGAGGAGAGGGAGAGGGTAGAAAGAAAGAGAAGGGATGAGATAGAGGAGGAAAAGGCCGGGGCGATGGAGTGAGAGAGAGAGAGAGAGAGGGAGAGAGAGAGAGAGAGAGAGAACTATATAATACTCTTATAACAGTTGTGTATACTGCATTGAAAGAAATTAAACAAATACAATGTTTTTTTCTTCTCACATTTACAAGATGAGTCAATGAGAAATTGGGAATATGAACACTGTGTGTGTGTGTGTGGGGGGGGGGGGTGTTTGTGTGTGAGTGCGAAACAGAGAAGAAAGAGAGAGAGAGAGAGAGAGATAGGGAGAGAGATAGAGAAATAGAGAGAGACAGAGAAAGATTGATTCTCAGAAGGGATATAGAAACGGATAAGAAAACATATGATAGAGAATCTAAGTGGAGTTGAGAAAGAACAAAAATAAATGAAACTATACGCGTGTATAGTGCGTGAGAGGGATATATGTGTGTGTGTGTGGGTGTGTGTGGGTGTGCGTGTGTGTGTGTGTGTGAGGAGAATGCGAGTTGGGTTGAGCACTAGACGACATACAAGAGGTCTATGGTTTGAGGGCCAGGATCGGATGACCTTTGGGTCCTCGGGATATTCTTGATTTTATTCTCAGATATTCTCTCGATCTGTATGCGTAGTGCATGTATCTACCTCTTCATGTAAAGGCCCTGTGGTATAGAGTTCAAGGGAATGATCAAGAGAAGGAGACAAAAAGCAAAAAGAGACTCAAACAGAAAGAGAGAGAGAGAGCGAGAGATAGATTGATTCATATAATGAAAGAAATGATTAAATGGTGGAGAAGAGCGCTTGAGAGTGAGAGAGAGAGAGAGTCGGAGAGAGAGAGGGGGAGATAGATTTATTCATATAATGAAAGAAATAATTAAATGGTGGAGAAGAGAGCGAGAGAGAGAGAGAGAGAGAGAGAGAGAGCGGGAAGAGCAAGGGGGTATTCGGAAAGGAAATGAACAAACAAGACGTAAATATTATAGAGGGGGAAATGGAAAGAGAGAAAGAGGGATACAGGTGTACAATAACCGAAATATGAGAGAATAATTATTATGCAACGCATGTAGCATGTAAGTGGGTGAGATTGTGGGTGTGTGAGTAGAATGGGGTTCGGTTTGAGGCCTGGAATCGGATGACCTATGTATCCTCAGGATATACTTGATTCTATTTCGTTCGATTTTCTCGATCTGTATATTATGCTTAATGCATGTATCTATGTACCTCTCTTCACGATGTAAGGGCCTTGTGGTACAGAGCAGGTCAAGCAATATTTCAGGGGTACAAAACGGACATGAAATCTCCTCTTTTCCTTCATTTGATTTGATATTCATTTATTTCCATATACATCATCATAAATTTACAATCTGTCAACATGTATAGTCACATAAAATTATATACATAGAAAAAGGGGTCGTCATATAAGCAAAGTTGACGTCCTCATCACAAATAAAATGAGCATGCAATGATTATACATATGCAAACAATACATCGTGGAAAGCAGAAGGCCAACCAGTGAAAAAAATTAAAAGGGAAAGAAAGAGAGAGGGAGGGAGAGAGAGAGAGAGAGAGAGAGAGAGAGGAGTGAGAGGGGATAGTTGCATTCAGATAGTATCAGGTGGAACATATAAGGTACGTAAATACCAATCACTTTGATTCCCTTTCCTATCTTGTAAAAATGGAAGGGGGAAAAAGTTTTTTCTTTTAAATTGTTGATGCATCTGTAGCCAGCACAACGCCCGTTTTAGAATGTCTGCGTTACCGACAAATCCATTTTGATTTAGGGGAAATTTGAAAAGATATGTACTATTAAGGCTTTGTATGTCTACCAAAAAATATGTTCCGCGCGTCAACTCAAGATGTGCTTCCGATGACAACTTCTCTATGCATATTTTCCATGTCATCATACATAATAATAGATTTATATGATGATGTATGTGAGAATACATAAGTATGAACTCATCAACTCAACCCCAATCAAATCAAATGAAATCAAATTGAATTAAACTTACAATAAGTAGGGAAGCTTCTACCGATATGAGGAAATTTCAAAACAAGGAACAAAAAATAAATGAGAGTTCACAAAGGAGGACGTTATATTTAAAGGGGAAACGGGTTTATACGGTCGGACAGTTAAGTCCGATTTTGCTGGTCCCCTATCTAAGCTTGTTTTTAAAGCTCTTTGAAAATGAATTTGATGATTTTATTGGTTTTAGACCATCCTGAACCAGGGAAATATACATCAACGACATCCACCTGTAATGATCGGCAGGAACACCAGTAACAGTTTCAAAACCATTTTTTTGACCAAAACTTTCATGCCGCAGTGGTCCCATTTACACATTTCTGTATGCCGTGAAAGTGACTTTCAGCAAGAATGAGTCAATTTCTTATCACTAGACCCCATGTTCTTAAAGTGCGGGCCACGGGCCACTTGTGGTCCGCGAAACGAATTCATGCGGCCCGCCAAAAATATCTGAGTAAGAAGAAAAAAAATCTTGTTTTAAGAACTATGTTGATACATAATATATCATCCTAACTATTGGTAAGAATAAAAGTGTCAAATTTTTTTGCTCGCTCGCAAATAGCGTATCATATTTATCTGTTCCCTGCCGTACCACATATTATTATAGTTTGGGTTTTTTTTTAAATCAAACAAAGAAAAAATAAGGAGGGTGTATTCTAAAATCGTTTAACCGTCCTTAGATGAGCCATTCGGGTATGTATGCATTAACGTATGTGGCGGGGGAGGGGGCCTGGAGCCCTCTCCCCCGAGAATATCAAAAATTTTCCTGCATTCGGGCACCCACAATTACATTTTTGGGCAGTGAAATGGTCTCTTTGTATTTTTTTATATCTAATTTAAATTAGCACATTTTGACGACGAAATAACATTTTCACAATTCTAAAGTGTCAATTTTTTTTGCTCGCAAGCTTCGCTCGCTCGCTGAATGATAATAATAATAATTAAAAAAAACAACAAACAAAAAAAAGAAAGAAAGCTAATACACAATGTATTCGGGCAAGATTCTTGAGTCCCATGCGTCTTTGTATGTATATATCATACTCTGTGGCCCGCGACGTAATTTCAAGAATATTTCTGGCCCTCCTAACAAAATAATTAAGAACCCAGGCACTAGACGATTGTAAAACCCCAGAGTATACACTAATTTTTTATGTACTACAAAATCAACCTTTCCTAATTGTTCTCAGTTTCTTTCACCATGCAATATCATTACCATGCATAAGTCAACTTTGTCTTTAAGTAGAAAATGTTTTAGGGTGTGAGGGTGTACCTAAAAAGAGCAATCGACCGCTTGCACATGACTGGTTCATCGGAACTGACCACTCGTGCATAATAGTCGTCAGGAACCCGATAAAGATGAAATAAATCACGGAATTATGAGTGAAGCGAATAGAATCAGGGAGAAGGAATGAAGGAGGAGAGAGAGAAAGAGAGAGAGAGGAGAGAGAGAGAGAGATGAGAAAAAATGAGAGATGGAGAAGAGATAGATAGTGAGAGAGAGAGAGAGAGAGAGAGAGAGAGAGAGATAGGAAGGTAACGGGGGATGATTGAAGGATATTGTCTTGACGATATGATTTTTGGAAATTGTAGAAAAAGAAGGTATTAATTAATAAATAGTTATGATTCTTGCTACATCATTGTACTATTTAGCATTTTCTGGGTTATGAGGATATCAAGATACCCCTCCCCCCCCCCGAAAATAAATGTAGTGAGGGATCATACTTTTCTCTGTAAAATGACACTTGTATAGGAAAATTGGGCACTTTCCCCCGGTAAGTTAATGAAGTGTTCTAGTAAAAACACGATAAAAACTACTTTCGAAAAATAAACTCAAGACAATTTCAATAGCCCTGTCTATCACCTTTAGAAACGTGCGAACATTACAATGGCGTATTACGTAATCCGAACAAGATTTCTATGGGCAATACAATAGGCCTTTGAAATTGCCTTTGAGTTTATTTTTCGAAAGTAGTTTTTATCGTGTTTAATGTAAAATACTACGAAAGAGTCAGTTTCTTTTGAAACACTTTAACAGGTAATCTTTTTGCCCGAAACTTTCCATTATGCCCTTTCAAGCTGTACATGACAACGTAGATTTATGCATATTTGGCCAGTTTTTAAATGTAAAATAGAATTACACTCTAAAAGGGTTGGTAAAATTTTACCCATGTTGGGTAAAAAAGGGGAACGTGCATATTGTTCAGTAAAGTTTTACCCAACATTGGGTTAAATTTTACCCAACAAACATTATGTTACCCCTTTTCTCCCAACATGTGTAAAATTTTACGGAAATCATATGAAAGTGAACTGTGAATTCTGATATCTGGCAAACTTGAAGTTTGAAATTTGAAGTTTATTTGTTCCACTCTTAAATAAAAAAAAAAATCAGATTTTACAAGCATATATGTGCCAATATCAAATCGTACTGGTAAAGAACTCAAATCACTTACAATGTACTGTAAATAGGTAGAAAGTTTCGAGAGATATAGGAGCGACTGGCAAAACAATAAAATAAAATGTTATATCTGGGGAGCCCACATAAAAGCATAGCTTGTAAATTATTAGGCTTCCGTTTAGAGTAACATTATAATAAATTCAGATTAAAATGCAAAAAAGCGAAACGGAATCGAAGTATCAAAACTTACAAGGTGAGCAAAGCTCAGAATATGGAGTAAAGAAAAGAAAAGGACCAAAGAGAAGAAAAACAATAAGAAAAAGAAGAGAAAGAAGAAGAAAAAGAAGAGAAGGAAGAAGAAAAAAGAAAAAAGAAGAAAAAGAAGAAAAGGAAGAAAGAAGAAGAAGAAGAAAGAAGGAGAAGAAGAAGAAGGAGAAGAAGAAGAAGAAGAAGAAGAAGAAGAAGAAGAAGAAGAAAAGGAGAAAGAAGAAGAAGAAGAAGAAGAAGAAGAAGAAGAGAAGAAGAAGAAGAAGAAGAAGAAGAAGAAGAGAAGAAGAAGAAGAAGAAGAAGAAGAAGAAGAAGAAGAAGAAGAAGAAGAAGAAGAAGAAGAAGAAGAAGAAGAAGAAGAAGAAGAAGAAGAAGAAGAAGAAGGAGAAGAAGAAAGAAGGAGAAGAAAAATTGTAAATGCCCCACCGATATACCAGTATACCCTCCTGTGAATTGGCTATATCCACAAAATTAATGTTTAGCTCAGCTTGCGTTTAGCAATATCCATCAAACTAATTACACAGCTCACTGCTCTAACACAACATCATAATAGAAAATAACACAACTATTCATATCGAAATATCTTTTGACACATGCCCTATCAATCATTAGCACCCTCGCGACTAATTGTAATTAGCAAATTATATGAGGCCTTGATTTATTTTCTTGTAGCTTGCGTCATGGCAGGTTAAAATGAATTCCGTTTCGTATCTTTATTCTGAAAGTTTTTTCTCGATTATTTTTTCTTTTTTGTAACCTTGCACCGTTAATCCTCTAACAATTAATGCCAGTTTGGGTTTTGCTGTTTTCATTGAAATAGAGTGAAATAGTGTTATTAGGAAAATAGTATTGCGGTGCATTATTGACGACTGAATGAAAACAAGGACCAATTAATTATGACATGGTTCTGCATAAAGCCCACCGCACACTATACGATCGACTGCGATCCGATTTTGGAAGTGAGTCTCAATAGCATTAAATATGGGCATTTTAACAAATAAAATCTACATGAACAAAAAAATTAATGCTGAACATAGGAGTTTGGTGCGCTGACTGCCTTATACCCGGAATAAGGGCCGAATCAGTTTCAAATCGTAGATAATCTTAGGACTGCTCTGACATTACTACGAATCGTAGCCGATTTGGTCTTTCATCCAACTAGAAAGCTCACAATAGGCTGTATTTTCGATTTTAATATCTATATGACTATTCAGCACCTCAATCAAAAATATGTTGCTTGTTTAAATGTTTATATCAAATGCGATTACATTTTCTTTCTAAATCGGATCGCAGACTGATCGTATAGTGTGCGGTGAGCTTAGATATCGGTTAAAAGAGCATGGATATTCGGAGAGCACAATGTTTCCTGTACATGATTATTGGGAGTGGCACATAACATTTGGATCCGTTTAGAGGGAGGTCCGATCACTGTATAATCTACTTAAGTTTCATATGAGAAAGTAACCAATGAATTTACACAAGATTATAGTCTTATAATATCTTCTTTAAAAAACACCCAAAACACAAAAACATTTTAAAACGTTTATATATTCGTATAGAGTAAGACATGGATAAACGATCCTGCTTTGCTTAATCGACCCTGCTTTGCTTAATCGACCCTAAACCGATCGATCATCGACAAAATCTTGGCCATACATGCAGGGTAATGTAATTTTCTGTTAGGTTTCTTGTCAGTCTGGTGTCGGTTTTGTCATTCTGACTTGCGTATTATTATATCTAATCGTCCTTACCCTTTCTGTTTTCTAGTTGCGGATCCAGGATTTTAAAATATAAAGGGGAGTCTGAAAATCCTTACAAGTGTACCTCTTATGCTCCCTGGATCCACCACTCTATAAAGGTGTTTATACCTTATTTTTTTAAATACAAATTTTGTAAAACAGCATCCGTTCTCGTGGCAGAAAATGACCTATACCAATATTTCATGGGCTAATTAAATAGAATTTTTAAAGTTGAAATGAAGTCTGTAGTCCACGACTAACTGCCTAAAGAGTATCAGATCGTGGTGTGCCCAGTTTTAATTATCGTGATTCCCAATGCTGCTACCCACACGGTATAGTTAACATTAATCCATGTAGCGTGATGGATGATATCAGAAGTCAGCTTTTGATTGGAATGTAAATTTAGTGAGCCATTTTGCCGTCTTTTTCAGTAATTGTATGGAAAGTTCTTTTCAAAAGGATTAAAGTATTAATGGAATTGGTTCGCTATATTAATGCAATTGCAGTATATGCAGTATAAACGAATGCATTTTTATGTGTGATAAATAATTGATTTCCTTGAGATATGTAATTTTCACAGTTGGGAGCTATCAGCTTTATGATGATTTGAGAAAACTACTGTCATGACTGTGAGTATAATTTATTACGCGATGTTTTATAAGGGTTTAAGAATGTAATTGATCTTATTCTTTTGTAATGATTAATGTTAAAGTGCCCTGTCTCATTCCGCCATTTTTTATGATTCTGAATGAATCGTCAAAATATGGACGTTCTGTATTGTATGGAATCTCGCTCATTCATGGTTATTGTTCTATTTTACATTAAACGTAGGGCTATTTTTGGTTGACAGTTTTGTCTTGTGTTATTGTGATATCCAGTGAAAAACTGTTCCTTCTTCATGGTTCATTGAGTGACTAATATGTCATTTTAGTCATTTCGTTTATGTAGGACGTTTGTTCCTCATGCCCCAGTATCCTTTGGGATGTAACTATGTACCATGTATAGCCGCATCCTCATTATCCATTGATCATTATGAAATTAAGCATATTTATGCATGTCATTGGCGTATCTAAGAAATAACGGGGATGTATGTGGGGTTACATGTCGTTTTTGAAGGTTTGTTACGCAGACGGCTCACCTTTCCGAAAATGAAATAGGGTTTATAATGCCGAAAATGAAAAGGGCTTTATATTCCGAAGGTTCGTAATTCCGAAAAGTTATGTAGGGCTCTGTTGCATTTTCGGAATTACGAACCTTCGGAATTAGGAACACTTTTTCATTTTCGGAATTACGAACCTTATTACATTATCGGAATTACGAACCTTCGGAGTAATGCATCAATGTTCAGAATTATGAACCCTCTGCTATGGAAAGTTTGTGTTCTGAGTAACGAGCTTTCAGAATTATGAACCTTAGGAAAAACGAACCTTCTGAAAAACGAGTACCCCGTATGTGGTATTCAAAGTGTTTTTACAGAGGGAGAGGCGTATGTCGGCTCCATCTTATGCTGGATATGCCACTGGATGCTTTTCTGAAGTTTCTAGATTTCATCTAACATGTCGAGTCCCAAGGAATCTTATATACTGAGCGTGGATGATTTCCAAACATGTGGCATGTCAATTGTGCTTAGGAACATTATCTTTTTGAAAGAAGATAAAGATAACAATGAATAAATACATATTTCCACAGAACTTGTAATTGAAACGTAAACCTAATTCAAAGGCCCAAAACTTTTTTATTTTTTCAGTTCAGTTTCAGTTTTATTTTCATTTCCAACAGAACAGAACAGAACAGATATTCAAGAAATCATTAACATTATGATCAACTGTGAGTTGTGATCACTACTTATAATGTTAAGTTTTCTACACAGAGAAAACGCCTAGTTAAAAAGATTCCGTGTAAATTATTTTCAGTGTATAATCGCATTATTTCACTATGAATTTGTTAATTTGATTAGAGAAGATGTGCTTGAAATAACCAGGCAACGGGGTAAATGTTATCAGATTTGTGTTGGCTGCCGGTCAACCCGGAACTCCGGTAAAGTTTACACTTTTTGTGTTCAATTCAATTCAATTCAATTCAAAAATGGTCTTTATTAACATACAAACATGAAGCAAATATATTAATCGTACATGAAAAGCAGCCTCAGCTGGAATATTCATGTTTACATGTTCATAGGCACAAAATTCATAAAAGACTAAACATGTAAAAAGGGTATACATTGCACAGGTTTTCATAAAAAATGGTGACATGTAAAAGTCGTTATTAATTGCATGTAAAAAGATTGAAATATATACATTCATAACAGTCGACTTGGGGGAGGAGACTAGCACTTAGTGCATATACCTGTGATAAAAGTGATAAGAGAGAGAGAGAGAGAGAGAGAGAGAGAAAGAGAGAGAAAGAATTTTCAACATTTGTCACTAAATCCTTCAAAGGCAAATTGAATTTCTTAAGTTTCCTCAACATATAGAGTTTTCTATTGCACCTCTTGACTAAGTCATCAATATGTAAATTCCATTTTAAATCTGATTGTATAATCACTCCAAGAATTTTAATACTTTGTACATTGCATAAAACGGAGTTATTAATGGAAAGAACTTCAGGAGGAGGAGGATTTTTCATAAAAGTAACATGCAAAGTAAAACACTTTGAAGGATTGAGTGACATATTTGATTTTGACCAGTATTGCACAGAATTTAATATGGGTTGTAGTTGTGAGATGTCAGTTGATTTAGACATTGTACTAAGGACAAATCATCAACATATTTGAAATAATGTATAGGAATATTTTTACATAAATCATTAACCATAATTAAAAAGAGAATGGGGCCAAGGCGTGTCCCTTGAGGGACACCGGCATGATTAACTTTAATATCAGACATAGTTCCATGATATAAAGTACTTTGTTTACGACATTCTAAAAAACTAATTATCCAATTTATTATCCAAGGTTTTATATGCATATTTATCATTTTTTCAATTAGAATATTGTGATCCAAGCGATCAAATGCCTTCCTAAAATCTGTACATACAACGGTAGACAATGACTTATTATTTTCTGCATGTTGATAGAGATAATGTAAAAGACCAACGAGGTAATGTGATGTAGATAATCCTGGTCTGTTACCAAACTGGTATACATCGATCTGTTAAAGTTTTACACGGAGTTTTTCAGTGTACCCGGGTTTATTATTGTCTTCCCAAAGATATCTTGATTCAGCGAATGTATCGGTCGTGAACAGCCCAATATCTTAGGCGTCGTATTTTTTTTCTGAGGCCTCGGTGTCTCTGTGAGGAGTGAAGATCAAAAATCGATCAGGGTTTCTCCTGCGGGCCTCATCAAAGCCATGGAATTCACAGTCAATACACCTGCGTTGACCCTTTGACAAATCACCCTAATGCCTAATCAATAAACCGGTAGACCTTGATAAAAGCGGATCATTAATTGGTACATTAAGTACCCCAGTCCACCGTTTACCATTTACACCACTTGCAATAATAGGGGTAACAATAACGCCCCCAGAATAGGACCGCCGCGTACCCCATTTGCGGAGCGCACACCCCTTTTGTAAGCCCTGACCACGTAGCCATAGAGACGTTTGATGACTCTCGTTCATGAATTGGAAGGGGTTACAATAGAAGGGGAGGAAAAAAAGTTTGAAGGGAAAGTTCGAGGGGTTACAGTAAGAGGGCAATCAAAAAAAAGTTGACGGGAAATTTCGAGGATTGTGTAGAGCATAATCAGGGATAACATTGTAAGGATGAGAGAAACGGGGGAGGGCGGGGCTAGATTATTGTACAAATTAATAGATTATGTTAGGTAAACTTTATACGAATTTCAGGGAAGAAGGGAAGTTTCGACAAGAAAGAGGAGGCAGGGAGGAAAGAAGGAAAATGAATGAAATAGCAAGCAATTTTGTTCAACCACACACACACACTTTAACCGTCTGCAAGAATCTTCAAACCTGAAGGAGGCAGATGTATCCTGAAGAAGAAGAAGAAGAACCATTTTTAAAAAAACATAGATTAGATATTAAGCTTTATAAGGGAGAGGGGAAAAAAAGGAAATTAAAAGGAATATCGCAAGATATAGTCAGGAACCTTAATGATAACAATAATAATTACAATGTTTCTTACACAGCGCCTTACCAGTTACAATGTATAACCGACCAAAGCGCTTACAGCACTATTACCCCGGTCACCATGGTAACTGGATTCAATTGCGATTGTGCACATTACAGTGCACATTCTCAAACTAAATCATGAAATATACAGAAAAAGAAGGAATTGAAAAAACAATCAAACATGAAAAATCGAGTTCATTACTTATAATGAACGAAAAGAAATCGGATATGAAAGCAACTTTCCCCAACCCGAAAATATTGAATAAGAAAAGATTTATCACAGTCGTTCCAATACAGAAAGGAATAGATAGCCCACCGCATCTATTTAGGTGTTCAGGAATAGGGACCGGTATTATTAGCCCTCTTAAACATAAGAGCTCGCTATTGTCATCCCTCCTCATCAAGAAGGAGGAGTTGACGGGCATTTGTTGTTGAGATTAGAAGGGGATCGTGTTCAGTTTATAGGACGATCTATTGTGCCCCATCACTTTCTAAAGGAATACAGTCTCTTTGCACGCCTTGAGTCCGTTCACTTTTGTTACCACACACACCCATTGAAATCAGGCTACAGGGTTATATCTAGTTAGATTATTGTACAATTTGCAAATGGATATCATGTGCCTTTTATATGTTCTCAAAGGAAGGGTTTATGACTAGTTACAAAAAACAGACGTAAGGTGGAACCATTTACTTGTCTCCCATTATGACCACATTGGACGAAAGATATTGGCAACGTGACTGTTGTTGTTGTTGAGCACGAACTCGCCAAAGAACTTGTAGCGGAAATAGTATTTGTATTGGATCGTGCCGTAGACAAGTGGTAAGTTCGAGCGGTTAATTCCTACATTTTCTTCGACCTTATTCAATTTCAATAGTATGAATGACCTTAATGTTGTATATTATGATGACAAACAGACATTTGTGTGAATGGTGTCGATTTAGAATTTGCCTACTTTTTGTATACAGTATACTGTACCCAAAATACTGCTGTGGACATGCACGGAAACTGATAATGTACTTTACAAAATGAATGTAGGGAAAACAACTTACATATACTCTAGCAAATTCATGTGTGTGTGTGTGTGTGTGTGTGTGCGTTTGTGTGCGTGCGTGTGTGTGTGTGTGTGTGTGTGTGTGTGTGTGTGTGTGAGGGGGGGGTGTCCCTTGAAAACGGAAGCAAATGGTGATAAATTATAGTATGTCTCTTTTTCTTCTTCTTGACGCCACTGTTCCATGCCATTTCCTTCTATTGAACCTCAGAGGATTGTATGCCAATATTATCATTTTTTAGCAATGTCCATGCAGCCTTGGTGCAAGTCTTCTGGCGAGTATCAGTTCAAGGATAATTGATTTAAAACTTAATATGATCATGGGGATGAAAGCGACACGGCTATCAAATTATATCGGCGACCAAGGTCACCGTAGACTCTCCGTAAGAACAGGAGAATGACAGGGTTGATGAGGGTATGTATACCCACATGCACTTCAGATCTTTTAAAAACTAAAAAAAAATAAATAATAATAATAAAAAAAGTAGTAATTACATATTTTAAATTGAATGAAATATATAGGTTGTCTAGTGGGTCTATAATCTATTTTGAATTTTTTGGCGATGTGAATTGATGGAAAATTAGACGATGTACAGTATGATTATTGGTTACCTAGTAAGTTAAATAAAATATATCCACATAATAATCATAAAAATATAAATCTTGTATAGCGGGCATGTCTATATTCTTTCATTTAAAAAAAAGTATTAATTTAATGCACTCGACAAATGTCCATGTCGTTATCATTAATATCTTTTGAAAAAAATATTTCACCCATTGTTTTTCTTTTTTTTCATGATATACATATAGCAATTTGGGTTTGAAAGTGCGCCATTACCCGAAATAATTTAATATTTTAAATATTCAGTGCCTCACCACCTGCCGCTTGTGGACTTATGCATATCCATGGATTCAGAGAGGGGCGTTATGTGATTAAAAATTATTATTAGAGCAGTCATTGGAGCAGCAGAAGGGAAGATTGTGGACTTATTCATATCCATGGATTTAGAGAGGAGCGTTTTGTGAATAAAAAAAAGGTAATTAGTACATTTACTGGAGCAGCAGAAGGGAAGATTGTGGACTTATATGTACATGCATGCATATCCAAGGATTCAGAAAGGGGGGTAATTTGTGAATTGAAAAAAGGGTTATTAGAGCAGTTATTGGAGCAGCAGAAGAGAAGATTGTGGACTTACATGTATGCATATTCCATGGATTTAGAGAGGGGAGTTTTTGTGAATAAAAAAGGGTTATTAGAACAGTTATTGGAGCAAACGAAGGGAAGATAATAGAAATGGGAGAGGAGAAGGAAGGGTGTTGACACCAGAGCGTCTGGGACGTCGGCAGGAGACGACATCGAGCAAAATATTGCCTGCGCTTTGCAATGCTGCATGTGTTTTTATGTAGGTCATACCTCACAATTCAATAATACTGACCATACTGACGTCTTAGGCATGGACTAAATTAAATGAATTATATATCATAGATGTGCTTGATATATTACAGACGATACTGACAGAGGTTGCAGTCATGTATACGTGTTTATCATACATTGTAACTATTGTGCAAGTCCCGTCGTGATTCGATTTCAAACAGCAGTGCGATTGAAATTTAATCTGATTTGACATTGGTTCATGTATCTCACAGGGGAGTTGATAGAATACGTACATTCTAACACACTATTTGCCTGTCTGTACGCATACAGCATCATATTTCCTTGTCCAATCAACTCAATACCAAAGGAAATTTTAGAATGGACCACTAGGAAATGAATTCAGATATGTTTCAGTTATACACCTCAATGGAATTGAAAAGTAAAATTATTTTTCACTTCAGTAAAATCTATAGCTGTTACTTATTTTTCACTTCAATGAAATCTATAGCTGTTGTTGAAACGTCAGTATGTTTGTTGCTTCAGCATCTCAGCCTTGTAACTCCTTGGCTTGTGTGTTTTTCTTATGACTCTCATCCTGTTCTCACGATAGTCACGTTAGTCATTTAAGTGATGATCTAAACGAAAGGTCGAATGATAAAGAAGGAAATGAAATGCATAAGAAAATTTGATAAATAAATTATCATTATTAGTTCTAAGTTACAGAAAGACATTTGGTTTTACAGACGACGTGAAATTAAAGAGAAAAATTAACACATCAGCAATACTTTGAATCTAAAGTTCGAATTGCACTTTAAGAAAACTTAAAGAACTGATGAAATAGTTCAATAGGAATATCATTAAAAAATTTGCTTTATTATGTCAGCAGTTAAACCCAACATAACTAACTCGGCCGTTAGAAGACTAAGATAACGAGACCTAAGAGCCTTATATGAACGAGATCATGTGATAACTTTGCTTCTTTGCACCCATACCAAACAGCCCTTCTTTTGAGCCAAAGCCTTAAGGAAGGTCAAAGACGAAAATGTGTTATGAATACAGCATATTTTTTCGTACCCTCTATTGTGACGAAATATGTTATGTTACAATGTTTATTGCTACAACAAGAGGCATCTATTTAGGGTTTGGCCACTATGTTTTCAGTTATGGCTTATGTTGCTTCTTTATTTGGCAAGCATATACGACATAATTATATTGCCCCTGGAGTTGCTTGTAAAGTAGTATAACGAGTTGACCAGACTCTTGTTATACTGGTCGAGGCGGCAAGCCTCACTGGTAATTCACTTGAACATTGTTGAAGATGTCATGTTGCTTCGCCATTAAAGGGAATGGGTAAATTTGTGAAGGCTTGATTTAATAAATTGTTGAATTTTGATATTTATCTTGCATGTCTTGTATAATGATGTTCAGAAGGATAAATAAATAGCCAGGCATAGAAAGGTTTTCAAATATACAATGCTATTATTAAGATATCTGTGAATGAATACTGCCATTTACGAAAGCGTATGGCCATACGCTTTAGTCTATCACTGCAGTCCAAGGGGGAAAATGAGTCTGGCATTTCCGGTCACTTGTACATGTTTGCTTTTGTGAAGCACATGATGATTTTGAAGTGCTTTTTTTCCCTGGGCTTCATTTTTACACCATATTACATACACTGATAGCATGTAAGGCCAGGCAGCTCAGATTTTATCAAGCCTCTACAAAGTTACCAAATCACTTTAACGGAATGTGTAGATGGCTCTGGGTTATAAAGGGGAGGGGCACAACCTTCGCACTCCAATTTAAACCCAATCTGACAAACCCTAAATACACACAAAAAATATGCTCCATATTTGTGCATCTTGCGCCCCTTTCATAATTGTAGACCCTTGAAGGCACCTGTAAACGTGAACAGTTTTTGTTGCTCTTCATAGACAGACTATTCGGAATTGTTCTCCCATTTTTTTTTTCTTCAGAATCCCGGATTGCCCCCCCCCCCTGACTCGACCTATCTCCTCTAATATCGATCCTTATTAAGAAAGTGAATCGAAAAAAGGGACCAGCTCATATCGTGATTGTGTTAAATAATGCCAGACCCCTCAGATAGATGACCAAGGTCTTCTATTCAATAAGTAATTCATTATAGGTACGCCGCATTTACTTCGACATTTTCCCAAAATTGTATGCACTGCAAATACAAAGGATAAATTCACTTTCATTTGTTAAACTCCTCAAAGTTATTAATTATGGTTGATAGTGGGGAGAGTGGCTCTGAATAACTCAGAGCTGTTGATTGATGTTAGAGGTCGGTGTTAGAAAGGGATTGGGATTGTGCTTTTGTATAGCAGTGACTTAATGAGAAACGTCCGAGGCTCATATTGTTTGGGTAATATCCATGGATGATGGTTCATTGCATCTCTCCATAAACCCAGTTCGTACCATTATAAAGAGATACAGCATTTTCCAGTTTTTTTTTTAATAAAAGGATTGACAGAGTGCAATTTCACAATCAGCTTTCTGCTCTTTAAGTTAGTGTAAAGCTATATGTTGGAAGTGCAATTTCCTCCCTATGATGTTAAAAGAATATGAGGGCATGCGCCGTGTCCTTGTCATGAATAAAATGCAGCCAAATTATTGTTTAAAAATCGCTCTGGGGATGGCGTAAACCCGAAACCTCCATAATAAACTTAACTTACGTGCGTATAATCTATTAATAGTAATACACAGTAACTGAGTGTTTTGTTGAAGGCTATATTAATATATTTTATCAATGGCCCTTTACTCCACAGATGTCATATGTGGAACGTGCTACATACATTGTTATGAAAGTCCATTATGACAACGGCGGGTGAAAATATTTATTTTGCTCTTCAATTAATACCCCTGCGTGATTACGTTAAAGAAAGTGTTTCTTTTGTTTGTGAGCTAACGACATATGCTTGTACATGTATATAGTATTGCACATCAAAGTACAGCTAGCCGTTCAGATTGCTTGCAAACGAAACTATCCCCAAACCCTGCCCTTCTTAGAAAACGAATGCACTCTCTTCCTTCCTACTTGTTTTTTTCCTTTTTAAAATTTACTTATGACTCTGTTGTGTATCATTCGACTGGTATATAGTCGGGTTGGGGCATTTTAAAAGGAATATGGTCAGTGTCCTATTCCCCTTTTCATTGCTATTTGCTTCTTGTATATTTCTTATTTTCGTCGGGCATTGACTACATTTTCAATTGAATTCATTTGAGTAATGATGTATATATTCCAGAAAAGTCATATACATACACGATCTAAACCTATATAGTAATTATGTTAATATGTTGAAGGCAACAACTCGATAGGTATAGAGCTTATGGCGAATAAGCCCTAAAATTACACTGTGAGTGTTGAACATTAAATTCCTCTACATTACAGCAATAACATGCATTAAAGATGACAAAAATAATGTAACATTTATTCCAACCATTTTGAATAATATCATATCAGTTATATGAGGAGGCTTTCAAAGATATTAGCTGGAGCTTGGAAATCAGAATGTTTTGACTGATTGTTTTTGGAATGTCTGTGCATCAGAAATGGAGATTTATAACGGGATATTATAACATGGATAAATGAAGGGATGGAATTTAAAAAAAATAAATCTCTGCATCCATGATCTTTCGCATGTATCCTATATTCTGTATATCAGAATTATTGAAAGGACATGACTGTGTTTTTGCATGTTTAAAAAGCAAAGACGATGACGGAGTTCTGGGGAGCATTTCATCAAGCGTTTTGTCATTGAATTTTACCGACAAATTTGCTCTCAGCCAATCAAATGCAAGGATTTCAGTAGCTTATAACAGTTGTCGGTAAAAATCACTGACAAAATACTTGATGAAACGCTCCCCTGTTTATGAAAAAGTTCCAGAAGATGTTACATCGCATGTTTGCCCCTCTCAGACTGTTTCAAAGGCATCTTGTTTATCAGAGGAGGGTCGAATAACTACTACACGTGTGAAGAAATAAACTAAGAGCCTACACCTCCGTCGAAGTTGAACAAAGATCCCCTACTCGAGAGGTTATTTGCACTGAGCATGCTGAAAGCATCATTAAATTAATTGTATGCTGAAGTTGGCAAACACGCCATGCGTTTGGAATGTAATTTAGTCATTCTGCACTCTGTGTCTGTTGATACTAGGATTTCATGTATGTAAACGTGCTTTTAGGAACACTTTACTTTATAAACCAAGGATCTTCAAACATGAGTAAGTGAAGGTCCTAGCATTCGTCTGAAATCGAAGTGAGAAAACAATTGTTTTTATAGCCCGAGACACCATATTTTCATTCTTCAAATTCGCCAGTAGTCACCTTGAATATATTTGACAAATACAGTTTCTTGGATGAATTTAGCAAAAATCAGTTTTTAGTTAGTTTACATGATTATCACAGTATCTATATTTATGTATTATGTTGTGTCTATCGGTACTAGTATATTGCATGGTGTTGCATATTATGTATGAAGTTTAGGGCTTATTCATAATAATGTATGCGATGAGGGCATTAAATGTTCTCGATATATATATATATATATATATATATATATATATTGTGTGTGTGTGTGTGTGTGTATATATATATATATATATATATATATATATATATCGTTTAAAAACTTTGATCTGCCAACTTCGAAAATTTCCAGGTAACCAGAATCCCAGAGAGAAATTCATTGGCTGACAGCATATAATTTTTATTCATCGAGGTATATTGTACCAGTCACTGTGAAACGACCTCAGTTTTACAGTTTGACACAGTTTTGCAAAGGATCAAAACATCAGATCTCCTTAGCGAAAATGAAATCATCTCACTCTCATCACCTACACCTTTTTTCTCCTGCCCCATGGATATCATGCAAAAAATACATCTCGCGAATAATAACCATCTAAAATACCTTTTCAATTCGGTATTCATATTTTTACCTCTTCTCTAATTGCAGCTTGATTGTGGGTCAAACGGCGGTGTTATTTGCTTTTCAACTAACTCTTTCAGCTCTGTAGCGAAGTCTGTATGTCTATTTGTGTAAGAACTGTGCGTGAGGGTTGCCTAGAGTTACTCCCAAATGGATCACGTGATCACACACGCACGGGAAATGTACAGAACATATAACAAAGTGTATGAAAGTGATGATGAGGAAATCATATAGCGGATATGAGAAAAACGTTTCTTCGATCGATGATCATGTCGAATCATAACCAAACAAGTTTGTAAAATGTGTACTTTTAGCGACGGATGTTCCAAATTTCTTTTACCCCCACCCTCTCCTTCGATTACGCGGCTGTTTGCAATAAAATGAAGTCGACTTTTATGTATTCACGACGGGTAGAAAAGACAGCGGAAATTGTAGGAGAGCTGAGAGTAGATTGGAAAATATTAGATTTTATAATGGCAAAAGTAACAGGCACTCAGCCGGTCACATAGAAACATTTCTCTTCCACCTTTATGGAAACGTCTCTACTTGCCTCGGTATATACTGTCTGTGCCATTTTCATTTTGATCATGGGTGTGTTCATGGTATACGGTTGCCTTGCATCGTACACTGTAGTTGGTTGCCTTAAAATAGGATCAGCTTCTAAAGGCCAATGCCCTATATGCAGTTCCCTTCTATATTGCCACGCTTGTATTCCCCGGTTATTTTCGATTTGATATGTCACTATCCATCAGACGTGACTCTCTCTGCAGAGTTGTGTATTAGTGATTTATCTCTTTTTGAGATGTGGGGGGAAACTGTAGTTTTTGCCGGACGCCGAATCTTTCAGCGTTGACTCTTGGGAATAACATTGTGTCTTTTTAGTTGTTGTTGGAAGAATCAGATGATTTGTCTTCGTCTTAAAAGATGTGGATAGGTCGAACAATAGTTTAAATAGTGTACACTTGATTCATTTAATCTAAGCATATATACGCTCCTGACTCAAGCAGAAGACAGTATACTCTACTTCAATTATATAAACATATCTACTGAAATATAAATAACCTTTGAACATTGTCTACTAAAATGCACGAAAAAAAGTCAATGATAAATATACTTAAATAACTTGAGACAATTTCTTGACTTGATTAAATTATCAAAGTGTCCTGTGTTGCATTCCCGTCTTCCCCTTTCTTCTTTGTTTTTCTATCTCTCCCCGCTTTCTGTAGACATCGAGATCATTTTGTGTCCTATCTCCCCTCCTCCTCTCCCCTACCACATTTTCCCATGGACTACTCTCCCTCCCCTCTCATTCGTGTCCGATTCCCGCATTACACCCAATGTACCCTCAATGTATCGTATTACATTGAGGGTACATTGTGTGTAATCATATTACGATATATCCGCTTCATGCCCTATGTCCCTCTCCCTATCACTATAATGTGCTCTATCTTTCACCCCCTATCCTCTCTCTTTTACCCTCTCTGTATTTAGAAATCTGTGCCATATCTTTTACCCTGTCTCCCCCGGCCCATCTCCCACTGTGTCTGTATAATCTTTGAAAATCTGTGCCCTGCATTTCACCCCCCCCCCCTCTCTCTCTCCCCCTTTTCTCCCCCTTTCCCCCTCTCACTCACCATGTCTTTTCGTCTACGGTGAATGCGTGCAGACGACCACCAGAACGATATCAAACGGCGCTATCAATACAGAAAAGCCGCGCTTTGGTACGGTGAAAATGTCAAAATACTCGAGGGGCTCGGCACAGGGAGCTATACGAATCAATCGAGCTTGTGTAGGGACTTCATTGGCGCTATCAAGTGGCGCCACGGATATTTCTAGTTAAAACGGCGCCATGCTATTTATTGTAGGGTGAATATACCTGCCATAATCACGAACTTTTATAAATCTATACCGATGAAAACATGTTCATTAGAATAGCTTGTAAAGATTCACAATAAAAGCCAAATATGCTTACCATGCTTACTAATTTTATTAATCCTAGACTTGATTGATTAAAATGTAAAGTATTCAATTTCCCTTATTCTGTGTCTCCAAATAGTGCATATTAATAAATGGTTTCGGATAGGTGCTCTCTTTTTTTTTTTGGGGGGGGGGATGGAGTGGTGGACTTCGCTGGGCACCGGGCCCGTGTGCTCTGTTGGTTGGCTCTCCTGTGAATTTTATGATTCCATGTTTGATATATTGTTGATATTATATTTTTGTGGGTGGCTCCGTTGTAAAGCAGTTTCATAACTGAATCGGACTACCCTCCACCGTTTTACTTGTCATAAATAAAACACAAATAAATGAATAATAAATAATACGCAGCCTATTATTCACGTAATCCTAGCCGATTTTTTTATCTTTGGAAATTGTTGTTACGTTTGTATTTGTAATGTTGGTATTCAACATCAGTGGGCCTGCTTTGATAGGATTTGCATTTCCTTACTTGGCTTTTAGTATTCATGGACATATTTAAAGATATTTCTATTTTTTTAAAAGTGCCTTAGAAATCAATGAAAACGCGTGATAGAAAGCAAGATAATCAATTGTGGGGGGGGGGGGGGCGACAACTTCTTTTGAATTCCTTTGAAGTCACTCCTCATGTTAATATTTTAGAGAATTCCTATTATTTGAGAATCGACATTGATGTTTTCCTTTAGTTTCAGTGATAGTTTTTCTGACTTTTCTCACATTCTTAGCCTGATTCAAATATGTTTTCACTCCCCAATCTATGTCAAAATATTAGATAATAAGGGATAATGCATATATGTAAAAAAAATATATATATACATTGATATCAAGATTTATTTCGCAATTTCATTGTACTATTTTTCATTCAAATAATTTTTCCCGTGTAGCATTAATGAATCAACGTATGCGCAGATGTAAAGCACCATGGCTTGACAATGGTACATGATTGTCATTTACAACGAAAACAATTGAAAAACAAAATCCTTTTATAAAAGTTAGTTTTTATGACGTTTTTAAACAATTTGTAAAAGGTATACAATCCTACCTGGTGAGGGGCCATTCTCAGTCACGTGTGTGACCAAAATCCTGAAAAATAGTTCCTTTAAACCTAATTTTTCAGTATTTGTCGTGTAGTAGAAGTCTCTAATTTTGGATATTTGAATAACAATCTTACCTCCAACAGATGGAGGGTAATTATTTTAAATGAGAGTACAACATTTTATTTCAGAGGTCAACATTAGGTTGGTCACATGTGTGACCTCGCTCAAAAAAGGGTCTTAATTGTTGATATTCAAACTTGCTTTTCTCGTTTTTTCCTTGGAGTGCAAGTTTCCACTTTTCATTACTGTATATGGTGGGATTGCTCTGAACAGTTTGAAAGCAGTTTTCCATAAATAAGTAAGCATTCATTTCTTTTAGAGGTGAAAATTGAGTAGGTCACGTGTGTGTCTGTGTGACCACTCAAGAAAGGGCGTTTTAAATGTCTCTGTAAAACATTATGGTTGGGTAATTACTTTTTCTTGTAAAGGAAAAGGAAATCTTCTTCATGTAAGAAACTGGTAATATAAAAAAAAATCAGTAAATGTAGTCTGATTTTCCGGCAATGAGGCAAAACTCGATGGTCACGTGTGTGACCGAAAGTTTCACTTTACAAAAAACATGAAGAATGGCTCTGAGAAGAAATGAGTTTCTAGAATTCCCCGATATGGCCTTCGAAATTTAATCAGCCATGAATATTTTAGTGATCGCGCTCGAGCAATGTTTTCAATAGACCGATATAATGAGAGCGCAAGGGAGATAGCAATATTGCTGTAAAACTGCCGTGATCATGATAATTAGGATAGAAAACAACAAAGCATCATTATTCAAGTTGTGCAGAGGCCGGAAAACGATGGAATAAGATATTTATTATTGCATATCAGCAACTGCATATCAGGAGATATAGCCTCTGTGTCTTATGTAACCCTTCCACACACTCCCATTTTCATAAATGCTGCAACCGCCCCGGACGACTTATGGCGCTGGTAGTTTCAGTAGCTAGCAACGCATCGCGTCACTACGGAGCAGCCGGCGGGCTAGCTCGGCTGGCCAACTCCACCGGTATATCGTGCCAATTATTTTCACTCCCGCATAATGTGCGCTCTTATAACACAGCTCGATGCCTCGCCAACTCATCACTTTCATTAGTTTCTTCTCGGCGGTTAAATGAAAAAAGCGAGAGTTCCCTTTTAAAGACAATGGAGATGCATCAGTACCGTTCTGAGTAAACTCCTTTCATGCTAAGAGGTATGCAAATAGTGGGTTTATTATGTGCTACGCTGGTGATGGATTTATCATTGGCTTTTAACCGTTTATGACGTGTATATTTACACGCAAGTCGGCTCGGGGTTCTTCCCTGTACACGTTTTACAATGCGTCATCTGAAGGGTTTCTCAAATCAACATCGGTGATTTTAAGCTTGACAATAATATCTTTCCGAGTTTGAACATTTTACATGATGCTGCATTCGTATTTTCCAAAATCAAGTGGATTTATTGCTCGGACACTGTTCCTGCCATATTTGGAATCATTTGTTTTCTGTGATTTTGTTAACGATATCTTGGTTTAACAGCCTACCAATCGGGGAAAATAGTAAGTATTGCATACCATTATGGATGTATGTATTGATTACTTATAGACCATGAACCGATCTATTTTTTTTCTGTAGTCTAAAATCGTCCGGAAAAGGGGTGCTTAAGGCAGAATACTAGATGTTTATAGTAAAGGTTGTGACGGTATTTATGTCTATAGGCTGCAATTTCATTTCATTTTTGTGGAATCTCCGGGTATTGTGCCAAATTAGATTATCAAACGACGCATGCATACACAGACTGTAAAAACTGCATTGATTCGAATTCTTCCTAAATTCTGGTTGATAATAAATAAAATCGAATTCATTCACAGTACCAGCTGGGAATGAATGCAGTATTAAACTGGAATATCTTACCCTTTAGCTTTCTTTAGACACCACTCTTTATTGTTTTCTTATAGCCTATTCTATTCTTTATATATGGCTCATTATTGAAATACGTTTTTGGGCAAGTCCAAGCTATTTTGTTACATACATGTACATGTATGTTATCGACCTCACCTCAGATTTTAGTATATCTGATTGTTGCATTAAATGTACCATAAAAGATCTTGGATGAAACCAAATATGAAGTGAAATGACACAGTTGATGTCAATTTTTATTCATAACTTCACAATACTTGATAACGTATAGGACACCAAATGACTAAATAGCTTGAACGTGCCCTTTTATGCATACAGTACTTGATATGGCTGCTGTTTCAAGAAATAGAAAATGTTTGAAAATAAAGCAGTAAGTAACGCCAATAATGACACACCCTCGGCGCGGTCGACATGCAGATACCACGTGAAAACGCGGATCTCAACCATCACGGCCATGTAAACATGGTAAATGGTCGATGTGATATCGACGGTTTGTCAGTGATAGGCAGATAGGCAAGGCAACTTCAAGGCGATTGTTTATGTCACAATCTTGAAATTAATTAATCGATGTTTATATGTAGTAATATTCCCATGATGACGTGTAACTAGCATGTTAGTATGTCCTCCATGGAATAGCATTAATACCCCAGTTACACCAACAAGACCGACACAAGACCGATAACAAACCGAACGAAAAATTACTTTGCCCCGAATTGATCGATTTTTGAGTCTGTGTGGAGTCAGTTTAGCGGTGTGACGGATGTATTATATGACGTGAGTTATATTTTGGGTAGTCACTAGATCTATCTCCGCATGTATTGATACAATTACTCACTTTTCCCGAATGACCATTTTATTGTGCATTTTTCTTTAAAAATGAGGTGATATGTGTGTGTATATATATATATATATATATATATATATATATATATGTATATATATATAAATATATACAGTATATATTTATAGATGTATGTGTATGGGTGTGTGTGTATATATATATATATATATATATATATATATATCACCTGAAGAATAAAGAAGCCCGGTAATTATAGTGAATTTTGCTATCATTTGCTATTATTATTATTATTATTATTATTATTATTATTATTATCATTATTATTATTATTATTATTATCATTATTATTATTATTATTATTATTATTATTATTATTATTATTATTATTATATTTATTTATTTATTTATTTATTATCTTCTGTATTTTGCTATTTTGTTTTTATTAGTTTATATTCTCAATTGTTATTGAATTGTGGTGGCTAAACAGGGCCTCATGGAAGACCACCAATTTCGGGGGAAATGTGCTACCCTGTATGAATATCTGAAAATGTGCTTCCCTGTAGAAATATCAGAAATGAATGCAAAATTAAATAAATAAATAGATAAATGAAAAAATAAATAAATAAATGAATGTTAAATACATGAATAGCTGAATAGAAAAATAAGCAAACACAACTCGTTGTGAAAGTTAGTTAACATTCGATAAATGATTAATGGATATGCTGGAGAACCCTTAATTTTTAATGGAGGTTTATTGTAAATGAAAGCGTTCGCCGACGCGTGGTACCATTCACTTGAAGGGCGATTTCGTGCAATGATTGTGTCCCGTACGACATATGGCTTGTTTCCATCATCTTCACACAAAAATGAAAAGAAAAAGAAAAAGAAAAGAATGATGGTAATGGTATACCAAAAAGAACCATTAGACATTGGTCGCATTGAGCGATTTTTAATTTTTGATAAAATAAATGAAAGAACCATTAGACAGTGGTCACATTGAGCGATTTTTATGTTTTGATAAAACAAATGGATACACGACATACACCGCCCTGATGATAAATATGTATAGATATTGTTTAAACCATACTATATTTGTTGTTCACGAATAGATTATATGGATAGAAAAAATGAAAGACCAGGAGAATCGACCACCACGCAAAGTTATGTAAGGGATCATGCAATATACACTCTGAAAAATATTGAAATACTGGTAAATGTGTTTTAGTTAAATTTTGACCATTCTTTACCAATATTTGAACAAGTTATTGCTTAGTTGGAAATCTATACTTCATCATTTTAAGCTCAGTTTGCTCTACAATGAAGGCTCTTAGATTTCCAAGCTTTAACGTTCACTTTGTTAGAGTACAGTTTTCAACAATTTTTAACATGACGAGCAGAGGTATCTTGTACTTTAGCATACTTTGGTATACTCACTTTTGATGTATCAATCTGTCTATAATGTAAGCTCGGAAGACAATGCACTGTTTCCATCCCCTGGATACGGTTGTCTTCGCTATTATTATTTAATAATACTAAATTCGATATCTCCCCCACACGGAACTTATTTTTTCAATAATATGCAGTATGGGAATTTCTGCTTGTGTACAATTCGTGATGTTCGTTCGTGGAATTTTCATCGTAACTCTTGTTGCAACAAACGTGGAATTAAAAAAAACAAAAACAAACAAAAACAAAAACAAAAACAATTTCTGGTCTGTCTGTCTTGCTTATATTTCAAGCTGGAAATCGAAGCATGACTAAACATAAAATTGTTATAATATGGATTTATATAAAAAAAAGTGTATAAGTATGTAATCTTACAAATTATTCTTACATGAGTGGAGCCGAGTTTTAGTCAAGTAGTCAAAGTGGTAGTGCGATGATAAATTTGTCCTTGTTACAACGTGGTGATCACGCGTTTGTGCATGAGAAGTTTACCGGATATTTTGATAGACACATCGACAGTAAAGTCATTCAAGCAAACTAATTCATACTAATTGAATTCTCCCTTCTTGATGGTAATGAATTTAAATGATTAAAGCATGGTCATTATACATCTAGGTCAGTTTCAGTGCTTTAGTCATTTACGTCAATGTGATAGATAATTGTGTAAAGTATTGGCCTACATGGTCTTGACATGTTTTCCACAAGAAAGGTTATACCATAGGGTCCATGGTTATATTTAGAAATGATGTGGAATTATGAATATGTTAAAATGCATGATATGTCACGCCATTTTGTTAGTTTTCGCAATGCACCGATTTGTATATATATATATATATATATATATATATAGTGGGATGAATTCAAACCAAAGATGACGCAGGATACTCAGGAAATTTAAACTTTCGTCTTTCGACTTCTTCAGAAATTTATTCTGTCGTAAACAGAAGTGATGCCAAGGTCTTGTTGAATTCCTTGAATAATGTTAATAAAAACTATTAACATTATTAACATTAACATTATTCAAGGAATTCAACAAGACCTTGGCATCACTTCTGTTTACGACAGAATAAATTTCTGAAGAAGTCGAAAGACGAAAGTTTAAATTTCCTGAGTATCCTGCGTCATCTTTGGTTTGAATTCATCCCACTATGTTCTATATCACCCAAACCAAAGTGAATGGTAAAAGTAGACTCAACATCATCACATTATATATATATATATATATATATATATATATATATATATATATAAGATAATAGTAAATCTAAAGAAAGAGATAGAACGATTTCTTCATGTTATCTACGGCAATACTTTTATCTACTGCAACATTCAATTCGAATATCATGGAGAGGAAATTTGAAAAAAACAACAACAACAAAAAACGACCGAGATATAACTTCTTGAGAAGCCATAACCATTAACAATTTAATTAACAGAAAAAGTTAATCCTATTAGTAATGTTCCTTCTGGTACATATAGTTCCACCTGAAATATGAATATGATTAAAATTGAACAATTAGAAATACATGACGCAGGATCTCGCCCTTTTCTGAGAAAACCATTAAAAAAAAGTTTTTATTCATTTTTCTCATTAAAAAATTGTACATAATTTTATACAATATTACAAATAATTTTCACATAAATATTAATCCTAACTGAAGTTTCACATTTTAAAAATATAATGCAAAAATATTTTCATGTAAAATCTATTTGCGAATATAGATCGGCTACATATTTCAAGAAGAAAAATGATTCATATATATAAAGAAAACTGTAATAAAAGTTTCACATTTCATTTTAAAAAATGCACAATTACATTGTATTTTCACATAAACAAATCGCAAAATCAATTTTGAATTTCGTGTAATTTTGTTAATAGCCCAAAAAGAAAATTCCTAATAGGGCCTAACCGACCATGTTATTTTCTTAATTTCCTTTAGACGTACGTAATACCCCGGTCACACGGGGTCCGCTCGCTATTCATAAGGACCGCTATTCATAGAAAACAGCTATTTATTTAACACGCGTTATGAATAGCGGTCCTTATGAAGAGTTATGAATAGCGGTCCTTATGAATGGAGGTCGTTATGAATAGCGAGGTAATTTGTGTATGGTTTGCTCGCTATTTAGAAGAACCGCTATTCATACAAAACCGCTATTCATTTAGTCACGCATTATGGATAGCGGTCCTTATGAATAAGTGGTCCTTATGAATAGCGGTCCTTATGACTAGAGAGGTTACCCCATTCACACAACTAGACCAATTCTTAACAAACTCCAAACCAACTGCATCCTGGCCATTCGGTGTAATGTAAGGTTTTGATCGGTCTTCTTGTGCTATGCGCTATACAAAAATGGTTTTATAATTATTATTGTTATAAAGCTGTATATAACCTGTTCCAGGGTGGAATAAAATGATTTTCGGTGAGACTGTGATCCTATACTCCTAATTTATAATTTTTGAATATAAAGTGTAGAGGGAATACAGTAATACTTTGCTACATTTGTCTTTCCGAAGAATAGCCTATCTGCTCGGTGCAACTCTCTTTTTATCGACAGCAGTGGAAACACATTCCACGTGGGAGAAAGGTTGCAGCCTATGAGTCCGTGCTTTATATCGTCTTAAGATCATGAAAGTGGTTTTATGGGCAACAGAACAAGAAGGATTACTACCTTTGAGAGGTTTTTCTTCTTCTTTTAATGGTTATTATAAAATGACAATGATGATTATGCCAAACTCACAACGTGTTCTGCCTGCCATACATTTAAAAATGTAAGATTATTGTAGAAAATATATTCTATTCACAGAAAGCTAGAAATCAATCACTTTACCTTGAGGGGAAATGTATTCAGATTGAATGCATACAAATAAAAACAAAATGGTGAAATGTTGAGAAAAATCAGACAAAGGATAATCAAATATTTTAAAGAAATCCAATGTTTAACTCTTTATGTGCCACGCAAATGATCTCCCTGTAATATCTTATTGGGTAGATTTACCAAATGCTTTAAGACCATACCTGTATGAATATTTTCCAGTGAATTTATCAGTTGAGGAGTTTAAAGGGTTGTCTTGCATGTAGCTAATCAAGACTTGAAATTGTTAATTTTGCAAAGAGTTGGACAGAGCAATCATTCTGTTTATTGGTGCCTATTGTTTTGTTCCAATACATGGCAAATGAGCGACTGTGCTAATCGGCACATGTGGCAAATGAAAGGTTAAAAAAGGGGGGAATCTCCTTGTATGACTTTGCACATAATGACCGAATATTATTCCCCGATATTATTATTGATTTCGACTTCAAAGATTTTTTATTCTTCGATTTTATTTCTCTTAAGCTTTTACTAATACGTTTCACTGACTCTTTGGTTTCTACTCAGGCATGCTAACTATTGGGGATTGGTTCACCAATAGTCTAATAAACACCGCGAAACCATTTTTGAGATATGGTATATTAACCTGTGTATTTGTTAATGATATTGAAAGGTTGCCTCAGTTTTATTTTTAAATTTTAATTTTATGTAATCAACTTGATGACAATTTATCTCTCCTTACTCGGAAATCCCGTAGACAATCATTTCTATTACAGACACATTACGACGTCATCAGTCATGGTGTACGTCATGAGAATTTGGAAGTCGAAGTGATTACTTTTCATTTTGCTGGTGGATATTTTCAGTGAAAACTTTTAACTTGATGCCAACTCAGAAAAAAAAAAATATTACGATGTTCGAGAAAAGTACAACAGTAAGGGACTTGAAAAGATGAATGTGATATACTGAGACTTCTATTTTATTTGAACCCGAGTGCTTTGTTCAGTCTTTCAAAGTGAAATTCATACTTGTATTAGCGAAAGGATATAAAATGTATATTAAATATTAAAAATAGTCTGTACAGGGCATATTTTAGTTGTTTTTTTTGAAATTTCAAGAATGTAGAATGGCGATCATAACTTTTAAGTGCAAAAACGATTTATGATCAATTTATAACAGGCGGACTATTTAGTGTGGTTAAAAATGATACACCTTATCAGACCTTTTATTTTTGTTATTTCTTTTTAAGGGAGGTATGTGAACAATTATTACTGTATTCTGACGTGCCTCTATTGAATATTTGTATCACTTTGATGTTTTATGTCAAATGCAATTACCAATTTCCCCTCCTCGTCTGTGGGGGCATAGGCAAATATATTACTCGTTTTCCAGATAGATTTTGACACACAATACCTCTCTTTGCTTTTTTCTTCTTCTAGGTTATCCACAACAATTCAACTTCCCAGGCGTATGATTTAGGCGGACGAAGGAAGATGGCAGAAGCTTAACAAAAAAAAAAAAAAAAAAACCATCAAAGGACGGCCTCAAATCGAGCATCATTGAGCATCTCACAGCAGAAAATCATTCGGCACACTTCAGTGATTTGTCGACTTAACGGATAGCAAAGGAAGCATTTCTGTCTGTCAATTTGCCCAAAGATTTGTTCTCCTATTTCTCTTCTGATTTATTCGACAGTCGCATCAGCAGTGGAATTATTGGGAATATAGGCGAGGGTCGATGCAAACATCTTTTGCAGGTGCCACCATCTTGCTATTTTCTCTCCTGGAAAATTGATCGTGGAGCTGCGAGACTATGATATGTCACTGATAGCTCTACATGGAAGTTATCGCAGGATAAACCGTTCAGCTTTGCGAGAGGAACCACCCCATGCATGGCTCAAGATGACATCAATAATCATTTCGCAATCCGTTTTTGATATTAACAGACGATACAAAATATCGTTAATGGCATGATGTAATATGCTGGATATGGAAGACTAATTGACTAAGAGGATCAATTACGGAACAACTTTAGCAGACATCAGTTCTTGAGGACTTCACCATGTTCTCTTTGAATTCGTGACAATCATTTTTTGGTCAGCAGACTCGTATTCGAAGAAAGTGGTCGTCTACCTCGTCGTTGATATTGTATTGTCGTAGTCGTACAGTCAATCGATCACGATGGGTCTTCTAAAGAAACGTTCGAGTAGCGGTTCGACGCAGCCGATGGTGAGGAGCGTCTCGCCCGACATCGAGCTGAGCACCGTGATGGATACCGAGCTCGTAGCTAAGGCGTACGGTAAGCGGAACTCGGAGGGGAAGAAACCGCGACCACGACGGTACAACCCCTTCCACCGCGCCTTCGACTCCAGCGACATGGAAACGTCATACCAGAAATTCTTCGTCCGACGTCGCCTGGAGACGCTCCCCGTTATGATCGCCTTCTCCTTCTTCTTCGACGTGGTTGTTTTAATCATCTACTATTTGGACCAGAACAATCCGAACCGCGTTGTCGCTATCTCCATCATGGCGATCTGTGCCGTCACCAACTTGATTCTTTTCGCGTTGGCGCGCTACCGCCTCATCTCGGACTGGTCGCTAACGCGCATCATGCCGTACCTTATATGGAGTCTGGTGTGCGCGCAATCCTTCGTGGACCTGGGTCTCTATTATCAGCCGCTGATGCCGAGCGATGGGGCTGGCTGGCAGGTGTTTTTCATATTTGCCTCTTTCACCATGTTACCCGTGCCTTTGGGAGCTATGATTCTCCTCAGTACTTTTGCCATCACCATACACTGCCTCATGGTCGGCTTACTCTCGGAAGCTAACAGAGAATACATGGCTGAACAGGTAAGGACATTATGTTCATCTGTTGAGAACTAAAAGGGCGTTATCTCAATACTAAGTGATACGAATTAATGCCCTTCTGGCTCTCAGCAGACACAACATGCACAACAGCATTAGTATTGTAATCCAGGGGTGCCTTACCCTTGTCGTAATCCATGCCTTTCCTTACCCTTATTGTAATCCATACCTTTCCTTACCCTTATTGTAATCCATACCTTTCCTTACCCTTGTTGTAATCCATACCTTTCCTTACCCTTATTGTAATCCATACCTTTCCTTACCCTTGTTGTAATCCATACCTTTCCTTACCCTTATTGTAATCCATGCCTTTCCTTACCCTTATTGGAATCCATGCCTTTCCTTACCCTTATTGTAATCCATACCTTTCCTTACCCTTGTTGTAATCCATACCTTTCCTTACCCTTATTGTAATCCATACCTTTCCTTACCCTTATTGTAATCCATATCTTTCCTTACCCTTATTGTAATCCATGCCTTTCCTTACCCTTGTTGTAATCCATACCTTTCCTTACCCTTGTTGTAATCCATACCTTTCCTTACCCTTGTTGTAATCAATACCTTTCCTTACCCTTATTGTAATCCATACCTTTCCTTACCCTTATTGTAATCCATACCTTTCCTTACCCTTATTGTAATCCATACCTTTCCTTACCCTTGTTGTAATCCATACCTTTCCTTACCCTTATTGTAATCCATACCTTTCCTTATCCTTATTGTAATCCATGCCTTTCCTCACCCTTATTGTAATCCATACCTTTCCTTACCCTCATTGTAATCCATGCCTTTCCGTAGCCTTATTGTAATCTATGCCTTTCCTAACCCTTATTGTAATCCATACCTTTCCTTACCCTTGTTGTAATCCATACCTTTCCTTACCCTTATTGTAATCCATACCTTTCCTTACCCTTGTTGTAATCCATACCTTTCCTTACCCTTATTGTAATCCATGCCTTTCCTAACCCTTATTGTAATCCATACCTTTCCTTACCCTTGTTGTAATCCATGCCTTTCCGTAGCCTTATTGTAATCCATGCCTTTCCATACCCTTATTGTAATCCATGCCTTTCCTTACCCTTATTGTAATCCATGCCTTTCCGTAGCCTTATTGTAATCCATGCCTTTCCTAACCCTTGTTGTAATCCATGCCTTTCCTTACCCTTGTTGTAATCCATGCCTTTCCTTACCAGGACTGAATTAGCAGTTTCCTCTTTCCAAATCCTTAGAACGATAAGATACAGATTACTAAAAAGAAATGAAACGGAAGAACATGTTCCTTGTCATAATTACAAACACAATGTTTGCATTGCCCTTCATTCCATCCACATGTGGGAAAACTCGAAGAAGAAGAAAAAAACAAACGACAGATGATGAAATCTCTATCATATTTGTTGGACAGATCATCACTTTTCCTAGACAACGAGAACTTGGGTCCATTGCTAGTAACCGTATTTCATTTCTCAGTTGAAAACGGGTTTGTCTCCGCAGTTTGTCCTACATAGAACCGACCATGCACATTTCTGAAGAGTTATCAATTAATTGTTAAATACCGCTTCTTTTCAGAGACATATGTAAGAGGTAGAAACCAATTATTTTTTGAGACAGACGAAAAAGCGATGTAAAAGAATATTTTGTAGGTCGCATTTGTCGCCACAGAAAACGCTTAAACAAGGATCTTGTAGTGCCGTCATCATTTATTGCAATTCAGAATGAGCCTAAAATTGTAATCTCAATATCCTTTATTCCAGTTTCAAATCTCAATAAAAGCTGTCTATCATTTTGATAGCTAGAATTACATGTATAACACTTGATACTTTTCAATCCACTACTAATCATATTATTTCCGTTTTTATTTTCTTTTGTATCATTCTCTTTTCTGTCTGTCCTAATAAAGAATCTGCCAAATTATCAGTAATCAGGAGTGCTTTGTGAACGCAGTAACCATTGTAACTGTTCAAAAGTTTGAAGAACACAAACTAGTGTGGAGGGGGCGTTCAACCTACATTGGGTTTGATAGGGTATTATGCGATTAAATTTACTTTTGCCAATTTGTGTGTCCTTTATACTACATGTGTTACCAAAAAACTATAGTGTCTGTACGATATTGTACAATATGGAATACACATGACCGTACATTGAAAAAAAAATATATGAAAATCTTAAAGAATTGAATTGCCATCCCGAGAATATACACTTATATTCTCAAAAACGAAATGAAGAAAGCAGCTGGAATAAAGTGAGACTTTCATTCATTACAGTGATGTATCTTTGCCTTTGCATTCTATAACAAAATATCAATGTGCAACAGGCAACATGAACCGATAAACGAATCAGGCAAACAGACAAGCTCGTCAACCTCCCTGTTTTGAATTTCTCTTTAACGAGACCTTTAGTATCGCACACGGTGTCAGAACGTGCGATATTGTGTCATCGATACTGCAAAAATCATGTTCCCTTGGCAACGGCACGCGAACCGCTGATATCTTTTGCATCGCTACCTCGTTCACGTCGTTTTGTTTGAGACACACATCTCTTAACATTTTCCATCACTTAATCTCTCCCCCATACTCCTCTCTATCTCTTTCTCTTTCTATTTCCCTTTTCCATCATGGACCTTGCGTATGAAGGATAAAGCAATCTATATCTAATTACTTTATCATTCATGTGAACATTACATAGCCCTGTCAGGTGCTTTCCATCTTTTCACTTAAAACTCATTCCTCCTCTCCCTTCCCTCTTTTTTCTCTGTCTTGATTGCTTAATCTCTCCCCATACTTCTCTCTATCTCTCTCTTTCTTTTTCCCCTTCCCTTTTCCACCATGGAACTGGCAATATGAATGATAAAGCAATTACATAGCCCTGTCAGTTTCTTTCCATCTTTTCACTTAAAGTGGCATTAAACTGGCAGAATTTGAACAGCGCCATCTTAAAGTGATTGCTAAATTAAGATTATAATTTGGAAATTAATTGCATTTTATTTTGAATTTTGATAAACAGCTTGTTTGGATAATAGGCAAATTTTATATTTCAGACTCTTTCTCTTTTGCTTGGCATTGTGGAAAATTGTCTGCAGCTACATTCTAAGCTTCTACAAACTAGAATGGGGCATGATGGGAAAATGAGAGGCACAGCCACTTATCAAATCCTGTTGAAAGATGGCGCTATTGAGGAGCTCCAGTTTACTGTCACTTTAATACTCATTCCTCCTCTCCCTCCCCCCTTCTCTCTCTCTAATCCCAACTCTCTCCATCTCTCACTCTACACGACCTAGTATGTAATATGCTTCATCTGCAAACGCCTCGTAAATAATTGGCGGCTATGATTGGAGCTCGCATTGAATACCAAAAATATAGGCAAAAAGGGAACACTTGATAAGATGTATTGATTTATGGATATTGGGCTCATGTACACCAGACGTGTTAAATCATGCCAAAGCACGTCTGGCAAGGTATCACTTACCCAGTAGCTTTTAGTCAGAAAACAAGAGAATTAGACTCACGTCGAAATTTTTGAATTGGTAATACAATATTGAATCGCTTAAAACAAACCCGGTGCTTCGACAGAGCCTTGTGGAATCGCGTCGCCGTTAAGTGTTCTGCTTCGGGGTATTATGAATGCGAATAGGAGAAAATTAGATCTTACATAATATATTGGACGGTGGTTATTTTCAGTAGACGAGACGAAACCTAACAATAGTTTGCTACTCTGAGCGTAGGAGAGCGCGAAATGTAGTGAAATTACGTTAGGTATTCATCAAAGAGAAGCAAACAAAAGAGAAGTAGAAAATAGTAATGTGTCTCTGAAATACGTAATGGGAATGTGAATTGCTTCTCATTCATGTGATTATTGTAGCCATCAGTAGGAGGCAGGTATAAAAGAAACCGTTTTGTCGGATCATAATTTCCCCCCAAATCTACCCTATTTTTCGAATGGACAAAATGACAATGGTACTGTATCAAGAAGTTGATGAAATGGTGGGGGGGGGGGGGGGGGGGGGGTGCGTTGATCAAATTGAAACAATGAATAAGGGGAGGAATGAAGGGCTTGTCCGATAACAATAACGAGATTTTTCATTAAAGGTAAACCCTAGAGTTGCCCTACTATTAACAGACACGAGCATACTTACACTTACACACCATAATAGAAGGGTGTACCTTTAATTGAAAATCTCGCTATCGTTATCGCTATCGGACACATGTGACCTGCCCCTGAAAGTAGGTAGGCAATTTTATTTCGCATAACGATCTCAATTCCTAAAAATTGAAACAATCTTGAAATATGATATATTCAAATCGTTTCCTTGTAATGTAATTTACAAGAGTAATTCTCTATTTGTAAAACGTATAAAGAAGAAAATCTCGAGTTTTATTCTGTCATATCTGTGAAATTTGTGATTTCAAAGTAAATAGGCTATTATAGAATTTGTTTTCAGATGACATAACTTTCTAAGATTTATTTTGAAGCGATGCCCTTTAAGAGACCCGATGGAGTATTTCTGGACAGAAAACCGCGCTGTCATTATTTCGCCCGTTATTTTCTCGCTTATTATCTTATCAATGGCTCCATTAACAGTTTCCTCATAATGATCCCAATCCAGTTGAGGGTAATTAGTCGTCGTAGTATAATGTCATCTATAATTCTCTTGGTTATTGAATACGGGAGAAAAGTGTACTGGGCGCATCATTATGAATAGAATATAATATTCAAAGGATGCTATATCTGCACGTTATATTCTGCCTCTATGGAATTAATGTAATTAAATCAATCGATAGGCCTGTATATACAAAAGTCATATAGTTGACGTAATTCAGACATAAACCTTAAACTCTTAACATTTATTTTCACAATGAATTTAGTTTAAAACGTTTGCTTAGAGCCAGAAAGACATTACTCATATACTTTTATGTACAATTAATGCCCTTCTGGCTTTTAACATAAATGCAGATAACGATATCAGATTATAGTTTAGGATAGGCCATATTTGACAAACCGAATTTGTTCCTAGCTGTAATTGCTTGTTGAATAATAGGAGAAAAGATCGACTGAAATTAAGGTAATGTGAGACTTCATTCTACAGTGCAGGGGCGGATCCAGGATTTCGTATAAGGGGGGGGGGGCACACAAATGCAGGATTGTCAACTTTGGGAAACTGCTTGGAGGGAGACCCATATTTTTTTGGTCTCGCCAGCCCTCCAAAAGTCGCTCAGTGGGGGGGGGGGGGGGGGGGGTTATGGGGTCCAGTTCCCCTCCATAATTCTCTGACAAGCAAAAAAAAAAAAAAAAAAAAAAAAAGTTTCCTGGTCGAAAAGGGGGGGGGGGGCACAATCGCAAATAGGAGGGGCACAGTGCATTGTTTTCCCTCAAAAGGGGAAAGAGAAAGTGAAGTAAATCCGCCACTGCTACAGTGGATCTTTTCTTGATCCAAACAAGGCATAATTTTATTTCAATCAAGTAATACGTTGTGATATATCACGCCGTTTATACCCCAAAATCCGACCTCAGTTCGCTGTCCATACGATGTGAGGTTTTTTGTCGTCTGTACCATTCTCGTGATTCGGAAAGTTTGACTAATTCTAGCAGTTTAATCTTTCTTGAAATAGTCGAATACATTAGGAAAATTATATCTGGCATATGCCTCGTGCTTCTTTCGTGATGCAGAGAGTCATTCTTCACTCCCTCTCCGGATAAAAAAAAAAGTTTTGAAAGTAAATTGAAAAAAAAAATAATGAAATACTGGAATCATGTGAACGAAGGGATAATTTGCAAAACCAACCATATAAAAAAACGACTGAATTGCTTCTATCTCTAATGGCGATTGTGAATAGGCAAGCCGCTCAGTGATTGGTAGGGGAAATGGGGAATTGTTTGGTCAGTAAGGTGATTTTCGCATGCATGATGCAATCGCCTTGGGATTATTATCTTTCATCTTATACTTCTTCATTCAAGCAGAATTTGATACGTCTGTGTACTTCCTCGACCCAGTATTTCGAACAGGTTTTTTTTTTCTTGCTCTCTTGTGTGTGTTGCGTGAAGCAAGTGCTGATTGACGACACGTTCGATCACGTTTGGAAATCACGCGATGTCGACTCTCCCTTTTTTCCCCCATTCAATTTTTTTTTTGACTCGTTTTCCTATACCTTTGAACTTATTACATTTGTTCCCCTCATCTTCTGCTGCTCCAGACGTTTCTTCAATTTACATTTTTCTAAAAATTCATACTTCTTTATATAAATTATGCATTTATTATTTCTATCGTACTCCATGCCTTGGTTATAACTCAATATTCAATTTCCATTGTTAAGCTTCCTTTTCCATATTTTCGTTCGTTTTATCCTCTATATACCTCAATATCAGCTGTGTAATATAGGGATATGTTTTTAAATCGGAGAACGTAATTAAATAGTATGTTCTGTTGATACTTTTATCAATATGTTTGGAGGATAGAATAATATTTACAGTCGAAATAATTTACACACATTAATTCAGGGAAGATGCTGGAAGTGAAGATTATGTTGCCGGATACCATTACTATATACTTTCTTCTCTCGGTTTATTTTACTCTTTACTTAGATTGGAGCGAACATCTTATTGTATTTGTGTGCCATCATCCTGGGTTGTGTGTGCTACCTTGTGTCCGATAAGCAGCATCGTATGGCCTTCCTCGAGACCAACGAGTCCCTCAAGACGAAGCTTACAATCCAGGAACAGGCTGCACAACAGGTGAGTTCTGCACTTCATTAATTTTGTCTGATTTTTGCTCTGTTTATCTGACATGATTAATGAAGGCATATGTAAAAAACAACAACAACAATACCTGGCATTAAATCGGCCACAATTATCCATTATTCATTTATTCAGTTGTCGTTATCTTTATTTATTTATCTTTTTTTTTGAGGGGGGGGGGTGGCTTTCCCTGACGTTGTTTTCTTGGTTATCTTATTTTCAATAACAATGTAGACTGTTTGTATCAATTTGATATAGATTTTAATATTTCACCAGACATTTCTTTGCTATTTCTTTCAGTTTGTGTTTGTTCTGGCGATACGTCACTTCTGTTATTCTCCTTCATAATTCTTCGCGACGTCAAAACAGTAAAATTTGCCAATCTTTTGTCAATACAGTATTTTTAAAATTTCTCACCCAATTCCAAAGAACATTCGTATCCAGGTAATTTTAGGTTCGTCCTTGTATTGGACAGGTACTATTAGATTTTCGACATCTTATCTATTTTTGTTTTGTTTTGTTTTTGTTTTTGTTTTTGTTGTTTTTTTGTTGAGATATTGACCTGTGCACGAAATTTGGTCACGCGTAAAATACAGTCACCCCAAAATACTGTTAAATTCTAGAAACATGGGTCATCCACGGTTTCTTATGAATAAACATTTTGTTTTCATTTGCAGGAGGGGCTATTGTTATCTGTACTTCCTAAGCATGTTGCCGACGCTATGGTGATGGATATTGGGAAGAAAAATACTGGTCAATTCAACCGCATCTATATTAGGCGGCACGAAAATGTCAGGTGAGTTAATCCGTTTGAGAGTTTCCTTGCCTCGCACTGTTGTGAGTTGGAGAATCTAAGATAGAGGGCCGTTGATGATGGTGAGTTTAGGCAGTTAAAGGGAAATCCAACCTTTGTAATAATTTGATTTGTGTGAAAGAGGAAAAATTAGAGAAGCAGATTGGTGAAAGTTTGAACGAAATTGGATAAAGCAATAAGAAATTTATGATTTTTAAAAAGTTGTAATCACTATAGTTTACATGGGCCGTATTGGTACGGTCACTGTGATGTAGCGGCATTCAACTTTCCCATTCGCTCCAACACAGAGAATGACTAAAATGTCAATTTCTCAAATTGTGTAACTCAGTAGGATCTTTTTCTTTTTGGAGGACCTATATCAATATGCTACCTACAATATACTTTTAGTACAATACCCCGAGGGAAAAGGCGCTCAGGAGAAAACAAGAATTTAATGATATTTTGGTGTCCTTGGAGAGTTGACCGTGAATACGTGACATCGATTCATCATATTGCCAATATGAAATTCAAATAGATTTAGTGATATCAATTTTCGAACATTCATAACTTTCTTATTATTCGTGTTATTTGTCAGAATTCTTTCAAACTTTCACCATCATGTTTCTCTGATTTGTCCCCTTTTACACAAATCAGCTTTCTACAAAGGTAGGATTACCCTTTAAGTTGAAGGGAAAGGGAAGCATTTGCATCTGTTTATCCTAGTGCTGAATCTAGTTAATACGCTCAATTTTAAAAATGGATCGCCGCCCTGATGAAATATACATTGCCATTTGACAAGCTTGTAGATAAGTGAATATTTACTGAGATGCTTAGTGATCCAGTTTGAGTATATAAGAAAAAAACTCACACACTCATCTCTAAGACCGACACTTAATGAGGAATATGAAATGGAAATGTGATATGTACATAACAGTAAATTAAATTGAACAGTGATGGTTGTGACTTTGTCAGAAATTTTTATTGTCATAGATCTACAGGTCTGAACTTCTACATCAGACCAACGCGTGCAAAGAAATGTAATTCACTGAAGGTATTTGTCAGCTTTACTGAGGTAATATCGGGAAATTGGCAAAGAGGATTCTCTCAAATCCTTTCTGTAAAGAACAAAATCCCCTTTGAATAATGCCTGCGAGATATGAAATAACATGATATTGGGTTTTATAGCAAAAGCTTGAAGGAGTATGCGCTCTTGAAACACTTTCATTGTCTCAACCTGTGTTGAAACGTTTGAAATGAAACACCGGAGTATGCTCTGAGAAGTTATGTTCACATTAATTTTTGTGGATTACTAAGTCTTCGTCTGCTGTGTCCAAACAGTCAGCTCTCTAGGTAACGAATATGTTCCATAAATGACTTTTGAATTCTTTTAATAGTTCAACTCAACATGATTCTAACTTTTTATAAATAGTCTTTTCTTTGTTGTTATCTTTGATGCAATAGCAGATATATTTCAGAATAACTCTTTGTGGAAATGGTAAAATCTATACCATGTTGTATACCTTTAAATCAATTCTAAGCGGGGAAGAGGTAGAGAAACGATTTATTACAGCCGATGTCAGATTCGTAAATCGTAATTCGCCGCCAAGCCAGCGCATAATGTCGGTCCGTCGTGTTTTTGTGTTTTACAAAATTAAAGGTCATTTTGAGTTCTGGTGGTGATGAAAAATAATCTCAGAAACTACAACAAAGTTGGCACGAAGGGTTAAAGACTTCGAATACATTTTGGTTGATATTAGCAGAGTAATAGACAAAGAAGGATGAGAATACTTGGGCTGTCACAAGAGACCGATATAATTATGCATATCCATGATGATGTTTTAGATTTTCAGCGAGATTTCATATCACCAATATGAATATTCTCATCTACGACGTGGTCAGCTTAAAAAACAAAGGCCTGTATTTTGCTATTAGACCTGTATCTTGCTATTAAAATTTTTTTTTATCTGAACCCCCCCCCCTAAGATCGACCCTATAGGTATAGAGACGAGATTTAACAAAGTGAGTTAGACCGAGGTCTAAGTTATCATTTGTTAAACATGATTTCAACAAGCGTCGGCTTTAAATTAATGAATAGAATACCAACCACCAGGTCAACGTTCCTTGATATAGAATTCACTAGCAGAACTCAAGATTACCTTTCTTTTTCCATTCTAGAGAGGAAGGCAATTGGTACATCTGAGCATGTTGTTTGAGGCTTTAAGGCAATTTAGTGACATTTTACCGCCAAAAAAATGTGACATGTATTTTGTCACATTTACACAGTGTGTAAGCTGGTTTCTGGAGTATGAAAAGGGACAATGTTACATTCTGTGTATGGCGTCTACTCAAATCCCGTCTACATGGTGTAATACAATGAAAACAAAAACAAACACAGTATCAAACTAGGATCCATTATGTCACCCTTCTACCTTTTGTATTCTGTAGTTGTCGTTAGCCATGATTTTTCAAAAGAGGGGCACAATGCCGTAAAAGTACAAAACAAAGGGGGCAATCTTTTATTTTGTACTTCAGGTATGCCAGTTGGATTTCAAAAGGGGGCACGCGCCGGTCCCCCCCCCCCCCTTATGTAGATCCGCCACAGGTCGTCAGTTCAACATAAGCCTAAGTCTCCAGCACAACCGAAAAAAAAAAAAACAAAAAAAAAACGTAAACCAACACTGCTGACTGCATGAAACCCGGAAATTTGAAATATTTTATTACTCGGTTACTTGTCGCCTAGGTTACACACAGGGTCGCCAGTCGGTTGCAGACCGGTCGCCTCCCTTTATACAACCGATTGAAGATCAGAAAAACCTTCTTCCCACCAGTTTGGTCTGCAAAATGCTACCACTAAACCCTCCTATGAGCACAGACAGTGAGCTGAGTGTCGTTGGTCGGCGATCGGTCGCTGCCATAGTGAGACTAAGGGGGTGTTGCAAGAAACTTATTTGCAATCGATTGCAAATATCAATCGCAAATTTGCAATTAATAGACTAATTTTAACTATAGCAAATCAATTTATACTTTCTTTTGCAAGAAGCAGACCAGTAATCACTTGCAAAATTTGCGATTGATTGCAAGACTTATGATTGATTGTGGAACCTAAAATTTCTCCCCCTTAGGCTTTACTATATACTATATATGCTCTCTATTGGCTAAGTCTTATGTCACTATGCGCATTTGGTTTTGGGGAAACATGTGCTCCTAGAGATGGTGAAGGTTGGATTTTTAATATACTTACGATGGCATTATGGGTTGTATAAGAAAGATAATGACACTTGATCAGAAAGTAAGAAGATACGATGACGTGTGTCATCCATTATTCTCAGTACAATGCAATTAGAAGGATTTTACCTGAGGGACATAATATGGGTGGGGCAAGAAAGTGCGCTCAGCACTTGCAACCAACCCCGTGCGTGTTCGTTGATATCGAGGATTTTGTTCGTATGTGACGTATACACCAAAGATGGCTTTGTGACGACCATGCATGGGAAAAGGAGAATGAACCGGATTTCAGAAGTGCTGATTGAACAAGATGATAACGGAAAAGAAAGTTATAGGGATACCGCAAATTGTCATTATTTATAATTTCTTCTTTGTTGATGTACAAAATCATGTCTTGATCTAATAGGTCCAGTCTGAGACTCTTTGCAGGCTATTACGCCAAAATCTGTCAAAAATACTACGACGGGGAAGAATTATGAATAAAAATTCCACCAATATTGAAATACTTCTTACCAAAATAAAATGTGTAGACTATTTTACGACAATGTATATTTTTTCACGCGTTTGCGAAAGAGATTTTTTTGTGGTATTTTTGTTTTTATTGAAAAAGAACACAAGAATGTAACGTATTTACAATGATATCGTATGCATAAACTATTAAAAGACATAAAGCAACTTAAGACAAGACAAGACAAAACCCAAGACACGCCACAACACAAGACAAGACAAGACATACGGACAAACAAGAGATACATGACATGACAATGCACAACACCACAGGTAACAATACAACACAACACAACAAAAATGTCTCTCTGAAGATAAGGACAGCAGAGACCCACCATAACCATGGTAACCGGGACCATAAAAAAGACTAATGCCCAATACACTGATGGCATAATAAACTGCAAATGAAAAGTGCTCAAGTTTCATTAATAATACATCTAAAATCTTTACAATCCCAAAAAGGCAACGCTCTGTCTAGGGGCCGGTGGGGCTCTGCTGCAAAACCCATTATTCTCAAAAATAATAGAAGTAAATCAACATAACTTGTCACTGACTGTAAGTATCACGGCAAGAGGGAGCGAAATGTATCAAAGCTCAATTAAATAAATGAAATCGACCATTTTCTAAAATGTGAGGTTAATTTCTTCCTTTTCTCTGATATCTTATACTCGATATTTTGTTTCATTTTAACAAAATTAATAAATGATTGAAACTTTAAATCTACCTGTTGAAATTTGCATCGAATGATATAAAATTTTAGACACAAGAATAAAAATGTAATACACCTGTCATGTCTGCTCCCAATGTCAACACCAAATAGATAGCTAAAAGCTGAATATACTGTAGTCTCATTGATCTTGACATCAATAAAATCAGAGAGCTTCTTCCACATAGGGGCAACCTCTGTACAATCACAAAATATATGCTTCAAAGTTTCAGGAAACTTATTACAAAAATGACAAAGTGGTGAATCACTTCTACCTATTTTATATAAGAAAGCATTTAAGGCTATGGCATTATGAAAAACTTTGAAATAGAAATACCTTAACTGGGTATCCAACGTGCACATAAAATTGTTTTTATGTATAGCCTACCAATCAATTTCATTTCTGTCTAAACCAAAACAATCTTCCCATTTATTTTCAACTTTCTTTCGAGGCAAATCATCTGTTATTCGCAACAAAGAATATGCATATCTGGGTAATTTTCTTTTTTTTTTACCAACTCAAAAACAATCTTATCAAAAATGTTCTCATTGACATCTTTTCGGTTTAAAAACCAATTCATATATAAACCATTCATCAGGGAAGTTTGCGAAAGAGATTGAGCAATATCAACCCAAGAACTACCTACAACATCTCTAGTGCAGCTGGTGTTGCTTTAGAGCTTCAACGCCGTGGGATTTGATATGAATAAACAAGTATTTTCTTGTCAAACACTAAACGCTTCACTCTGCTAGAAAGTTAACATACTCATGCCAAAATTAACTGAAAAGGGATTTTTATTGTATATAAAATGTTGATTGTCACATTTAAATTCTCTGCATTGTTGTGATTTGTCGAACGTTTACACATGGACGGTATATCCTTATTTTATGGATGTTTCGTTGCAAATTGGTCAGCGATTATTCATCTACGAGCGGATTCTACCGACCTACATTTAAATACAGCAGTGAGAGCACGTCCTATGGTCTTTAAATCTGAAAATTCGCACTTTAGATGAAATTGAGCGATTGTATCGGGAAAGCGACCGATGCAAAGCACTGATAACCTTTGCGAGATTCCATTTTCAGCACGGCGCTCTTGGCTTCTCAGGCGGCTAATAACTTCACTCTTTTTCTTCTTCCCTTCACCTTTGTCTTGTGAAGGATTTTGATAGACACTTTCTTTGCCTTTTATTTGAAGAAGGAACTTAATGAAGATTTGGCTATTCATGTGTATAAATTGTTAACGTCATTTGTTTTTCACCACCTTTGTAAGAAGCGCTCGACTTTTTATTTTGAACATTCATGTCAGTGATGTTTTTTTTTCTTCATAATGCTGAAAGCTATGTTGCTGCACAAAATGTGCCATTATGTAATGTCAATCTTTGCCAGAAAAGATTTAGTCAGAGTTAAAATAGGAAAAAAAAATGTTTGTGAATAATTTCGCCTTCAGCTTTGAGTTTGAACTTGTGCAAATTTAACGGAATTAAGTTGGATATAAAAGAAATTTATAGGTAATTATGTTACTTCTTTGGGACTGATAGGCCAAACGTTCAGCAGTTAATGACTCAGACTGGAAGGAACCAGGAAACATTCAACATAGCGACTTGTAAAAGAGGGGTGTGTTTGCGTGTCGTTTGAGTGATAACTTGGTATTCAGTTTCTAACATCGCTTATTCGCCTTGTCTGGATAAAGAAATGTAAGCAAACACACTGGCGAGCACTAGTGAAAGGTGGGGGGGGGGGCTGCAGCCCCCCCCCAAAGTTCCACGCCCCCAAAATAAAAAAAAGAGGAAGCAGAAAATTTCAAATTACTTAGTCCCTACCAGATATATTATATAAATAATGAATATTATCAGTACTCATAGTGTCATCCGATAGAACAGACCCTCACCGATAACTGTATGAGAGAAAACCATATCGATATTGTGATTATGATTAGTCTAAAATTTACGACAAACATCTCCTTTTTCCCCCTCTCTCTCTCTCTGTTTGTGTAGAAAATACATAGGTCATGAAGAAAACCCCACAATTTTGTGTGCATGGTTTAAGTCTCGGTTCTTCTATATGTTTGTTTACTTTACTTTGAATTCGAATTTTAATGAAATTTATACAAATCTAAGGATAGACCTTCTCAGTCTATCTGAAATCGGGGGAAGAAAATACCAGCCTGAGATACCTAGGGATTTAGACTTTTGGCACTCTCTCACACACACTCACTCACACGCGAGCAAAAGCAATCATTATGATTGCACCCGGTGTAGCCAACAGCGAGATTTCATTTTCATCCCTCCTCCTCCACCCGCCGAAGACAGACTGATGTCCTTATACAGTGTTAATCAATACGACTATTGATCGATACATTTGCCCACTATTTGGTCACCAGTCTCCAAGTAATTGGGGAGACGCGCGACCAGAAATTGATTTGTTTATGTAAACAATGAAAACGAGTTTTCTGGAGCCATATCCCTCGATATTATGCTTATAATTTGATAAAACCGAGATATTTTGAGGTCTATTAATCATGGACCGAAGGCATGAATATGATAAAAACGGAAAACAGACATGTACCGTATGGGGTATGAAAGATATTGGCAAACACATTTAAAGGTGGACACTTGATAAGAAGACTCTAGCTGTATCAACATATTCTATTTGGATTTAGATGGTCAGTTATAAGATAACACAGGTTCTAAAGAGAGATGTTATAAAGTTTGCCCTAATATAGCTCAAAAGAGTTTGTGTGCGTGCGTGTGTGGGTGTGTGTGTGCGTGCACGTGTGTGTGGGTGAGTGTGTGTAATGAGAGAAAGAGAGAGAGAGAGAGAGAGAGAGAGAGAGGAAATATCGGCAATGTATTAGCTGATATCGATTGGCTTTGATTTCAAACAAATATGTTTTACAAAAGTTGTCATGACACTGACATGGGCTATAAAAAGTCCCCCAAAGTCCACCAAATGTTGGAATATTCCACTATTTGTGAAATCAAATATTGTTATAGCCGCATTAAGATGATTGTACAATACAATCAAAAGAACCTTCTTAAAAATGTTTATTTCGTAGTATATTATTCTTTAAAGCAGGACATGTTATAACGTTGACATGGTTGAGTAATGAGGAAGGGCAAATAAAGGATACACGAGGTAGACACGAGAGAGAAGAGAGAGAGGGGGATTGGCAAATATATCGAATGCTTACGAAATGCATTAAGGAGAATATTTGTAATACCACCAACAAATTTAATTTAATTCAATTTCTAAACTGCTTTACACCGCATTTGCTGACCACTGTGTATTTTGTACTTCTCTATAGACTCTTGGAGTGACTATTTCTTGATTGTATGGCCGTATAAGGTTCTTTTGATTGTATGGAAACCAAGAATATATTTACTAGCGCATTGTGCCGCATGGATAAATTTGCATGAAATATTATTTCATAATGTCAATATAGTTTTAGAGTTCCTCCTTTAATGAAACAGAGCTGCTACCGGAATGCACACAGGAATTTTGTAGAGTATGTTTATTGAAAGGGTGTTGTTGGTTTATGACACAACTTGCAAAAAGAGGAAATACTGAAGGATATTTAATTGAGGGAAAAGAAGAAGAAGAAGAAGAAGAAGAAGAAGAAGAAGAAGAAGAAGAAGAAGAAGAAGAAGAAGAAGAAGAAGAAGAAGAAGAAGAAGAAGAAGAAGAAGAAGAAGAAGAAGAAGAAGAAGAAGAAGAAGAAGAAGAAGAAGAAGAAGGAGGAGAAGAAGAAGAAGAAGAAGAAGAAGAAGAAGAAGAAGAAGAGAAGAAGAAGAAGAAGAAGAAGAAGAAGGAGGAGGAGGAGGAGGAGGAGGAGGAGGAGGAGGAGGAGGAGGAGGAGGAGGAGGAGGAGGAGGAGGAGGAGGAGGAGGAGGATGGCTTATCCTATAATGCCGCCATCATTTTGTTTTCATAAGCCATCTCGTTGTCTATACGTGTATGTACGGTGTGAAATGTCAGGAAGTATCTGTATACACGCTAAGATGATCTCACACCGTATTGACAGCGAAATTCTCTGATTTCATAAAAGGGGAGGGGGAGGGGACACAATACCGAAAAACTACACAGTGGGGTATTTTTATTGCTTACTTAAGGTATATGCCAATTGGGTTTCAAGGGGGGTGGGGCGGTTGTGTCCCCTGTATCTGCTACTGATATAATACTTCAAATTCAATCATGATTCAAATCACGCATGAATATGAAGAAAAAGAAAAAGACTCTCAAAATGTATATGGACATAGTCCTAGAAACACTTGATTGTACGTTTTAATGGAGAACGAGAGTTAAATATGAAAGGCTTTGTTCGGTTCGGACCAAGGCTAACCTCTTCTCCCATACATTGCAAGCTCTGTATACAAACGAGCGGACTTATAGTAATCGGTTGATCATGTTGATTAAGGTCAAAGCAATATTTCCAATTAGTGAGCAGCCATCACTATGCTGTCAGTGCTACGGGAAAGTAAGAACTGAAATTGCAGGCGAGGAAAATGAATTAAATTTACACGAAATTGCGTTTTGTACAGTTGCCCCAGAGAATGATATAGTGTGATGGAAATAATCAACGAATGGAAAAGAATAAGAATTGTTGAGCAAAGTCATTATGCAAGCATCCTCGTATAAAGTCCCAATCATTGTAGTGGAAAAATCCAATGGAAATTTATAACGCATTACCAAAATTCGTACTATTAACAAAAAAAATTCGCTCATTTTTTTCAAAACATGAATTCATTGAAACCAATAAAAAGCGGTGCTGAATATATTCCCAAGGTTTTCTTTACAAAGCCCTATAGACATATCAGTCTTCTCTAATTCTCCTCATTCATATTTCAGTGCATTATTTGGACTTTAACGTGCACTTTGTACATTGTGGTTGCACTGTTTTCATTATGTATGCTAATCGGGTTTTTCTTATATCTTTACGATTTGTAAAAAAAAAATATATATATATTTTCCATGAAGACAAATCTGTGTGGTGATTCTCTCCACCATGTGTTTTTTTTTTTTTTTTCGTTCTGACATTTTCACAACCAGACTGATTAAATTAGATTAAATTAAAATTAATGCATTGTCTCCTGGCCAGGCTCTTTTCTGCCTACTTCTGTATTATGCCATCATTTTTTCTTTTTTTCCTCTTCACAAGTCCATGATTTCTGTTTCTGTCTGTCTGTGTGTCTGTCACACACAACACACACGCGCACACGCACACACACACACACACACACACACACACACACACTCTCTCTCTCTCTCTCTCTCTCTCTCTGGAACTCTTTCGATCTAAATCACTGTCCATGCCTCCCTCCAAAAAATCAGGGTTTCTTTTCTACTTGTCTTCTCTATAACCTCTCTTCTTACACATATCGTTCTCTCCCTCTCCGTCCCACTCTCTCCCCCTCTCTCTGTCTATTTACCTATCTCTCTATCTATCTCGTTGTTTTTTAGGGGTTTTTTTTGTGTTAATAACAGCTCGATCGTTATCGCAATAATTTATACCAAACAATCATTTTCTCTCAAAATTATTATCCCTCTCTCGCACACACACACACACACACACACCACACACACCCCACACACACAGGCTTATTTTATCTATCCTTTTCCTTTCTCCTCAACTGTCCTCGTAATCTCTCTCTCTCTCTCTCTCTCTCTCTCCCTCTCTCTCTCTCTCTCATTTCCATCTCGTTCTCCACCTCTAGTCATCCTGCTGGTGGATATATACTGTACGGTCAGAGCTTCATCTAAAGATTGGACTTCTAATTAATTTGACAAACATGATGTTCGGGATGCCCCCGAAGAATTATATATTTTCTTGCCGGCTATGTATGCCATGCATGTTAACCCACGCATGTATACACGATGGGTTTTTAAAAGGGTCTTACTTTAGTAATTGGAAATGCATTTCGACTGTCCATGTCGGTCTTTATCCATGCATAAGCAAGAATAAAGAACGACATACTTATACGGGATTGGACGTATGCACACGCCAGGGCATTATATGTTTTCCACCTGTCAGTTTGGATGTATGACTTGCCAAAATAGATTCATAATAATGCATATTATTCATTTCATACATTTTCCTATATAAAAGCCGTTTATTTTGACGAAGTTTATATCAGTGAAAATGATATGAAAAATATTTATAAATCTATGAATATTAATGATTTTTGTGAGTATTTGAATTATGATCGACTATTTTAACATTGAATTTGAAAGCAAACCGAAAATATATATAAAACAAATTAATAGGGAATGAATCTCAAGAAGGTTGGATTTTTATGCCACTATATAAGCATTAATATTGTTCATTAGCTCAGCTGATAAGGAAATTCGTATGAAGGGAAACGGTATTCGGGGCTTTTATTTTATTTATATAAAACGCATACGAATTAGAGGATAAAAAGAATCGAAGACAAAAGATTTCCCCTCTCGTAAAAAGAAGACTATTCTCGAGGTATACTCAAGGGTACAGTTGATGCATGAGAACGTGTTGATAATTATTACATTTTGTAGTCATTGTAGTACTTTTTTGCATATTGCTTCTCTATGTTGTCTCTAAATTACATCGATCTTCAGTAGATGTTGAACTCTTTTGTGACTCTCTGTATCAAGGCAACTTCATCTGAAACTCATGATATGGATTCTATTTTGTCTTTATTATATAAAACTGAGAACTATTCTGAACATCACAAATGTAATCGCATTTAGGATGTATTTTAATTCAGATTATTATTTTTTTTTTGCAGAAAATAGTGTGTAATGTATTGTATATAATTATCTAGACAGTTCTAAAAAAAGCAAGCATGTCTATAGATGAATATGATTGTCTAGGGATGTGTGACCTTAACATTACAGAACAGCAATTAGATGAAGCTAAAATGCTATAGAAATGTTGAATTAGTATATCAACCTATCGATATTTTCCTTCTTCCTATATCATTGAGAAGATTTTGATACATTAATTTATTTGCCAGTTCATATGAACGAACGAAATGCACTGTCATTTAGTTCTATATGTCATATAGCTCCATATAACAATACACGCCGGATGATTATAGTTGACAATAAGTTCCCTTAATGTTCTCTTTGGTGTGTATATTCGCGTTCGCCTATATGTATGGAGCTTCTAATTACTATGATGGCGGTCTTTCAGAACCCCGTGTTATGGTGACTCTGTGGTGTTCGATTACCTTAGCAACGTATTTCAGCGTCGGCGCCCCTGAATTCTTTACTCTTAATCGTTCAGTCGTTGGGTTATGCATGGACGGCAGCGGGAAGGAATTGAAGATGCGTTTGTAAATGTCAGCGATAGATTTCAGAGAAGACATGCATTAAATTATTAAAATCTTCTTGTGTTTTGTTAAATGATGATTCTGTTACTGCGTGCTTCTTCTGTGTTATTTTCAACGGTGTGAAAATAAATGAGAGCTTAGCCCCCCCCCTCCCTCTCTTTCTGTATAAACACATACACCACAAGTACTCACTCCGACACACCTTCTCTCACTCACTTGTCGCACACCCCTATCCCCCCCCCCCCCTCTCTCTCTCTCTCTCTCACCCATTTGTTGGTCTTCGTCTCGACTCGAAGACCTATAATGCGCTATGACTGTACTCAAAAGCTTTCCGCTTAGTCTTTGTCTGAGACCCGGCCAGGTCACTCTCCACTTCAAACCTGGCAATCTGAATTCAAACCAGATACGACATTATTTCTAGTCCCAGCGGAGAACTATATAATATTAATAATAATATTAAACCGTTCTTGTATAGCGCATATGACATAATGATATAACGTCCCCATATGCGCTTCCAAAGGGTTTGGATATTATTATCCTGGCATTAGCTCTGGCTGCCGTAATCAGCGCACAGTGCATTTCAAGGAATAAATCCTGCCAGGTACCCATTTAACACCTGGGTGGAGAGTGGCAAACATGGATTAATGTCTTGTCAAAAGACGCTAGTGCCGGGCTGAGATTCGAACCCTCAACCCTGTGAAATGTGAAAGAATGTTTCGAAAACTGAGAAGGGCTCATCTTATCGCGAAGGTCCTCATTCGGCCACGTTGTCTTCCGCTTGCGTGATTATTGTCTTTAAGGTGAAAAAAATCTGTAGTAGAATGTAGCAACTAAAGGGAATGTTTTATTCTTTTCTCTATGTGCTGTAGAAAAATAGTTTGAGGTTATGCATGAGTTGAAGACTGATTCCATTTCTCACCGAAAGAACTGCAGCACGTTTTGTTTCTCGTGAGGGAGAACTCAATATATGGCGCTAAAATCTCTTTATCTTGCTGAATTCAGCTCACATGGTCTACCATTATGCTGCCTTAGTCGAGCAATGCACAGAGACGACAATTTGACAAATTTGTACATGAGTACAACTTTATTTAAGTTTAGTGTCTCGTAAATTTACATTTAGGCGAAGATCTTCCATTCAGTTGCATTATAGAACTACCCGATGATTGTCTCTCTCCCGCTATTTCTTGTATATACAGGGGCGAATCAAGGATTTTGTCAAGGGGGGGGGGGGGCACAAATCTCAGCAAATTTTCTGACAAGCAAAAAAAAAAAAAGTTATCACACAGTTTGGGCTCTCTTTTCCCTTCGAAATTCTTTGACAAACAGAAAAGGAAAATAAAAAGTTCAAAGGGGAGGGGGGGGGGGGGAGCACAAAGTACACTTTTCTTTCAAAGGGGGGCACAGGCCGGAAGTGCCCCCTAAATCCGCAACTGGTATATAAATATATAAATATCTATAGTATGCCTCCCACCCTCCGATTTCCAGTCTCTATACATAACTATGACTTTCATTGTACTTCCCTGTGTTTTGTTTGAATTCTGTCGCAAAGACCCTAAGGAAGAAACAGCAGTTCACTGCCTCGCCCTTTAGAGAGATTCTCTATATATACCACTTCTTACATCCATCTTCATGATTTGAATCATTCAAACTCCCCGATCACTCTTTATTTGTTGTCTCTCGTCCCATCCCTTGAATATCCTACAAGCTTGAGTGACATGCAATATACACCGACGATCGTCGGTTTCCATGGTAATGTCTCATGTTGAATTAGCCGGGATATTCGCCGGCACGTCCCAAACGTTCGCAGGCAATTTCCCATTATGGATCAAATTTGAAATGGGAATGAAGTTTCAAGGGATCTCGGGGAAAAGTTGAAATTGATGTTTTATTGTTTTCCACTGACCTTCCTGCATGTAGTCCCAAAGTAAGCAAAAAATGAGAACATTTGATATTGAAACCCACAGGATGCATATTCACCCTTAAATCTTGATTGGTTACCTTAGATAAGTTAAAATGGTTCAGTAGCGTACATCATTTTGAAGGTGCAAAAGTGGTTGAAATGAACTTTATGGTGTTTAATATTTCACCCCTGAAGGCACTTGTCACAGGTTGGGTTAGTTTTTGCTCAGTATCTCAGAAACGCTTGTATTTCTGAATGATCCTATCTTGGAGGATGTATGGTGTAAACTCAAAAGGGTATACCTGAGATAATAAATCAAGGAGTCTAGCCAAAAATTGTATTTATAAGAACAGTTCCGCGTCTCAGAGTGGGTAAATAAAGAATGGCTCAGGTTTCTCGAAAGACCAGTGGATATGGCTTGTCTAGTATGGCTGACTGATCTAAAAATGGTTAGAATGGTTAATTACATATGTCTCGGCTCGGATAGATTCGTGTTTTAGCAAGGTATATAGAGAGCTCTGAGTTTACAGTAAGGAGATGAAAATAAACAGCAGTTCTGGGTCGAGATTTTGCCCCCGTATCTCCATATATGTTCCATTTATTTTTTGTAGGGCGTGCGGACAGAGCCTGGGAGTCGATCATTATTTTAGGCTTCCTTTCAGTGAAATTAAAGAAAAAGATTCATTCAAAGTTCTCCAGATTTATATGTGTCTATCTCTTTCACTCCTCTCCCTTCCTCTCTCCAATATAATTCACACCCTCCCTCCTTCCCTCTCTGCGCTCTCCCCAGTCTCTCTTCGTCTCCCCCTATCTTTTAATCTTAGTCTGTCACATGGGCCGCGGAACCGGGGGGCTGGGGGGGGGGGGGGTTGCAGACCCCCTTTTTGGAGTAGACACGTTAAAAAAAATCTCGGGAAAAATGCTCAAAAATTGTCATCAATGAGTGAAACCAGATCAGCCCCCCCCCCCCCTCTACTTTCAAAAACGCTCCGCGACCCCTGTATCACACTTTCCCTGTAAGTATGTACTTCTATTTTCCCATTTGTTCAAAGTTCTGTTCTTTCTCATCTCTCTTACGCTCCCTCTAAATATCTCCTTGTGCTGCTTTTATACTCGCCCTCTAGACATTTCCATTATAACTTCTCTATCTTTCCATTATATATCTCAATCTCTTTGTCTGTCTTTGTACGCATATCTCTGTCTCTCCGTCTATCTCTCTCTCTCTCCTCCTTCTGATTCTCAGAAATGTCTGCTTTCGTCTTGTTAGAGGCATTTACAGGGATACTGCCAGGGTGTCAAGTTTCTAGCTTTTGCTGATACAGTTTCAACCCAACCATGTTCAACCCAACTGCAGACAAATTTAGACAAAGTGATCTATTACGTATAAGAAAAACAACCCTGGAACTAGACATATATTTTTGTTGTTATATTATTTTGATGGACCTATAATTAGCCTTCTGTAGAGGTGAGAGGTAAATGATGTACGAACCTTTGTATAATTACATATAAATATTGAATCGGATTAGTCTTTCACTGTGCGCTTTCGGTCATGCTGAACTACTTTGCCAAATCTATACCTATTATTGTGATGAATATCTTACAAAAGGATTAATTAGTTGATCTACTTTCTCACCATACCATTTTAAAACAAACAGCGACGCCTTTCAAATCTATCTCATTTCAACATGTTCAATGGAATCATATTATCATCGTCCCGACCTCCTTCCTCTTTTCAAGTCTTATGTCTACAAGAGCAATGTCCGTGTTTGCTTTGCTCCTCATAGCACCATCTTCATTAGCAACCGTTAAACGCCGATAAGGGAAAAGAGACGATATTTTCCATTCTGGCATTAAGCCTCTCTCATCGTCACACCTCATCATCATTTTTTTTTTTTAATAGTTATGACATCCTCTTCACCACCCTGTCTAAAAGAGTGAATTATCACTCTATTTTCACTCCTCGAGGAGTAGGTAACGTCAGTGCTCACTTGTTTTAGAGTGAAAATTTACTTAATCATTTGAGAGTGCTCTCTTAAAGGAAAAGAGTGAATTTCCCGTCCATTTTCACTATATTGTCATTACCCCGGAGAGTCACGTCAGTGATAATTCAATTTTTTAGAGAGGGTATCGCACTATACGATGACGGAGATAATCGACCTTTGAAACCCATTAGCTAAAGTATTAAGCACATCATTGTAAACAAAAAATATATAAAAGAAAAGTGCGGCGACAAGAACGGCTCAAACTTTCGAGTTCGATTCATGCACAGACTGAGTGTTTTTATTAAGATGCTTAAATATTTGTATGGCAATCACATAGGTTGGTCTAAATTACTTGAAGTATTCAATACGTGAATGCATGAAAGTAATGGTGATTTTATGTCACGTTTAATTCATCTTCCGGCAGACCTTGCAAATTATTGTGTGTTTTTTTCCTCCAAATCTTTTGACAAATAAATAAGTAAAATACCTCTATTTGATTCAGAATGGGCTTTTAAGGTAGAATCATAACAGGAACCATGAAGGGATACAAAGCCTTTGTCAGAAGTTGAAATATTTCCTTTTAAACATTCGGGATGATTTCTCTTGCGCTCTTAGCTCTTTTTCTTGTTCCAGTGATGTTTATATAATAATATCCCTCCAGTTTTATCTTTCCTCTCTCCTCCTCACTCTACTACCCCCTTCTCATAAACATTTCAAGAGCAACCATTCAAGTTTGTGTGTGTTTTTTAACAGACTGGCAACTTGAATTACTCTGACACATTTTACATTATAAAAGAGTCAAAGCAGTCACATCAAGACGCAGGCGTTATTAAAAGTGTCGTGTTTTACAACATTCGATGAAAGCTGTTGATCGGACATATTTTGCCGAAACCATGTAAACTGGAAAATACATTTTCACGTGATAATGTTTTCTAACACATTTTACCCTTTAAGTAATAACAAGTTCATAGCTGGGCTAAATAATGAATAACATAGAAAATGTAATTGTTCAAAGTTCCTCGTTGTGACTCTATATGATTAAAAACTGCATAATTTCATCAGTAACACACCCAATGTCGTGTGAACATTAACAAAGTAGCATTTGATGTTTACCTTATATGATAGACCAGTATAACACTTAAAAGGGTTGGTATTTTCTGTACAGGATTATTAAATTAGAGTGATTATCACAATTATGCTGTAAAAATGATTTATCATACGTCAACATGATGCGGGTAGGTGTTGAAAGGGAGGGGAGACAGAATGATACGAATAAAGGAAACGCGCAGAAAACGAGGATTTTATGACACAACTGTTGGCTCATTTACTGCAAATTGCAAATATCCAAACATAATTTTTTAAGTGCACCTCCAGATTAAACGTGTTGACATTGCATTAATCTGTCACTCAATCCAATATTTGTTAGCAATTTACAGCTAAGTTTGTCCAAATATTGCTTCCACGTTATTAATGGAGAAAAATCGACAATTTTCATACATCAAGCGCTATCAAAAATATTATCGTTTATACTCATTGAGATATGTGATTATAATTATTTCGAGTTGAGTTTATGCGTTAGTCTGTACTCTTTAAAACTAATGGTGTCACATTTTAAGCTAAATGTCAATATCCTTTTGTGAGTTCAGTAAATATTTTCAGTTTCATTTTGATAAATATCGATGTCATCTCTTTCTCGCCCTCGCTTTAGTATTTATCTCTCACTATCGGCCTTCACTGACAAAAAAAAGATAATATATTTAAAAATGTAAAGTTCCCTCAAGCTCTCTCTTTCGTTATATGTCTCTTTTCTTTGGAACTAATGTCATCTATTGTTCATGTTTTCTTGACTATCTATCCAACTTCTTTCCAACACTGTATTCCCTATTTAACTTTGAATTTCTCATTAAATACCATTATTCTCTAACATATAGAGGCAACACATTTGGGATATTAGATCTGTGACGTTTTAGTCTAAACCTTTGATCTCGTTGTACAATCACAATCGAATTATTTCAATTTCAGTGTTTTCAGTTTACGTTTCTCTACTTTAATGAATATTCTGGTGTTTCAAGAAGATTGGAATGGGGGAAAGTTGAAAAATCTGTTATTAATCGTTATTCGGTTTTCTTAAGACGCTATTGCCTCGCGAATCTCATGAGCTATACTCTTTTTAGTATCTCATCATCTTTCATCCTGCCTCAAAGATTGAAATTGTGTGCTCCTATCAGTCCATATTACTTGATTTCAAGTAGCAAAGTTTTTTAATTCGTGTTAAATTCTCATTTCCGCTGTCGATTCTCCGCCACCAGCTGCTCCTTCATTTTTGTACGACCTCCATTCCTTCCTGCATGTCGCCATCGTAACCAAGTTAAAGCGAAATCAATTATTCATCAAGATTTTTATCGGCGTTGCGGGAAAACCCAGTCATGTAGAAACCGTTCTGTAGTAAGAGATTTCAGTATAGAAGCGGCACACAATATCCTCCAGTCCTAGTTTGAAATCTGAAAAGTTGATATTGTCTTGCACGGACAGCTGTTCTCCCGTTTGTTGAATATGAGGGTGTTGCACCAGACCTTGATGATAATTCTTTTTAGTTGATAATCTTTGCACAGGAAGTGCTTCATAAGTTACAAGTGCATTTTGACGACTATTTGTAATTGAAATTTTTTACCTTTCTTGTAAGTGTCTCAGTGTGCTCCGGTTTTTTCTGTGCAGTAACTATAGCAACGGTGATCATTTTTTGTAGGCTGGCGTCGTTTCCCCTTTTCCGATTTTCCTAATGATTTTCATTCCTATGAACATGATGAAGTGATTTTCAAAAAAACAAAGAAAGAAAATTCAAAAAGGTTTAAATACCTGCTTATGATTTATATAGTACTTGAAATTTGGGGTGAGAATTTGTATGTAGCATGGCCTATATTATCATTCAGTATTATTAGGTAAAGCATATTATAATACTATTCAGAAATATATGGGGCAATTCCTTTTGCTCGTTTCACTTAATATGACTAAGGAGTTATATCAGAGGCAGCACAGTTGATTGAAGACCCATATGAGACCGAAGGTTCACCAAACAAAAAACTTGGGTACTTTGAACCTTTGTTCAGCTGTAACATTTCGAGGAGTTGTCTGAAGGCGTGGGTCTGGGAGACCGAAACAGTTCCATGGGCTTTCGGTCTCGGCAGTCTTTCGATCAGTCGTCAGGAGCCATTCCAGCCCTAAATAATTGTGAATCTTCATTCAAGTTGGTGTGTTTATCTGTATATGACTGCATGGGGATATTATTAAGGGGCCACAGCCCACGAGATCGACAGCATACACGACAGATAATGTCAGTCTCGTGGGGGTTCTAGAAAGTTATCAGTGGGGTCAAGAGACTGACGGACCACGAGACTGACAGACCGTCATATCGGTCTCTTGGGCCTTCCGACTATTTTTCTTTGGGTTAACCAGACCGACGTTACCGGTCTCGTGGGCCGTCGGTCTACTGTAACAAGGTGTTGCTGGTATAAGGCTGTTAATCCATACCATTCGATGTAATTAATATTGTCCTTCTCTCTCTCTCTCTTTCTCTTCCTCTCTCTCCTTCAATCTCTTTCACTCTCTTTCTCTCTCCTTCCCTTAATTTTTTCCTTATCTTTTGCTGTCTCTTTTTCTCTCTATACAGTATTCTCTTTGCGGACATCGTCGGTTTCACTGCCATGTCGTCCAAGATGACCGCTCAGGAGTTGGTCAAGACCCTCAATGCCCTCTTTGCCAACTTTGATAAACTAGCCGAGGTAAGTCGAACAATTTGATCGTTTCGGTTTTGTTTAGTGAATTACATTATGAACCGTCTATTATTTATGTTCGTACTTGCTTATTTATTTGGGGTCAAGGTCTATATGATACAAAATCAACCCCAAATGGTATTGACGGCTAGATAACCAACAATATAATGCGTAAAGTATGTATAGATAACTTCATGCATACATTTGCTAACCAAAAAAAGAGAGGCAAATATTTCCTTATGTAAAAGAAATAGTCATTTCTTTAGAACTTTTAGACACTTTTTAAGCATTATAGTTCAGACTGGTTGACAATTGTTTAACCTAATTTCCATCGGGAAATGAGTTTGCCATCCGACAATTACTCCGAGCTTTATTAATTTCGTCAAAGCGGTGGGATAGGGGTAACTGATGCTCCATTACCATAGTAACATTCCTGTGATTTATCCTCACAAAGTAATTATTTTGCGTGAGTTCTTTTTATGAATAGAATATTTTCTTTACGAAATATTTACTCGTCCTGTATCAAAGAAATTGCGTTATTATTATCCCGATATACGTGATACAGTAACACTAGTCTTGTATAAATCAGGATGTAAAGGAGACCCACCGCACAAATTGTTTTCCAGTATTAATTTTGTTAACTAGTGTCCGTCGGTGTATCGAGCAATCTACTTCATGCCTGAAAGAGTATTACGTCGATGTTTAGTATCGCTCTTCGTTCAGTCATGTGTCATTCGTAAAATGGTGGTCATCATAATGTCCGTCATGACCGTGGCCATAATGGACATCCCATATCCTGGTCAGGGTCGCTGTCTTGTGTAATTCCACCCTTTCATCCGTTTGATAGATATTAGTGGGATGAGTTCATATCTACCGAAGACATGGCTATTATCCGGCAACCATGATATCAAACGAACTTAGAGAATATTAGTTTAATATGCATATTTATAATGAACCGCCGTGCCACGAGCTCCTATATCCCTTTTCATTAACTTTTGCATCAGCCTCTTGAAGAAAGCATTTCTTCTTTAATTCATTATTTCCCTCCCCATTATAGAAGAACAACCAGCTTCGTATCAAAATCCTGGGTGACTGTTACTATTGTATCTGTGGTGTACCCGAGCAACGGGTCGACCACGCTGTCTGCAGTGTCCAAATGGGACTTGATATGGTGGTCGCAATCGCGTAAGTCATTTGAAGATTAATTAGTGGATTTGATTTTCATTTCTGGAGAGCTTCCCAAGCGAATATTGTGAATTGGAATAATAGGCCTATGCTTTAATTTTCAGATAGATTATCACAAATTTTGTGACAATATTAAAGATATTAAAGACGTAGTGGGCAGTTCTTACATCCGAGTTGCCGTTGATCATATAGATTCAAATGAAAGCATGAAAGTAGTCAGTTATAAACCATAAGTACACACGACCAAAGGCAACTACCTTTTATTATTTCACGAATGGGAAAATTAAAAAAAAAAAATCTTCAATTATCTTAGCAATTGGGAATATTAATGAAAATTTTCTCCTAGTATGAATATTATTGTGAAGACAAGTTGACATCTATAGAGATAATCATCTTATACTCTTAGGATTGAAAAACTGTAATGAAATGAGATGTTCTGAATTCAATATGAATTCAATTTGATTTTCATTTCTGGAGAGCTTCCCAAGCGAATATTGTGAATTGGAATAATAGGCCTATGCTTTAATTTTCAGATAGATTATCACAAATTTTGTGACAATATTAAAGATATTAAAGACGTAGTGGGCAGTTCTTACATCCGAGTTGCCGTTGATCATATAGATTCAAATGAAAGCATGAAAGTAGTCAGTTATAAACCATAAGTACACACGACCAAAGGCAACTACCTTTTATTATTTCACGAATGGGAAAATTAAAAAAAAAAAAATCTTCAATTATCTTAGCAATTGGGAATATTAATGAAAATTTTCTCCTAGTATGAATATTATTGTGAAGACAAGTTGACATCTATAGAGATAATCATCTTATACTCTTAGGATTGAAAAACTGTAATGAAATGAGATGTTCTGAATTCAATATTAGCTTTGCTGAAGAATAGTCAATTGAGCATATAAAGATGATATATTCATCTTTCATAATCTCCACAGCGCTGTACGGAAGAGCACCCAGTCGGGAGTCGATATGCGAGTGGGCATCCACACCGGGGCGGTGCTGGCAGGGGTCATGGGACAGAAGAGGTGGCAGTTTGATGTGTGGAGTACAGACGTGGTCTTGGCCAACAACATGGAATCAGGTGGCGTACCTGGGTGAGTTATCAAAAGGGTTTTGTGTGGTACTCCTACTCCTCCTCCTGAGGAATGCAAAGTAACAGTACCAGTATTGAACAATTGGGTAGGGGGCAAATTAAGGCCCCCCCCCTCCCCTTTAGGTAATTGAATAAATACATAAATAATATGCATAAAAGAATAGACCAAGATTAGTAAAATGACATGGGCAAGGTAGTAGAAACTAACAACCCCCCCCCCCCCCCTGAAAAAGAATTATTTCAATTTTGTTACCAGTGTGCCATTTTTTAAAAAAAGCTGTGAAAAGGCAGAAAAGAAAAATGAGAGGAACTTTTTCTTTTCATTGGCTGGCAGAAGATTTTAGACTGGAAATGTCGCTCTTTGATGCCTGGGAGGACCAAAACCTTAAACCAAACAAAAGGTTGTATGGGCATATACCATATAATATATTGTCACCCTTGCCAATCCAGGCAAAAGTTAAACAAATGTGTGTTGTTGTTTTTTGTTGTTGCAAAGATTTAAAAGTGGGAGAAGGAGAAACGAGAAGTAATTTAGCAGACAATTTCATTGTTATTGGTATGTTCAGTATTAAGTGGACTGTGTGAATATTTCATTTTTTATGGTATATTCTTATTCCCATGCCAGTGATCACTTCACATATCATGGAGCAAATATGATTTTGTGAGTTGATGCTTTGCTTGCTGAAGTAGAAACAACTGATAATATGAAACCTCAAAATTCTTGTTTTGTTCAAAGTCAATTGAAAGTTTGAACACTACTTCAAATCTACATTCATTTTCTCATTTCTATTCCAGTCGTGTTCACATATCACAGAGTACATACGACTGTCTGAACGGAGAGTTTGACGTGGAGCCTGGTGAAGGAGAAACAAGGAGTGACAGCATCAAACAAGCAGGAATCAAAACATATCTGATCAAAATTGTTAAAAATCCAAATAAGGTAAGAAGAAACTATAGCTCAAATCGTATTTAGAGAAGCATCTCTCAGTTAACTCCATAACTCAATTGCACATTGTTAGTGAGTGCTATTCAATAAATGAGGTCAGTACATAAGTTTCATAAAACATTATAGACTGTCTTTGTTATATGCACTACCATGTCCATCATTAAAATATTTTGACTAAAACTATAAAGTTTGTTAAGTTTCAGGATCGATCTCAAGCCTCATGTATTTTTGAACCCCCCCCCCCCCTCCTTTATGATGTTAAATTCATGAAAGATACTATGATCTGATAATGATTTGACATGGAATTATACTAAATTTGATTCCCCCCCCCCCCATTACTGATCATAATTTTCTAGTCTCCAAAGCTGTGATGTACAGTGAATATCTTTACCCAAACATTATAGAGCCCTTTCTATCATCTTGGACCTTCTATAATGCTATGTGATGTTTTTTTCAACAAAGTGATCTAAACTAAAATCCTTAAATCAACATTGTTTGACATATTTTGTTTTTCACTTGATTATTATTGCAGTTACTGTAACATGAATTAAACCATCTCCTTCTCTCTGTTTTTTTTTTTGGTGGTAATTATAGCCTTTGAATACGCCAGGGCTTGATCTGAATGGTCACACAGACTCAGTGGAAGACACGGACGGTCCAGCCATGGAAAGTGTGCCTGAAAACATGGACAAGATCAAGAAGGATGAGGTATGAACATCAATGGAAGAAAAATACGTTTTAAAAATCAGCATGAATGTAAGGCATAGCAGGGCAACACCTCATCACATCAAAATGTGATAGATGGAAAAGCAATTATAATACAGTAATAGTGATGTTGATTGTTGGTGACCTTTATTTGAAGTAATTTATCGAACATTTTCAGCAGAAAGGTAGTTTCTTGAAGAAACGCAGTGGAAAGTTTCAAGATAATTTGATTAAGATGTAGTGTTTTAAAAGTGAGTTCTTCTCTAAAGCTTCTGGAAAATACAGTTTTTCCAATGTCGTTTATTTTCAACGAGTTGATTTATTTGGCAAATGTTGTTTTTTGCACTGTTCTTCTGTCCATAACACTTCTAACCGACCTAGATTACCAGTATTGCAAATTAATGTCTCATGGTTCGTTGAGAGTCATCTATTCTTTCTTTTTTTTTACCTTTATGCCAATAGTTTTCCGAATGATTGATGACCTAAAGAATATCTCTCCTCCATATTCTTATTCTTTCCTTTCTTGTACAGATGGAGAAGGAACAGCAGTTCAAAGAGAAAGGTAAAACAGTGTCCTTTGAACCGGAGGTTGAAGAGCGGGAGGAACAAAAAGATGAGAACCAGAAACTAGATGAAGCAATAGCAGAGAGGGAAAGCAATACGTAAGTTAGAACTAGTGTTTAGTATTTACAGACACTCAGATGTCATTTCTCAAATAGCTTTTGTTTTAATTGGCTATAATTATCAAAGTACGAACAATTTCTAATCAGCTGTATAGTTTGAAGATATGAATTATAATTTGGATTATCTGATCAACATCTACATTAAATATTTTTCTGTTAGGTTTGAGAATTGCCATCAAATGCTTTCATAATAAATAATAATGTAAACATTGTCTCTATCCTATCTCAAAATGCTCACATGATCACAATAAGATTCCTAGGTGTTTGATATTTTTAATCGTAGCATACTCGATATTCATACTGGGGCAGTTTTAAAAGCCTAACCCATTACCTATAACTGATGTATGAGCATAAGAATGAAGTGTAACATGATCCGAATATAGTTCCTTTAGGCAATATACCAACAGGCCTATGAATTGCCCTCGAGTTGCCTAAAGAATATTTAAAAAATTGTATATTGGTAAACCCCAATGCATTCTATTAGAATTTAAAGAAAATGGGGTGAATCATTTTTTTTTCAGGAAACTTACTGAGAAGACATACTTCTTATTACTGCGTTTCAAGGATAAGATGATGGAAACTCGTTTTCAACAAGGGAAAGATAGGATGAGCGCTGCTGGTATATCTAGCGCCCTCGTTGTTACATTCTTTGTTTTCTTAGTTCAACTTCTCATGTTACCAAGGTAGGTCTTTGTGGATATACATTCTTATTCATTTCCTTATTCTTAATCATTTCAATGAATGAAACGCTGATAATACAAAAACAAAAACAAAACTAACAACTACAACAACTGAGATCGTCTGCATTTATAATAATATATCTGTAAAGCGCTTAGAGACATCTCTGATGTATTAGGCGCTATATAAAAGCAGAATATTATTATTATTATTATTATTTTTTTGTTACTTTTATCTTCCTTTATTTTAAAGAAATTAAAACTTATCTTTAATAATGAAGCGTTTTGTAGAAATTCCAAAGACTTGTAAATCACATTTCCATATGAAAATTGAGACAAAGTATGGTGCCTTTTGTTGCAACAAAACCCAACTATTTTAATTTGCATGATGCCTCCCAAATTATTTTTCCCCAGATTGTCAATTCTCCCCCTCTTTATACAATCATATCGAATCGACAATGCTGAAAGTGTATTTCTTGCAGGTGAATTCAAAAACAAAATTTTCACCATATTTCTTGTGGATATATTTTCTTCTGTTACAGTCAAGAGGTTGATGCAGTTTGAGTCAGCTTTACAAGTTTACAATCTGCTCATCATATTTAGTTATTTTAATGATTATGAAAATAATAAAAAGTAAAGATTTTGAGAGTTATACTGAGAGCAGACTGTTATTTTGTTTTGTCATCGATTTCAACCCAATTTACCAGAACCACAATAAGCATCGCAAGTTTCTTTGTGTGTTTTGTCATCATCTCCATCACAACCTATGCCTTTCAAAAAATTTCGTATTTTGTTTCATTTTTTTCAGTTTAATGATGTTAAGTGGAATAATGACGATGAGGATTTTGATTTATATACTTTGAGAGGAAGTTTATTTTCTTTTATCATCTATTTTCCTCCACTTTACCAGAACCGCAATAAGCATCGCAACTTTCTTTGTGTGTTTCGTCGTCGTCTCCATCATTACCTATATCTCTCTTGCACCGAGCTTCAAGAAAAAGTATCCCTCCAGCCTCATCAAATTGGCAACGTTTATTGAGCGCACGCCGTGGGCAAGAATTATGTGTGCTACCCTCATTATCACCTTGGTGTCTGCAACGGATATAGTAGATGTGGTAAGTATAGTTCCCGCTCAGATATGAAGATTTCCAAGTGATTTGAAAAAAGAGTGAAACAAACTGTATTTTCAATTTTACAGAAAGTAAAACAGACAGTAAAATATATGTTATTTGATTGCTAAAGTTTATTCAAGAAACACCATGGATATCCCTCTTTTTGATCTTTAACAGCATACTAGAATCTATATCATTGTATCAATATGCAATATTTCCTGATTCTAATATATTTATTTCGATGTGGATACTCAGAACTTTCTTCTTTTTTAAAACAATTATTTGGGGTTATACTCATCAAAAATATTTTCAGGCAATATGTTTTAACCTTTGTCTATGGCTCCTCTTCTTCATCCTCATTTCAAATAAAATGTCATAAAGTTTATTTTTACACACGTTTCTTGAGCAAGTTTTAATTACATAAGTCCCTAGCCTTTGGTCTTTCTTTCTTTTTTAAAAAAATTAAGTTTAGCTTATCTTTCCTTTATTATGTTTTAATATAAAGTGCGTCCCAGAAAAAACGAAGCCGAAATTTATCGATGTTTAATCATATCTTAATCACAATTATGATTAATAAATGACACATATTTGTAAAGCTTGGATCCTCTACTTTCATTTGATGTCACTCATATGACACATACTTCACGCATGAGTGAATAAAGACAATATGAAGCAGGGCTACCAAAAAGTCGTTTGGCCAACGATATCTGAATTTCAAAGAGATAATCACATTTCTAGTAAGTTCATATTTTGCGCTTTCATATGACACCTCAATCGGGAATAATGAGCCAGGGATGACAAAGCTCTGTTGGTGTAAATTGATGCTTGCTTTTCCATAATTTATTAAACGAATCCGTTTGCACTGGCTGCCTGTCCTAGCAATAAACAAACAAGACAAAACACTTCATGCATGGCTGATCGTCAACAAAATGGAGTGGTGAGTACAAAATGATTATTCATTATTATACCTACTTAACCATGCAGTTAACAACAGGGCAACGAGTATTTCTGGTAACAGAATGGAGACGATCTGGGAGCCTTTAATAAATCCTGGAAATGCAAGCATCAATTTACAACAACAGAACTTTGTCATCCCTGGCTCATTTTTCCCGATAGAGGTGTCATTTGAAAGGGCAGAAAATGAACTTTCTAGAAATGTGATTATCTCTTTGAAATTCAGATATCGTTGGCCAAACGATTTTTTGGTATCCCTGCTTCATATTGTCTTTATTCACTCATGTGTGAAGTATGTATCATATGAGTGGCATCAAATGAAAGAAGAGGATCCAAACTTTACAAATATGTGTCATTTATTAATCATAATTGTGATTAAGATATGATTAAACATCGATAAATCTCGGTTTCGTTTTTTCTGGGACGCACTGTATATCTGTTCTTATGTTTTATCTTTCAAACTTCTACAGTTAACATGTGAGGAGGAGACATCTAGGAACGTTACCAATCTTAATCCTCAGGATCCACGATGCTTGAACCCACACTACTTTAATTACATGCTACTACTGGTCATGGTGAGTGATACTAGAAAAATTCGAAGTTGGAAGACATGAGGAAATTCAGGGAAAAAGATAGCAAAATGGAAATATTCGGCACCCAAAAGATCAATGAAAAGAGAGAGGGTAGTAGAAAGGAATTCATCTGAACTTTCATTAGAGGCCAAAATGTGGCGATGCATTTTAAGAGTAACTTAATAACATTGGTTGCAAAATACGGTGAATGGCCGAATGCTGGGAATCAATTGGGGGTGGGGGGGAGAAGGAGATGTGTCCATGACTGTCCTAGTATTGACTTGATTTGAATAAATGAAGAATAATGAGAGAAACAGATTACTGAAGGTTTGAGCAAATCTGATAAGATAAGAACATTAGGAAATTTTGAAGTTGTATCAATCAAACACAAATTGGCAACTCTGTGACGTATCTTGCGAGCTCCCCTCCCATTTGCTCAGTACAGAAAATTTCATAAATTTTCATTTTCTTAGTTTTTGATGAAGGAAAAGATTTGTTTCATACAGGTTTTTATGTAAAAACATTTGAGCTATGATTAAATCTAAGTTGCATGTATGATTTAATATTTTCTTTAAAAAAAATGGAAATTAATGATTTTTGGGGTACAGGGCAAATGGGAGAGGAGCTCGCAAGATACGTCACGGAGTTGCCAACTTGTGTTTGATCGATTACAACTTTAAAAATTCATAACTTTCTTATTTCTTATCATATTTTTTCTCAAAACTTCACTGATTTTTTTCTTTAATTTTTTCTGCTTGTTTTAAAACCAACTTGTAATCAGGGTGAACTTTCCCTTTAACCATCCAATTCCACCCCCTAGATTGATGCTCCTGGTAGTTTTCTTATTAGAACAGCGTGCAGTTGATTAAGATCGAAAAAGTTGTTGTTACTCTACATTTTTTACTGTGTCGATTTGTCCAAATGTATTGTCACTGTTGGGATCGAGTAGTACTCATTATATGTGAAGACCTCTTGACTTGTATTGTTTCAAGGTGAAACTGTTTAGGATTCTTATAGACTTGTCCCTCAGATAAATACTGAGTCTGACTGCAGGGGCAGACTGATATTTCTGCAATAAAAATAAAGGGAAATGTCAGTAGGGTGGATAGAGAACAAAACAGAGATTGTATGTGTGGTGGAGGGGAAGATAGGGGCAAATAAATCAAAATATAGAAGTTTCTGCAATACATAGCTTGACATGATGATAATTATGCATTGCGATGCTTTTTGTTTTTAAATTATAAACCTTTTTCATTTTGATCTCTTCCTCTAGGCTGTAATAACCACCATGTTCCAGATCACTCACATTGTCAAGTTTCTTCTCACCCTCGTCATCGTCGCATTCTATTGCATCCTCATGAATGTCATCAAACCCATCCTTTACAACCGGCCTGACGAGTTTCTCAGGAATAGCGGGTCATTCGTGTAAGAGGATGTGTAGTATGAGGAGGATGTTGATGATGAAGATGATCGAGAAATATGAGGACAGTGAAGATAGTGATGTTAAGGACAATGATGGTGGTGATATAATATGTGTTGGGAATTGTTGATGTAGCAGATAATTTTCTTAAAGATGATGATGACAACATTACTGCTGCTGCTGATAATGATGAGATGATGGTGGTGTAGATGATGATGATAATGGTGGTGGTGGTGGTGGTGGTGGTGTAGATGATGGTGGTGTAGATAATGATGATTATGATGATGGTGATGATGATGATGATGATGACGTCAATGATCGTGATAATGATGATCATGTTGATAATGATTGTTGTGGAAATGATTCTGATGATGATGGTGATGATTGTGATGATGTAGATGGCGATAATGATGATGATGGTGATGATGTAGATGGCGATAATGATGATGATGATGATGATGGCGATAATGATGATTATGACAACGATGATAGTAATGATGATTTTGATAATGATGGTGGTGTCAGTGATGATTTTGATGATGTTGATGATGTTCATAATATGATGTTTATGATAATGGTGATAACAGTTATGATGGCAGTGGTATGTGATATGAGATGGTGGTAGATTAATGTTGCAGATTATTATCATAATAAAGATTATGGTTATGTGTGATGGGTGGTATTGTGGGGTTAAAAGAAAGCAATCGCAATCGAGGCAATTTATTGATGCATCACCTATGACATCGAAGCAGTATATAGTTTGCCCTAAATTGTTAGAAATCTATTGAAATTAATTCTATTGTGTTTTTCTCATCAGAAATCACAATGAAGTACAGAGCCGGATAGCTAACACCGTACAGCTTGTCGTTGTTGCAGCTGCTCTCATCTATTTCAATTCTCATGTAAGTTTAAGAGTATGTGAACAGATGGGGCACTTGATAATTGCCACTGGATGGTTAATACATAAAGCTCAGTATTATACACATTTAGTAAGGAGGAGCATTTAAAGAGTCCAAGTAATCAAAATTTACCAAACTATCAGTCTTATCTTTTCCTCAGACCCCTCAGAAAAATCATGTTAACTCAACTTCTAGGGTCAAAATTATCATTATTTCTGGGCATTTTGTATAGATGCATGGGGAAACATGCTTCTCTCCATTACCCATTTATTTGAGAGTGCCATATAGTCAGTTATCATGGTATATTTGAGATGGCAGGTTTTCTCAATTAATTTCTGCATCAATAAATTGATACCGATCCTATTTTATCCTACTTGAGTTTGATCCATTGAGTATAAATGTTTGTGATGCTTTTGACTTAAATGTTTTGTCCCCTTATCTTGAATTTTTTCCACATTTTTAATGAATATTTCTTATACCAGCTTGAGGTAACATCAAGACTGCTGTTTTACTGGAAGACAGAAGCAAAAGAACAGAAGGAGGAGGTCGGGAGGATGCGAGTCAAGAATGAGAACCTGGTTCTCAACATCATGCCTGAACATGTGGCTAAACATTTCTTAGGGAGTAAGAAGAGTGATGAGGTAAGAAGTCATTTCAATTAGAAATAAGATGAGATATATGTGAACACTAGAATCATTGATGACAATTAATTTCATATAAACCATAATAAACTAGCTCTTACTACTTTGTACCTTCACGTGCACTAAATGTAAATTATGACACTTTGTTTTATCATCATGCATGTGTAGGGGCATCTGATTATAGAGGATCTGGACAATAGGGGCATCGCAGCATTTGAACGTTGGAATCAGGGGCTTCAAAATATATAACATCGGAACATAGGGTCTTCGGAACATAAGGGCATTGGAACATTATTGGCATCGGAACTATGGGCTTTGGAATGTATAAGCTACACAGTAGAAAGACCGGAGTTCATAGGAATAATGGGAAGACAAAACGGGGGCTTTGGAGCATAGGGGCTTTGAAACATAAAGGTGTTGGAACATAGGGTGTTGGAACATAGAGGTGTCTAAACATAGAGCTGTCAGAACATATTGGCAGCGGAACGTAGGGGCGTCAAAACATAGGGTCAACAGAGGATTGGGCATTGAAACACAGGGGCATTGGAACAGAGAATTATTGGAACATACGGTTGTCGGAACATAGGTAGGCCAGAACATTGGGATTTTGGGACAGAAAGGTGTTGAAATATAGGGGCGTTGATACGTAGAGGCGTTGGGATATAATGGTGTTAGAACGTAGGGGCATTGAAACATAGTGTTGTCGGAACATTTGGGACGTCCAAATATAATGGAGTTGGAACACAGGGGCTTTGAAACATAGAGAAGTGGGAATAGGACTGTGGAAGATAGGGGCTTTAGAACAGGAGGGCATTGGGACATAGAGTTCCCGAATATGAGTGTCGCAATACTGGGTTTCCAAGAACATATTGTCTGAACATAAGTGTGTCAGAATAATACATCACGCTTTCAGAAAATATAGGAGTGTTGGAATATACCGGGTGCATCACAACAATGGGTTGCTAGAATATAGGGTTGTCAGAACATATGAGCATTGGAATATAGGGGTTTTGAAAAGTAGGAGCATTAGAAAAGAAGGTTGTTGAGACATACAGGCATTGGAACATGCAGGATTCTTGAAAACATAGGGTCCTCTTAATATTATGAGCATCAGAAGATTTTAAGGTTAGCAGATCATAGGGGCATCAGAAAGATTATGGGACTGTAATGTACGGAGGGTGGAGGTGGAATATAATAAGGTCATTGGAACATTCTGGGATGAAATGTAATAATGGAGATACACTCAAGTTATCTCTTTATTTTTGTGGTGCTTTTTATTATCCCCAGGAACTGTATGCTCAGAGCTACACAGAGTCAGGTGTCATGTTTGCGTCTATGCCAAACTTTTCTGATTTCTACTCTGAAGATGCAATCAACAACCAGGGTACCGAGTGTCTTCGATTCCTCAATGAAATCATCAGTGACTTTGATGATGTAAGAACCCTTTGATTTAGTTGCCTAATATGGCTGTCATTATTTATCAAATAGTTTTAATGGGTCTTTGATGTATCTAAAGAATGATAAATTTATTTTTAAAATTATGGATTGTTCAATATTTTTTTAGCCACATAGTGCCTCTCCCCTTGAATAATTTTGAAAGTACATAAATATTAGTTTTTAATTTGTTTCTGTGTAAAATATATTTATTGTTTTCTTTTACCGGAGCCTCAAAATAAAGTTTGTTGATGTGATAGTAGTAGATCTATAGGTGAAGCCTAGTGATTGTTTCTTGAAACATTTTTTCATCTTATAAAAAATTAACCTCCTGACATTTTTTTTTTGAGCAGCTTCTCAACGAGCCACGATTCAAGTCCATTCTCAAGATCAAGACCATCAACAGTACTTACATGGCAGCCTCCGGAATGTTCCCTAACCCAGAAGAGATTCACTACAGGGATGACATGGAAAGGTGGCAGCATCTGGCTGATCTGGTTGATTTAGCCTTCTCAATGAGGAATACATTGGATACCATCAACGCACAGAGCTTTAATAATTTCATGCTCAAAATAGGTCAGAAAGGTTGTACGATGGACACATGCTCCAGTGGCAATTGCTTACCAGTGGCGCAAATCCATTTTGAAATTTCGGGGGGACATTCGCCTCCAAAAATCTCTGACAAGCAAAAAAAAAAAAAAAAAAAAAAAAGTTATTCAAAAAAGTGGGGGGGGGGGGGACATTTGCCTCCAAAATTCTCTGACAATGGGGGGGGGGACATTTGCCTCCAAAATTCTTTGACAAGCAAAAAAAAAAAAAAAAATGAAGGTTATTCAATAAAGTGGGGGGACATTTGCCTCCAAAATTCTCTAACAAGCAAAAAAAACCCAAAGGTTATTCAAAAAGGTGGGGGGGACATGTCCCCCTGTCCCCCCCTGGATTTGCGCCCATGTTGCTTACCGTTTACTAAACGAGTTTTTGACTTTAGCCATAGACCAAACACTATCTCTACCCCTAACCCTAAACCTAACTTAAAACCCATTTGCAACCCGTACCCTAACCCTATATCTTTGACGAAGTAAAGCCTGGGCCCCATGTCATAAAACTTGTCATCAATAACAAGTTACAAGAATTGTTATAAGCTACTGAAATCCTTGCATCTGATTGGCTGAGAGCAAATTTGTCATAGAAATGTGGCAGTTGTCATGGATAACAAGTTTTATGAAACAGGGCCCTGGAGCTTTTGTCACAGGAGCATATGTCAGAGCACTGCTACAGAAGTGACCTGCATTTGATGATTTCCTTTGAAAAAGAGGCAGACACTTGTAATCGGGATTTTTTGTTAACATAATACAGTGATATTTTTCATCCATTTATTCATTTATCTTAAAATATCTCCATGTAATCACCTATTAAAAAGGGAAGGGAAAACAGTTATCTGATATCTTTCGGTGTTGGTTAGAGAATAAATTATATTTGCAGTCTGCTTGTCAGTTGGAATATATTTGCACAGATTATAAGGTGATGTGCTTTGTATTGTTGGCTTTCATACCACCACCTCAAATTGTGAATGACAAATACATTTTGATTTCGATAGAACCCCCGCAAACAAACCACAATGCATAGTGTTTATCCTCCTGCAATAAAAGGCCTAGTATTTATAGATGTTGGGAGTTTCATGCATTATGCAAAACCATGTGTAACAGCAGCATTATGATCTTTCTCGTATTCTTTTAGAAATTGTAAGTGCATCACAAAAGGCTTCTTCTAACGTATTGGAAAGTGATATTGACACATTTATTCACATGAAATTCAAAAGAGTTTAATGGCTTGCTGCATAATGCATTTGATTTGTTGATGATATATTTACTGACTTTCTCCCTTGCATGTAGGCATCAACCATGGGCCTATCCTAGCTGGAGTGATTGGGGCGAAGAAACCTCATTATGACATCTGGGGGAATACTGTCAACGTAGCTAGTAGAATGGAGAGTACAGGACAGCCCGGAAAAATTCAGGTAGCTTTTCATCTGTGATATTACTTCTTCTCTGTGGTTGAGTCTAAAATCACAAATGTTTACGCTTCTCAAAATATTTAACCCCCCTTTCCAGTCCTGGACAAGCCCCCATATCATATCACCTAAATATAAACATAGACATATGCCTATATGTAGTTAATTTGCTTTAAAGGCCAAGTCCACACTAATATTAAGTTGATTTGAATAAATAGAGTAAAATTAAACAAGCATAACAGTGAAAATTTTATTGAAATCGGATGTGAAATAAGAAAGTTACAGCATTTTGAAGTTTTTTGCATTATTTCTTGAAACAGTGATATGCATAACATGGGCGGTACGCAAATGAGTGAACCGATGATGTCACACACTCACTTTTCCTTATGTATTTTATTACATGAAATATCATATATTTCAATTTTTTGCTTCAATAATTTAAAACATGGTGTGACTCCTTATGGAACATGTAAAATCATCATTATTGTAACTTATTTTGATACAAGGGAGAGATTCCTTATTATCACATCCATAAAAATTGAAATATTTGAAATTTCATATAATAAAATACATAGGGAAAAGTGAGTGTGTGACATCATCGATTCACTCATTTGCATACCACCATGTTAATGCATATCACTGTTTCATGAAATAATGCAAAACTTCAAAATGCTGTAACTTTCTTAATTTACATCCGATTTTCAGTGAAATTTTCACTGTTATGCTTGTTCAATTTTACTCTATTTATTCAAATCAACTTGATATTACTGTGGACTTGGCCTTTAAATGATTAAAGAAAGTAATATGCCTATAAATGCATTATACATCATTGTTTTAAGACATCGAGGAGATTTTTAGTAAACAATTTGATTTTAAGCTGTTGATTTGTGATTTCTCTGTATACCCCCACCAGGTCGTGGAAGCATGCATGAACATTCTGAAGAGGTATGGCTTCAAATTTGAAAAGCGCGGGCTGGTCAAGGTCAAAGGTAAAGGTGAACTGATGACGTATTACCTGACGGGGAAAGACGAAACAGTCAGGAATGATATGCACAATTCCATTCCAAACATGGTGGTTACCTGATAACTCCTCCTTCAAGTGTAATGGGAGGGGATTGAGAACAAAATGAGACTTGGATCATTCCATTGCATCTGTAGGTATATGCTTGATACTGACATGAAAGGGACTGCAACAAGAGATAGAAAGCCGTGTCACATTTTTGTTACAGGAAGCGATCTTATGCCCTGTTGGGATGCAATTTCAAATTTTGGAAGTACATTCTCCTTGAAACCCCTATATATTTGCTTTTACTAGACCTATAGAGAGTGAATTCTCAAAGTGATATACATATATTTTGAGGTACTATGTAACATTATATCATTTAAAAGGCTGTCATAAGTGGCATTGATTCGATCATTCTTGTTTCCATGACATCGAGTTATATGGACCCGTGTTTTCCTATCCATTAATACGTGTATACATCAAAATGTAGACATCTGTGTGTGCCTATAGCATTTCTTAAGATTTCTCAATATTGTGTAAATGTCATTACTGTAAATTCTAAATTTAGTGAATCGATGTATATGTTGATCATGCCTGCAATTGTTCTATCGGTGTCATTCTTCCTAATTCTATTTATTCCTGTTGATTTATAGGTTTGCTTCTTCTTGATCGAAAACTGTTTAAAATACATGCACAAAGAGAAAACAGATACTATATATAGAATAATGTGCTGCTGAAGAGGTTATATATATTTTTTTCTTGTTGTTATAATTCTCTTCCTAATAATTGAGCATGGCTACGTTATGTCTTTCAGTAGTTTCATGGCAGCATGGAATAGCTATCTACATGCACCTGCACATTTTTTGCCAATTTTCACCGTTTTTCCGACCATCGTGTGACTATTTTGTAATTGTATTCGGTGTTTGTTATATTACTATTCACAGAGGACAAATCAAATAAGGGTATTATGGTATCAGGAGAGGAGGGGGGGGGATTTCATCTTTTTAAATGTTTTGAGTGGCACTTGTACCATTCTGTTGACAAATGTGAGCATTTATCGTTCAAGTTCAATTTGTAGACGCAGATTCATATGGGCTAGCCCTTCCCTCCGGCCACCTGAAAATGTTGGCTACATTAGTGGATAAGGAACAGACTATAAAAGAATGAAAAAATGTTCCGGTATGGGTTCAATATTTTAAGCTCTAATTCGGAACCCTGTTCAGATAACAAGATATAAACTCAACTGCTTTTACACAGAGATTATTATCTTTATCCTACAAGTTTCTTCTAATGGTTAAATATGGGGGGGGGGGGAGGAATAAAGAACTTACAGGGAAAATGAAATTTACCTTGATTATTTGATCTTTCTCATTCTTATGCAAATGAGACATTCATGCATAAATATGTATTGATGATTCCATACTATGCATAATTATATAGAGTTATATATACATGTAAATATTATGATAGAGAATATATAAAAAAAAAAGTTGGAAAGGCAGTGCAAGAATATGTAAATACTTCAAATGTAAATAATGTCACATTTTTTGCGAAATGACGCCTTAATAATGTGTACAGAATCGCGCAGTTGTCCAATCAATATGGTAATTGTTGTGCCTATTTGTTATATGGCACAGAATCACATTTTTTGCCCATATTTTGACACAAAATTGTGAAATGTTGAAAGCAATGTGACAAAACAATTCATCTTCATTAAATATGTATTTATGTATAATTACTATCCAATAGGATATACACTATCTATCATACAACTTGTGGTAAAAATAATATTAGTGACAGAAAATTAACTTTCATATTGTCATTACAGCAATATAAAATAATTGCATTTTAATTCTTGCTTCACAGTAAACATCGTAAAAGGATATTTTGATGAGTTTTATGAACAAACTGTTAAAAAATTATGGTTTTATGCCCCTCATATAATTATTTGTTCTGGTTTTGTTTGAAAAAAAAATTAGGTAAAGTTTTAATTTTTTCATTTTAAGCCTATTATTTGTCATTTCAAAAGATATGTTTCAGAAAACGAGAGTCAACAACATATATCGAAGTGAAAACGATTAAGATGTTTAAATTTACAATGACAATCTGAACAGCAGTATATATATATATATATATATATATATATATATATATATATATATATATATATATATAATTATGTTTTGTTTATATTCAAATAGAACACCAAAGGTTTGGAGTTTAGGTATTTTGTATAAGACAGCTTAAAATTGGAGCATAATCTTGAAAAAATACAAATGAAGCCTATTATCTAATGCTGATGTGAATACATTCAAGGAGAAATGTCTGTCTTTGTCCATCTTTGTCAGATATCTTTTCTATGATGATACAGAAGAAGTCTTAACCCTTTCAAGACAATTTACCACATTTTGTGGTTTGGCTCAATAACTTTTGATCCAGAGCTCTAAAAAATATACCAGATGTACGAGTAGAAAGAGCAAAATTTTCTGCACACACTATGTCCATTTTTATTGCATGACCATATTGCGTTTGATGCCAGGAATTTTAAAGACAAGAATAAGCTTTGAGATCCTTAAATTGGCAACACATTGAGAGGTTTAAAATCATTGTTTTTCATCAAATTGGCAATTTCAACTATTTAACAAATTTCTAACCATGTATATTGTTTTCAAAGACATTACACCTTATTTGAACCATGTAGCACTAAAAGAAAAATAGTATTGTTGCCAATTAGAAGAACAAAATGTGATCAATTTAGCCCTTAAATAATTCCTGTCCTGAAGAAGGCTTAATAATTAGACCCACTTTTATAAGGTAGAGGCTCACTCTCACTTACGTAATTATTCAGACTTGAAGGGCAATCCAACCTTTGTAATAATTTGATTTGTGTGAAGGCAGAAAAATCAGAGAAGCGGATTGTCCAAAGTTTGAATGAAATCGGACACGCAGTAAGAAAGTTATGATTTTTAAAAAGTTGTAATCACTATACATCTGGGAATTTCAAATTGGACGTATGGGTACAGTCACTGTGATGTAGCAGCGGTCAACTTTTCCATTGCTCCAACACACAAAATGACTAAAATGTCATTTTTTCAAAATGTTTAACTCAGTAGGATCTTTTTCATTTTGGAGGACCTGTAACAATATTCTGTCTACAATGTATTTTGATTACTGCCCCAAGGGAAAAGGCGCTCAGGAGAAAACAGGAATTTAATCATATTTTGGTGTACGACAAATGGGAGACTTGACCGTGAATACATCACAATTTGAGATTAGCATAGATGTAGTGATCTCATTTTTTTCAAACATTCATAACTTTCTTATTCTTTGTTCAATTTCTTTCAAACTTTCACATCCTGTTTCTCTTATTTTTCTCCATTCCCACAGATCAGCTTTTTACATAGGTTGGATTGTCTTTTGAATGGGCAAAGTGTTGTTACTGCATAGATTGGACATGTGATAAACTGTTGTGTGTAATGCTTATTTGTATTTAAGTGAAGTTTATTGAATAATTTTTGCCTAATCGAACAAACAGATGCAATAATGAGGCATAATGATATTAGGGTATATTTTTTTTGTTCAGATTAGGCTATTTCAGTTTATTTGTTTGGGACACCTGTTTTGTTCTTGTGTGATTAGAAGTGCCTTACAGCAGGACTATAACCCATATAGACATGGCCATTTCTGATGATTAATAATCAACTGGAGTAGAGCACCAATTTTAGGATGTAAATTCTACTCTTATATGGGATGTTGGACTACTTGACAACATTTCAGTAAGAAAAAAAAATGATGAAATTTAATTTTTCAAGTGTTTTCAAGTGTTTTCATGTATAAACACCTTCAACTTAAGAAAAGTGGAGATCAAGTATTACATTCTTCTCTTCTGTTTTTCTTTGAGGGGAGTTGGAGCACCAGGGAACAGAACGAAAATGTGGACTCTCAGCTTTTTGGGAATAATCTACTACATTATTTGCTCTAAGACTGAGATATCTTTGAGAGTGTTATGTTCAATGTAAAGTACATTTTAGCCAAATTTTTATTTATTCAAGTATTTGTTTTTCTCTTATTAGGAATCAGGGAAGTAGGTAAATAAGTAAGTAATCATTAATTTACCTGTTTTCTTTTCATTGCGTGAAAATAAGTAGAAAATGAAGAGAGCCCAGGTGATTGGATTACCCTTTTGAAATATATTGAAGGAGATGCAATGCATTATTTCATATTATTTCAAATGCTTCTGGGTGAGTATTTGTGTAAACCAAGATAATAATAACGTCTTTCCCACTGTTTCTGTATTTGTTTTACCAGATCATACAATTAGGTTTATGGTGTTCTATTTTCCTCTGTACAAATCCAGCTTTTACAGTTTAGCAGATAACGTGTATTAACATAGAATTTTGTCGTTATTTTGATTATATCAATAATTATTTGAAAATATATATTTATGATATCAATCAGATCAATGTTCAACCTTTTGGCCAGCTTCAGTCATTTAGACGTGCAATGACTTCTTTGTCAAATAGGAATCAACTGCGCATGTGCAATATCTCTGTACACTTTCTGTATATCGATAAAAAGACAACTTTCTTTACTTTCGATAATAAAATTCATGGTTGGAAAATGATTTATGTGTTGTGCGATTTGTGCATTTTAACTTTGATGGTCCTTTCATTCTAGAATCATTTTAAACAAATAATCATTGTCAAAGCTAGGTTGCTCTCGATCCATTTATATACTGATCGTCCCCCCCCCCCCAAAGATTAACTCTGATGCCGTGTATGCTTCAGATCATTGTACGTCCCCACCATCCTGTATTTTTGTTTAAAACCTAATCTTAAATATTCATGATTCCCCCGCCCCTCCCATTTTTTGTACTCAAGACAGTGGTGGACAAGAAGGGGGGGGGGGGGGGGGCTGCCTTCTCCTTTTAAAACCCAATTGGCACACCTAAGTACAAGCACAAAAAAGGAGCCATTTAAATTTTTGACCAAAAAATAGCACTGAAAAAGTGATAACTGATTTTTTTTGTCAGACATTAAAAAAAAAATTGTGCCCCCCCCTTTACAAAATCATGGATAGCCTATGCCCCTACAATAGAAATACCAGTTGGATCTACCTAGTTATCAGAAAGACTTTCAGTAATTTCATCAAAACGAGAGTGAGCTATTCCTCTCTATTCATATAGCTTTATTAAACCTCCTGGCTATTTTTATTTCACCCACTCTATCTCTTTGTCCACAAATCAAACCTCCATTTCTCAATCTTTTTTTACATCCTGTCTCTTTCACTCTCACCCTCCCTCCTTCTCTCCTTTCTATTCATAGAAAACCGCTATTCATTTAACACGCGCTATGAATAGCGGTCCTTATGAGTAGTTATGAATAAGTGGTCCTTATTCATAGCGGTCCTTATGACTAGCGAGGTTACCCCTTCTTTCTCAATCTTACCCACATGAAAATAACACAAATCTACTTTCTTCCTCTGCCTGTCTCTCTTCTACTCCTGTGTTACCTCAACCCTGCCTTTCAAAAAGTTGCAATTGATCTCCATGAACACCTGTATACTGACAGCAAATCCGCTAAATCTTGAATTGAACATCGACTTGAATTTGTTTCAACAGCATCTCTTTACAAGATGAGGTAGTACTGATTATTTCTTTATTATCCTCTTTCCTTCTGAAAAGGTGGAAAAATGAATATTGCTTATATAACTTGGGGGGGGGGGGGGGAGTGATAGAAAATACTGATGACTAAGAACTTGCAGTTTAACAAAAATCAGTGAGTCATTTTATTAGTAAAAAAAAAGGACATTTAACAAACTATTAACAACAAACTTCACGAAGTCGTAGGTCAAAAAATTGGAATGAAAAATTCAACCCCCACTGCTGTTCAACTAAGGATTTTCTCACATTTTCCTTTGTACATTATTACTTAGTACATTATCACTTAAACATTATAATTCAGCCCTGCTGTACAAAATGATTTGGCACAATTCATGTAAAACAAGTAGAGGGAATGATGGTTAAGAAAGATAAAAAAAATTGTTACTTGCAGAATTTTAGTCTGAAAATAAAATAAATTATTTTGATGGTACACTAAAAAATGAAATAGCAGAAACATCAACATGCTTCCACTTTTTAAAAATAAAAGTATTATAAGATCTTTAAGGCAAAAATAAATTGAAATTGGACATTGCAAGCAAACACAAGTCAAAAATATTGAGCAATACCACATTAATATGATATCAGATCCATTCTAAAAAGCCAACTTGTAGAATTGAAATATCAAAAACATGACACATTCTTGAAATGAACAATACAAAAATATCATATAATGATGCAACTGGTACATTAAACAAACTCACCTTTTGAGTACTGTGTAAATACTGGAAACATTCATGTACCTCTGCTTATGCAATACAAAATGTAAAATTACATGTATTTGAAAAAGCAGCATAAGAAGAATTTTCTTACTGTATATAATTAGTCTTCACTTTTAACATACGTAAAGATCCATGAACGTGGAACCTCGGACTGACTTACATATATGAACCAGTAGCCTGAAACATTAAAATCTACAGGCACCTGCAAATACTGTACAACATAAGCATGTTGGTAATATTCAAAACAACTTTGCATCACTAACATCTTTTTCAAAAAACTTGGCACATAAGAAGAAATATTTGGCAATCAACTTATTTACAGCAGTTGTTCCAGATTGAATGGAAACTCATATCTCCTAATAACAGAAATTTCTATTTGAATAAGAATCACAATTTTTAAAGCAACATACATGTAAATAACAAATTCACTTGGAGGTGTCACATTAGTTTCATTTCTTTTCATTTTCAAGTTCTAAGCATTTCATATAATTTTAAGTACTGATAATTGTTGAAGCACCATGATTAGCCCAGTATGCAGCACCTTTTAATAGTTACAATTCTATTTTTGGCATGTACAGACACAGGCCTCAAGAATCAAAATAGAGAGAAGGAAACAGAGGAAGACAGAGAAAAGGAAGGGGGAAAGGGAAAGAGAAAAAGACAGACACAAAAACACGGAGTGAGAGAGAGAGAGAGAGAGAGAGAGAGAGAGAGAGAGAGAAAGGGAGAGAGAAAGAGAGCGTAAGAGAGAAAGAGAGAGATAGAGAGATAGCGAGAGAAAGAGGGACAGAGAGAAATAGACAGGGTGACAAACACAGCAAAAGAGAGACCGACAGGCAGAAGAATAAGGGGGGGGGGGGGGAGATGAACTTTTCTGTTTCTCTAGACTTAATTTAACTTTCAATGATGTACAGCTTATGCAACATTTGAAGGTGAAAGTTCCTAAAACTACATTTTTACATCTTTGCTGAACAACTATCTATGAGAGGGAAATAATTTTGAGAAATTAGAGCTTAACAATTCAAAATCAAAACATGTATGTGCAAAGAATGCTATATCCAACGTACATCTCATATAAAAACACATTGTAGCAATCTGCATCAGCACTGTACATTTAAATTTTAAAACTCCAATAGGAAAATGCTTACCTAGTAAAGGGCATCATGCAGGAAGCTCTGAAACATTATCACCTCACATATTTAGAAACAGGCTTCTAAAGATAATAACCATATTTACACCAAAATATTTCAAAAAAGAATAACACTTTACTTGGAATAACTAATACCTAATACACATCACATACTTTACAACCCAACTATATGTATGACTAGATTTCGGACAAGAAGGACATTGGGGCAAAGTACTCTGTGCAGTGACAATAAAACTCAGTCCAATAAGCTAGTCCGTAATTACAATTTGCGCATGTGCAGATAAAGGTCATTTGTACCGAGTACAATCTACCTTTATACGCTATCATTTTATGCACCGCGATGCGCACACCAGTATGATGTTACATGTTAAACAAGTAGCGTGTCCACCAAAACAAATGCATGTGCGCGTACAAGTTGGGGTCATTTCGGGGTCATTTTGGGGTCGTTTGTACCATGAACTAATTACAAACTGGTTCATTGAAGAAAAAGTTCATTGTGCTATATAAATCTTGCAAACCAAGTATATCAGCATCTAAATTACAGAAGACTAGATTTTCCCTCAATGTTAAAGCCCCATATTTGTAGGATTAGTGAAAACCTTGGTTAGCAAGACTTTTTAATCTTTCACCATTAGCCATTTCTACCTGTACGTGTATCTGCTCATAGCTGGGCATACAGTAAGTGATGCGAGAAATTCCACACCTACAAGGACATTATATACAACATATATACATACATACTGTCTCCTGAGAGGTAGAAGGGCGTTAAATCACATCATTTTACACAGAGTTAACGCCCTTCTGGCTCTCAGCAGAAAAAACTTCAATACACCATATCCATAATCTTAGTAAGAAGAATACTGGAAGACATGAATATAACCACTTGGCAGTGAATGGTTAGCTGGCTGAATACAAACATCATACATTCGTAGGATTGGTGTCAGTTTTACACCCCAAAAAAGGATTACAAAAGGCAAATCAATATTGTAATAATAGCATTGAATGCAAAAACATGAGGTAGTCCTACATGAAAGTTGGTAGGCTTGCCTATGTACATGTAGCTATGTTAATGTAAAAATATTTTGGAAATATTTGACCAGGCTTTCATTACAATCCCTATCTTTCCAACAAACATTAATCTGGCCATGTCTTGGCAAACTTCTTGTAGCTGGTAATACTTTTTTTTTTCAAAATATATGCCCAAATTGACCTTATTTCAGTATTCTCTTGATTTGAATAGATTCTGATGTATTTATACAATCGATTACAATACCACTGTAATGACAGGGTTTTTTTTTTTTAATAAACAAAAGTGGACAGTTTGGGCAATCTTATCAAATGAAACTGACACCAACCCTGCATCAAGGTACATTATAATTATATGAAGGAAGACATGGTTTTAAAATAATATATCACATGTTGTCTGCTGAGAGTCAGAAGGGTGTTAATTCATACCCTTTTACACTGAGTCAAACAGACAGTGCCCTTCTGGCTCTCAACAGAAGTGTCATGTATCTCTCTCTCTTCATGAGCTTCAACAACAACAACACATCTTTTTAAATAAATCCATAATACAAAATAAAAATGAAAAAAAAAAAAAATGAATAAAATGAGAGAGATTGAAAGAACTAGGAAACTTAAGGAGAGAGCTAGAAGAGGAGCATGATAAAGCATTTTAAAAAGTACAAAAATAAACATAAGCAAACCATTAACATAACATGGAGGCAAACATTCCCTCCTCCCCCCCCCCCCCCACCAATCCCACAAACCCCCCCCCCCCCCAACAAATCGGGAAAAAAAGGGATAAAAGAGCAAGAAAAAAGGAGAGAAAGAAAAAAGGAGAGAAAGAAAAAGAGAGAAAGAGAAAGAGAGAGAGAGAGAGAGAGAGAGATTGTGTTAAAACCCCCTTCCACACACTGTTCTCTTCATAAAACCAGCATGCCAACCCCCCTCCCCCTCCAATAGATGGACCCATGATACGCCTCTGTACAACATACATGAAAGAAAAAGTGGAAGACATGTTGATCATAAAAAGACTGATAAAAACTAATTAATGATATTACTGTAGGCTGACCAACACAGCTCACATGCTGATTATGTAACAATGGCTAATCACATCTCATACAATGATGTAATAACAGATTACATTTCCCCTAATTATGTCACAATTGATTAACCAATGACAGCTCACTTACTGATTATGCTATTATATGTTGACCAATCAGAACTCAATAACTGATGACACAGTGGCAGTCTGACCAATCAGTGACTGCTTTGAGGGCTACTGGCTGGTGAGAGTTCACTCACATCCTCAGCTGTTTCACTGCTCTTGTCTTCTTCAACCTGAAAAAAATAAATCAAAGGCAATTCTTCGTAAAGGTGCTGGGAATTTTTTTCTTTCCTCACAACGGATAATTTCATCTAACCAAACTGACCTTCCGTTCCATCTTGATAGTTTGAGCTTTAAGCCATCAATCATAGAGATACTGAAATATTATTTCTCTCACCTTACAGAAATACAAACATACCTTCATGTAATGAATAGACCATTTTTTTCTCCTTGACGGAGATTTTTACTTCTAAAACGTAAGCGTTCTACATCATCTATCAAGAAATTACATATAAATCATTAAAACCCACTAAATTAAGCCCACCGCACACTATACGATCGGTCTGCAATCTGATTTTGGAAAAAAAATGTAATAGCACTTGATATAAACATATAATCGCATCTTTGACTGAGGTTCGGAATATAGATAGTATTGTAAAAAATATGGCCTATTGTGAGCTTTCTAGTCAAAGAAAAGGCCAAATCGGCTCCAAATCATAGTGACGTCAGAGCAGTCCTACGATTGTCTATGATTTGAAAATGATTTTGCCCTTATTCCGGGTATAAGGCCGAAAGCGCAACCAAAATCCTATGTTTAATATTCATATCACTGTTCAGAACCTGAATCATGTAGATTTTATTCAGGTAAATTTTATTTGTCAAAATGCCCATATTTAATGCTATTGCGATTTATCTCCAAACTTGGGTCCCAGTCAATCGTATACTGTGGGGTGGGTTTTAGAGGAACAGAAAACTTGAATACTATCATCATACCTTCTCTTGATCACCCTCAGAATGCTCTGTGAAGCCACTATCCGATGAACACTCCTCCTTTTCTCTCTTCTCATCGTCTTGCTCCACCTCCCAAGGAGGCGGGGCCTGGCCTGGACATCGCTTGAAGGCAAACTTGTAGACCCCAAACCCTGACAGACCACTGGTGAACCAGAACTTCTCCACAGAATACAGACCTAGATGGTACGGAGGAGGGTAACAATATGAAATTGCAATTTCAAGTACTTTTTGCACTGAAGGGCAATTTCAATGCATTCATTGCATTGCCTATACAAAATAAAATGTATGTTTGATATAAGAAGATATTGAAAGAATCGCACGATTCAAGAGGTGATGCGAGAGGTTATTGAAATTGCCATGAAGTTGATTTCTTGAGAATAATGTGCAATCATGTTTTTTACACAAACCATTCCAAATTTGGTTCTATGTTTTGTGATCCGATACATTACAACAAATTGGGATGGTATTCTGAAAACGATGTTTTATTTTATGTCAGCAAAACAATTGCCATAACAAATCAAAATTTGGAAAAGTCATTGGGTAATATCTGCACAAACCTGACTGCATTCCTGTAAAGTTTAAAGAGACATCTGTGCAGGCACAAATGTATTTCACACAATTTCAGTTTGTTATGACAAATTAACATTGTTTGCCTTAACATACTGTTAAGAATACGGCCCCCGATTGACAGAAGTTGCCAGATGCAGGCAATTCTTTAGAGTCTGAAGAGTATAACATTTGTTAATCCTTTCAGGACAGGAATTATTTCAGGGCTAAATTGATCACATTTTGTTCTTCAAATTGGCAACAATGATATATTTCTTTCATTGCTTCATGGTTCCAATAATGTGTAATGGATTTGAAAACAAAATACATGTTTGGAATTTTGTCTTAAAGTTTAAAAAATTGCTAATTTTGAGAAAAAAAACAATGATTTTGAACCTCTCAATGTCTTGCCAATTTAAGGATTTTAAAGCTTATTCTCGTGTTTTAAATTCCTGGCATCAAATGCAATATGGTTATGCAACAAAAATGGACATAGTGGGAGCAGATATTTTTGCTCTTTCTACTCATGCATCTGGTATATTTTTTTGAGCTCTGAATCAAAATTTATTGAGCCAAACCACAAAATCTGGTCAATTGTCTCGAAAGGGTTAAAGACTACTCTCAAATGAACACAATTCCTATTCTTACCATCATAACGGTAGCCATATTCTGGAGCATAGGGACTGTCAGACTTGTAACCCCTGATGACACGAACAGGATTTCCTGTTTCTACATTCTTGCTTAGGGCTAGATTACCTGCAAATGACATTGAAATATGAGACCAGACATTTATATGGTACATAGAGTTCAATTTTGATGATTGAGAAGTTTTGATTTTTGTCTGAGCTCCCCTATTTGGACAAAATAAGTAATTGCACTGTAGCAGTGTAATAGTATTCTTTGAGTATTGGTGGAGACAAGTTCCACAGTTGTCATGTTAAACTCAACAACAACAACAATAAACTCACAGACCTCAAAATACAAAGCAGCTACATAAAAAAATTTCTGTAATGCCTTACTCCAAAACTGCAACACCCCTCTCAAAATGAAGAAGCATAGGGCCAATTTTCTCTCCATTTTCTTTGCTGATTGAGAAGGCCTTCCACCTCAATCATAGTTTGGCTGATAATTGTAACATTTTTTTCTTTGCATGGCTATGAGCTTGCACCAACTCATGACAGTTGTATGTCACACCAGGTTTATCTGCTGTTATACATGTGTATATAATTAGTGGCATATTTTGTCCTCAGACAAACAAAAGCATATCCACAAAACTGATAACTTTGACTTGATAGAAACATATTTCAGCTGTGCACTGCATGACCTTATTAAAGATATGATATATCCTAGCAAATATAATATTTTATCATCATTTTATCATATTATATAAAGAAGACTTACCTCTTTCCAAAGTCTGATCCTTAGACTGCGGTGCCGTTCTCAAGTTCTTGGGATTACTCTTAGTTCCTCTAAGATCTCTCCCTCCTGATCAATTGGAAAACAAATATTGTAAATAAAAATTAAAGCTACCAATCACACATATCTAAAGTTTGATAACTGAAAATCATTTCTTACTTATTTTACACCATATATTAGGCTATGAAGAGTAGAAGAGAACCAGAGTATGTGTGTGCACAGATCCATACTAATAGTCTACTCAAAAGTTTCTTTTATCTATGTTAAGAGTGCACTTAGACTTGCAGTATCTATAATAATAAATGATGATATTTTGAATAAAGTATACCATCGATCTGTAACTTACGTGGATATCGCATCGTACGCACGGCTCTAAGCAAGCAGTTGGTGCGACTGCACAACCAAAATTAGGAGCCCTACACTCAAACACATGCGTGGGACCGCATGGGACATAGCGTGGGGCATCATCTGCTGTGTATGATTCCAGTATACTCCTATTCGAAAGATACATGATTTGATTTTTTACTTAAAAAAGACATTATATTAACTGTCACATTAAATCGCCTCTAGAATTTGTAAGGGTACACTTGTTTTGCCTGATTTTGCAGTAAGTTTGTGGAAAAGACTTCACAGTGCTGAATTATTCGATTCTAAAAATGCGTAAAATTGTATTGAAACAGTACTGCAGCGGTGTTTTTCTGCGAGCCCAAACATGGCAACGCATCACACTGGGTCGCATCAAACGTAGAGGATATTGCTTTATCCACTGGTAGAGATCGATGAGTATACCAGCATTAACCAAAAACAAACAAATGAACATTTTTTTTCCTGATTGGTCCCATGTAAACCAACATGTTGCTTTACTTCTAAATTTTAAATGTGCAGGGATATACCCTTAACCAACAGAATGTCTGCTATTCAGTTCTACATTTAACCTACCCTGTCCAGTGAAAGTGAAGCATTCACCCATGTCTACATCATCCTCATAGCCACCAGACAATGCCACCGAGTAACAACCTTCATCGTTACCATGGATACCGGAGACGGTAGGTCGGTGAACTCCATCTCGGGAGCACTCCATTCTCATCTCCCAAGCAGTTCCAACTTCAATACCTTCGGGTTAGCAAAGAAACAGGTAAAAGATGATTTAATTTGCAGGAAATAGCATTAAAGATGTGGTTGAGTTCTGGTGAAGGTAAAGAATAATTTGTGAGCATTCTCATTCTTTTCTTATCAGTTTGGAAGACTATCACAGATTTAAATAAAATCTCCTGAAAAGAATTGCTTTACTTCTGAAATAAAGAACTAGCTGAAAAGTTTGGACCAGATTTTCATGAAACATGTCTGTGTGTGTTGCGTGTAGTCCCATCAAATCCTTGTCAGCAACTACCGAAAACTGATGACATTTTACTTTTGCTCGTTTAAAAAATGGAGCTTCTGTGCAAATTTCCAAATTATCTGTGGAACAAAAATTCTGCCCTCATCCACAAATTCGAATATCTACACAACTTTTATTTTCTTTTGGCTTGTTGGAAAACTTTTGGGCCAATTGGGCTGACTTGTAAGCAAAGTGAACAACTCTCCTCAATTCAAAATGAGAACCTGTATTTTTAGACCTTAAAGCCTCTGAATGGCAAATAGATAATAGCCTGTATCTATAAATCAAGCTTATGCTTATATGAGAACAGTAGTTCTATTCATCATGAGCAACGAAGCACTGTTTTGTGGGGAACTTGAACAACTGTGTGTACTCTCTGAGGCGTCCATACAGTCGAAAATGCTTTTCACCCCATACACTTTCCGAATTAAGGGATTTGCATCATGATAATGCTGCAGTTAAATATGGCAAAATAGTTTATGATTGATTGGTTTGATTCAGGTTTTTTCATCTTGTAAATGCAATGAAATATAATCTATAAAAATAGATTCAAAGAGAAATGAAACAGTTAACCCTTTCAGGGCAGGAATTATTTAACCCTTTCAAGCAGGGCTTTAGCCAGGATTTTAAAATTGGGTGTCCAAATTAAAAAGCAGGGTGTCCAAAAAATTGGGCGAGCGCAGCGAGCCGTTCAGGGGGTCCAGGGGGCAGCGCCCCCTTTCCGCTGGAAATTTTTCATTATTTCTATCTAAAAAGACACACTTTCCTTGCTTGTTTACTCCTAGCTTGCTGGAATTATCCCTCAGTGTTTAAGGTAAAAACATGTTGAAGTTACACATTCTGATGATTTGTTTTCCCTACATGAATATAAGTTTTCATTATACATGTATTAATGTAAGTATTACTTTACCACCAAGTTAACACTGTACCAATGTCCACCCAAAAAATTTTTTTCGCCAGCCCTCCAAAAGTTGCTCAGTGGGGGGGTGTTATGGGGTAAAGTTCCCCTCCATAATTCTCTGACAAGCAAAAAAAAAAAAAAAAAAAAAGGTTTCCTGGTCGAAAAGGGGGGGGGGGGGGGGGACAATGCATTTTTTTCCCTCAAAAGGGGGGGGGGGCACGGGCCGGGATTGCCCCCCCCCCTAAATCCGCCACTGCGTATATGTACGTACGTACATAAATACACTGAATGCGCACAGTTCCGGGCGATTTTTCTTTTCTAATTTGTTTTTCGCGGAGACCATTTCACTTGATGAACATCGCTCTCGCGCGCGATAAGTACAAAACCCCGTCATAAATCCACCGATTTCTTGAGTTTTAGCGCGTTTTCGGTGACTCTGTTCCTCACAACCCGACTTAAGCGCCGCGTGACTTTAAAAAATGGCACTAATTCCGTATTTTTGAGGCAGGCTTTGGCTTTACAGATTGATTTTTTGAGGTGACTATGGACTTAATGTGGTAAGGAACAATTTCTCTGTGTGGTGTATCCGGTCGTAGATCTAGCGATAGTCTCATTACACGGATGATGATAATTTTTAGACCTCTCATTGTAACAGTGATAATGCGTTTCGGAAAGAAAATTTTCACAAAAGGTGTCGCGCAAAGATAAGTAGCTACAGCCTAGACCGTACGCACGTACGGTACTTGTTTGCGGGAGCGTTTACGACTTCGACTTCTGCTGAGAAGCCGAGGATATAAATTATCGTGAATACAAAACATCTTTACAAAAACTGAAAGGGCGTCCATCAAATGATTTTTAAAAGGCGTCTTGCAAATTGATCTTTAACTATTAAAAGGGCGTCCATCAAATGATTTTGATCAAGGCGTCTTGCAAATTTTGCTGGGCGTCTTCCAGAAGAAATGGGCGTCCAAAAGACGCCCAGACACCCGGCTGGCTAAACCACTGCTTTCAAGACAATGACCACATTTTGTGGTTTGGCTCAATAACTTTTGATTCAGAGCTCTAAAAAATATACTAGATGCATGAGCAGCAAGAGCAAAAATTTCTGTACACACATTGTACATTTTTGTTGCAAGGCCATATTGCGTTTGATACCAGGAATTTTAAAAACGAGAATAAGCTTTTAAATCCTTAAATTGGCAACACAATGAGAGGTTCAAAATCACTGTTTTTTCTCAAAATTGGCAATTTTTCAATTTTTCAACAAAGTTTATAATCATGTATATTGTTTTCAAAGACATTACACCTTATTAGAACCATGTAGCACTAAAAGAAAAATATTAGTGTTGCCAATTTGAAGAACAAAATGTGATCAATTTAGCCCTTAAATAATTCCTGTCCTGAAAGGGTTAAAGGCTAAATTGATCACATTTTGTTCTTCAAATTGGCAACAATAATTTTTTTTTTAGTGCTACACAGTTCTGATAAGGTGTAACATCTTTGAAAAAATTATACATGGTGAAGAATTTTGTCAAAGAGTTGAAAAAATTGCCAATTTTGAGAAAAACAATGATTTTGAACCTCTCAATATGTTGCCAGTATAAGAATTTTAAAGCTTATTCTTGTTTTTAAAATCCCTGGCATCAAACGCAAAGTGGTCAAGCAACAAAAATGGATAAAGTGTGTGTAGAAATTTTTGCTCTTTCTACTCATGCATCTGGTATATTTTTTAGAGCTCTGAATCAAAATTTATTGAGCAAAACCACATAATGTGGTTAATTGTCTCGAAAGGGTTAAAGATACAAGACTAATGGCCTGATCTCAAGTAAAAGACCACATTACTACACGTTTGAGAGGAGCTTGAAAATATCAAGCAAATGCTTGATGATGAAACGTTGTTCCTTTTGTTTGCTAGCATTTGCTAGGCTCTTGCTAGTTTTACAGATATGGCCCAATGTCTGAAGCATGTCTTCAAAAACATATTCATACCTGGTATGGCTCCAAAGGTGTTTTCTCTGGGGATTTTCTTGACTGGTTTGTAATCTGCATCTTGATCAAGGCTGTTATCTAAGGCTTCAAGATCAACATCACCATCTTCCATTGGTTGCTATATGGAAATACAGAAGTGTGATAAATGGAAATTAAGATGTTATAAAAAGACATTGACAACTTGTCACTCAATATGAAATTAAAGAAATGTAAGACCCTACCAACAAATTTTCAATTTATCTCACTTTACACTGTATTCAACTCAAGAAACATCTCAGGTATTAAATCTTTCTAGATCTTTTTACAAAAATTTCTGTGTGTGTTGTACTAATAAAACAATGCACCATATAGAAAACGAGGCCTTCCCTAATAATAATAATGCTTGTGCCTAGTTGAACACTATAACTTGGAAAACCTTACCCGTCCACGCAACCTCCTAGACTGTCTCCTACCAAACTCTGAATATCCACTGCCTCCATCAGGTCCGGCATCAGACAGGCGTGGTGTCTTAGGTGTCTGAGGGGATGCTGCAGATGGACGTTTCCTTTTGATTCCAGGTGGAAATGTCTTCTTCTTTGGAGCTATAAACTGTGGAGGTGAAAGAAGAATGGGCTTTCTTTGATTTTTTTTTATACTTTGAGGCAGAACAGGAGAGTCCAAACAAGAGAAAACTCACAAAGCTGAACTTTAGAAAATAAGACACCAAAATCGCTCTAAGCAACATTTCATTTACTTAAATTTTGCCAGATTAACTCATTCAAGGACTCAAGACTCGTACTATGCTACAAATGTGGGGTTTCATAGTTGAAAGTGAAATTTAAATAATTATTTTCCTCTCCTCATGCATGATCTAGACTGGACCAATAGATGGCAGTATATAATCCTGCGAAATATTAGCACAATGAAATTGTGCATGCCGTGTCGGAACAGCTCAGCATTGCACTGTCTTGCACTCCGTTCATCTACAGCACATTGCGTGACGATCTTGCCGTCTTTAAATGCTAATTGCACCGGAAAGCTTCACGTGAATGGTAAGTATATCTGGGGGGAGGGTGTGGGAGAGGGTATCCCCCTCCCACACCAGGGACTTTTTCAAAAATCTGTCTATAAAACTTGCATTTTAGAGCATCCCAAAATGGTTTTTAATGAAAAGAAGGAATGCACGCATCTACTCCAATGGACAGAACCCCTTAATTGAGAATAACAACATGAGTGAACAAATTTTCTTCGATATTTTTGCATTGAAATTATGGCATTTCTTATTTCCTTACTTCTAATCATTAAAGAATATGATGGTATTTCAAGATCAAACATTATGAATTTGGATAATCATTAGTTTCAAACCTTTATGTATCATGTCTCTGTTTGTTCATATATACACCATGAACCCTTTTCCACATAAACGTTACTATGACAATAAGTGCAATCATTTTTTAATTCCCCTACTTCTCTCTTTTTCCTTCACCTTTTTCATTTCCTCACATCTGCTCCTGCCATTAACTTTCATCTCTCCTACTACCCTCTCTTCTCTTTTCTTCTTCCTCTCTTTTCCTTTCTTTCCTCCTTTCTCTCTCTTGCTGACATTTCCCCCCTTTTCTCTCTCACTCTCTCTCTTTGGCCTCCCCTGTCCCTCTGCCTCTCTCTGGCTCTCTTTCCTTTTTTGTCCCTCTTTTGCTCTCCTTTGTTTTTTTCTCTCCTTTGTTTTTTTCTCTCCTTTGTTTTTTTCTCTCTCTTCCTTTCTCTACTGCCCGCTTTCTTTCTTTTTCTCCTTTCTTCTTTACTATTCTTCAGATTCTCCTCACAGTGGGGTGAATTTATAAGTGATTCTTTATGCATTGTTGAACTTTGCTATTGTCATGTTTACAGAGTATATTCTATCTTATTTATCACATTATGTGCCTATTATATGATTAATGTTGAGTTATATTTTGTAAAAAATCTGCAATTCGGCCCACAAGCCGCAAATGATTTTTGATCAATAAACCATTTTAAATAAATAAAAAATGATTCTGATTAATTTATTTTATCTTAAAACATTTGGGGGAGGGGGATGATAATACAGGCCATCCCCCCACCTCAAATTTCTTTTCTGATATAGGTCTAGAGTCTATACCCCCCATCCCCCTGGGATCAACACCCATGATCTATAGAGCAAATCGATAGGCGATACGTCTGTTTGCAGCCAGAAAGGCGTTTGAAACAGAGTTAACGCCCTTCAGGCTCTCAACAGAACTGTTTGTTACTTTGTTAGAACTAATTAGTTAAAGGTAACTAGATCTAGAGTTAGAGTCTAATTACTAAGTTGAATATATTATCAACTTAGATTTTGTTGTTTGCAACAGATTAACGTTTGAGTGATTAATTTTTCGTGTTTTTTTTTTCTTTCCCCGAGAAAATTTAACCATGCAAACTGTTTTATATTAAATTACTTAACTTAGTTAAGGGTCTCGTGGTCTAACGAACCAAACCAAAAGCTCTGTATCATCAGTTGTTCCACTGAGACTACGTCTGGCTCTACTGATGGGGAAGGTTGAAAAATGTCAGTAATATAAAGATTTCCCCATAACAGACGGTTATTTCCGTGTAACGAACATCATGATCGTACTTCGGTCTTCTTCTTCTTCTTCTTCTTCTTCTTCTGAGGAGTGAAGTTAGTCTACTTCCTTCAAGTTCAAGCTTGAAGATTCTTGCAGAACTTTATGAGATAGTGCGTGTCTCAAGGGTAGGGTGTCTTCGACTTCCTGATTTAAATTTTAAGTTGAGAATGAGAGTTACTCACCGGTTTCAAGATGCCAAGTCCAGCCAAAACTCGCTTGTTTTCTTCGATGTTCTTCAATCGACGTTTTTCGTACTCTGATAATTCTCCAGGCATGATGAACAGTGTCGAAAATTGGCAAGATGAAATAAAACTAGCGGTTGACGTTCAGCAAGACGAAGCTGTAACAGACGGTGGCCCGGGGTTTAGAAAGACCAGGGAAGTTCTGGCGACCCAAGTTGGTGGGGGTCGGACGTCAAAACAAGTGCACTTGAACTAGTGGCGGAGAATTTAACAAATAAATTTGAAAAGTGAAACTAAATGCAAAAGAAACACTCTTCGTAAATATGATCAGGATCTTCCGAGATATCAAGACAATAGTCTCGACAATAATGTCAAATATGACAGGTCTTAAAATGCTCAGGTTCAGAAAGCGAATTGAACACCCGTTTTTCCACTAGTAGCCTGTCAGTGCAGTTCACTTGTCGCATGCAGCTTGCCCACGTGCGTGCATATCGAATGTGATGTTGATGTTGTTAAATGGAAATTAGCATACACACGTACACGGTAAAGGTATCAGCTGATCATGTTTTCGCGGGAAACGGCGAAGGAGACTGGTAAAGTCTCATCTCGGTATCACAAGTATCTTGTTTGTGTGATACATACACTGCAAAATTGTGTATCAGTCAGTGGACCCTGGACCTTGCCCTGGCGAAGGATGTAAATAAAAACAAACTCTGGACCCCGGCTCTGGACCATTTACTAATTAGGCCTACTAATTTTGCTGATTGGTTTAACTATCATGATTTTTCATCACTGCAGGAATGAAATGGTACCGTACATGTATATAGATTTCTCATTATTGTGTAATTGTTCGGGCAAAGCTGTTCGTACATTTATCAACCAAATCAGTCGGGGGAGGGGGGGGGGGGGGGGAGGCCGGGGATAGTTTTGTTCTTTGTCCCCCATCCCCCTTAAAAATGAAGAAACTGTACCAATTCAATGAAATTTTGACTGTCTGACAGAATTTTGATTAATATGAAATGTTTATGTATAGTCGGCCACTTTAAAGGCCTACAATAGGCCTATTATTTATGTCACATAATATTCCCCCTAAAAAAAAACAAAAATAGAAACGGGCCTAGCATGCCACATACACCCTAATCAGAAATATGGCAAGGGGCAGATGCCCCCCCCCCATGTTTTTTACCCAAAACCCAAATAGGGTCACATTATATAATAGTAATGCCTAGATGTCATTGAATATAATAGTTCCATCAAATCCTTTTACAAGCAATAGGCAGAATCCATGCAGGTCAAACTTTTATATTTTCACTTTACACTACTGAAAATATGTTTCTTTCTTTTTCTTTGAAGGTAATGCAAGGTAACTGATTCGGTGAAGTTTGTGTTGACATGCATCTAAGTGTAAATTAATCATCTGGGTTTTTAAAAATTATCTTTGAAGGGTATAAAAGAAAATTACATGTACATGTATACGACATGGTCACTTGTCTGGCTATACAATTAATTTTCCTTTTTGATTCATTATTCTCCATTTAGAATTCCCAACTGGTTGTTATGTGGTGATTCTATCAACATGGATATAACCTTATCTTAGGGCCATTCTCACTTACAGCGAAACTTCATGGAGTTTCTTGCAATATTTTTCTTCTGTGGGCAGAAACTTGCGAGCAAACACTTGCAAACTAGCAAACTTTGCAAGCGAATCTCGTAAGTTTTCCAATGTGAATTCAAACCATCTGGTAGAGATCGATGAATCAAACTTTGCAGTTTGTCATGCGACTGCTGGCATTTCCTGTAAAGGTCGTAGGGCTACGTACAATCGACATTGTTGATTCGCATGTTATCAGGCTGAGAACAAAATAATGTGTGCAAATGCAGCAAGCGCATTATAAAATCCCTATGAACACCAGAGTTTCTACAGATCTGCAGGGCTTGGAAGTCAGTGTTAATCGTAAGGTGAAATATCACGACTATTTTCTTCGCAATGTTTTCAAGTAAGAATGGCACTATGGAAAGCAGAAACATCTTCATCCATGAATAGAGGTATCAACCAGAATGGATAAATCCAAAGAGAGAAATGAATACAAATGTATAAAAATAGCATTAGATAGGTCATTTCCATGGGTTGTCCAAATATATTTTAAAGCAAGAAAGGAAAATCACACTTTGACCTCTTCCAATGCGACAAAACTTGACACTTAGATAAAAAAATTACAAGGTGACTTCATCACTCTAAAAACTGGAAGCTCACATCTAATGGCCTAAAAAACAACAAAATAACTATAACATGTTTCTATGAATCAATTTTTATTTTACAATTACATTGATATTATAGAACAATATATACATTTTGCATTGCACATTTACATCCATCTGTACAGTTTTATAAAGATATCATTAAATTAAGATTGTCTAAATGACAGCATGCATACCAAGCATTAGGTATATCAACTTTAACAAGTAATTAACATTCAGATAGAATTCATCCATTTACGACAATAGGTATAAAATGAATACACAATGCACGCAATAATTGCTAAAACAGATATTTTTCAGTTAGCGATATAAAATTCACAAATTTGTTTGGGACTTCTGTCATAAAAATGCAAGCACAGAGGAAAATGTCATTGTGGTCAAGTTAGACCAAGAAACCTGCAACATTCTTTAGTTACAATCTAAATGAATGTTAACGTAAAAGTAGGGTGCAAACACTGAGTCATTACCTTTACGAGAAAGTGAGTCTTTGTGACATTTGCATGAAAATATGCTACAAAGTATGAAATGTATGAAGAACCAAGTCAAAGCAGAAGCAATATATGTTACATACATACAAGCTGGAGTTTGTTTCAGTGCAGCAGACCGACAATAAAAAGAAGACTTTAAGAGAGTTCAGAGCTAAATTATATTACCACTGATCTATCAAGAAGACAAAATACATACATTCTGATAATGACAAATCTCTATTTCATTGTTGAAAAATAAATATATAAATAATGGAGAAGCATACAAATTTCCCTCAATCATGATGCCCCATAAAATCCAAATATATAACAATAAAAAATACCATTTTAAGCAACATGATTACATTTTTTTCCCATTCACATTTAAATTCTATTAATTATGAAATATAATCTGATTAGCTCTACTTGATTTGGAAATAAAGGCATACATACATACCTGACATAAAATTTAAAGTTATCTAGCATCTATATTTTGATTTTCAGCTTAGTAAAGTTTCCACTACATTTGGACAAGTTGATTAAATATATGTGGCCTTTTGCAAATCCTCAACAAGTTTTAATGATAAATTAATTATTTTAAAATCAATTACAAAATTCGCTGTAAGGTTGGGTGCAAATAAAACCCTAATATTCCTTTTATACAAATATTTGCACTGGGGCTTTTAGGGACCTCAAAATGCATGCAATTCTTTATGAAGTGTGATGTAGATGGCAGTATAGTCTGAGAACTTGATATCAGTGCTAAACACACTGAAATGAACAAAATTTTCTCATCTTGTCACAAACCTTGAGTTATAATAGACCCAAAGTGCTATTGACTTTTGCAATGCTTTTTTGTCAATGGTAATTTCAATGAAAGGTCCAGGAAAAGCAACAGAATATAATACATGCCATAAACAAATAATACAAAAATACAGACAAACTATGAAGCACCATCATTAAGAATATAGCTAAGCAGAGCTCTCGCAAATTTTTTTTGTATGTGCAAGTGTTTTCAAATGGCTAAAAGTAAAATCATTATCATAAAAATATTCAGTTCTTGAAAAGCATAAAAAACATGTACATGTATCTATGCAATATGCATTGGAAATTAGTACTTGTTAGATATCTCGGCATGCTTAGCAACATGGAGAGAAATGTTACACCTCAAGGACAGCAAAATATCAATTAAAAAAAACTGTTTGAATTCATTTTAGACTGAGCTTAACCCTGGCATCTTAATCTGGAAAAGAATACAGGTCTGCATGTAAAAATGAAATACTATGACTCAATTGACTTTTTCCCAACCAACATTATTGTTTGCTAACAACATTCATTAAATAGTATTCTTTGAAAACATAGCTTATCAATAAAGAAATCAACTTACATCTACAATAAATATATCTACATAACAAATATCTAGGTATATAATTTACTATAAAAAAATGGACTTGATGGGATGTGCACCTTATATTTTATACTATGTAAATATTTAAACATTTCAAAATTTAAAATCAAGGTTTCAGCAGCCTAGCACTGAAAGAAAATTGCATCGGTTTGGCAGCTACATGTATATATATCATTTACATAACTATGAAATAATCTTTACCTTAAATATTCCCTAACATATGTTATTTAAGAGATAGTTGCAAGATGTTACATAATGGTAGATTTAATGTGTGTTTCATCTTTCACCTCTAAATGATCTACAGGGAAAAAATTTGTCTTTACAGAAAAATATACAGACCTAATACATAAATGTTATGGATTTTAGGTAAATGAAACAAAGAGCACAAGTTTCCAACATTGTTTATTCTATGAAAATTAATTTTCAGAAAACTGGTTTGTAATTCAAAAGTAGAATATTTTCCATGCATAATCCTATTGGGGTAGTGTGTGAATACATATCTCATTACAAATGCCATTACAGTGGAACCTCGTTATTAAGGACACTGTTATACATGTAACAAATTCTCAATACAACCAAGGAGTTATCACAGAACACTCCTGGATACAACAAGGTAATTTTGCCGGTCCCACTTCTTTGTATTCTATTGTTTTTTAAGCCCTGAATAACAAGGTTAGAATATAAAAAGGTAGTTTCCTTGGTCCCAAGGAGCTTGTTATAACAATATTCCACTGTAATACATGTAATCTCCTTTGTCATGAAGACAGTAAACATATTGCTAAGCAGCAGAAAATATGTCAGGCTTTCAGGTGAGAAGTCATCATCTCAAAGGCAAGGTCAAGTTATAATTACCATGTCGAGTTCAAAAACCGATTCTAGGGCTTTTCTACAAAGCAATGGTTGAGAGTGTTCTCCTTTTCAGTAGTTTAGTTTGGTTTAGTGCAGGTAGAAAGGAAGATATTCAGAAATTAGAAAAAATAGCGAAACAAGTTAGTAGGATGATAGGGGAAAGGATAAATCTGAATGATGAGTGTGCATATAGGATTCTGGAGAAAGTGAATGAAATCCTAGTCAACCAAGACCACACTCTGTTCAATAATTACCAATTCCTGAGATCAGGTAAACATCTAAGATCTTTGCCGTGTCGAACCTCACGGTTCTTGAATTCTTTTGTTCCAACCTCAAGTCGAGCATACAATAACAGTCATCTGTTAACAGTTAAAGTAAATTCAAATAATTCTTGAATGTCTTAATCGTTAACCCAATATTTTTGAAGGTACACCATTCTTCCCGTTTCTTGCTTTTCTGTACTAAGAAGTTTGTTTATTTTTGCCAACTATGTGAACAATGTAAATTTCCATTTGTTTATCTACAATTGGACAGTAAAATATCTGAGTGTGAATCTGAATCTGAATCTGAGTTATGAAACCTGTCATGTAGATAGAGTTTGATTTTAATTAGCCAATCTATATCTCAATTTTTGGCCTTCTGGGGAAGCCCGCCATCAACATTTTATAAATTTGATATCAATAGATGCATTAGACTCTTGGCTATAATGTCACAAAAGCTTTGGGTGAGTAAAAAAAAGTATCTGAAAACATATTGTAGCGAATGTTGAATGGGGCGGATACCCCCTCCTGAGCCCATGCAGGGTGTACATATAGCTAAAACGTACCAATTTTCGCATCATGGGCAACCTGAGTAAAATCACCAAGGTTCAAACAGAGTCATTTGCACACTGACATGGTTAATCATCATGTATGTAAATATGGTGCATGGATAAGTATACAAATTGTTAGTACGTGAAACATGTGCTAGTACTTGCGCAGATAAATTTTCAGAAATACATTAATGTATTTGAAGCAACAATTTTCCTGCATTTTAGAAACTGTGTATCAATGATGACAGTTTACAGTGCACATGAAAGTATTAGAGAGAGGAAAGTATTCATGCTTTTATGAACATAGCTGTTGTAAAAATCCCTGCAGAGTCATTATCAGAAGTCGAGATTACCTTTATAAAAGGTATTTACACCTCCACAAGTTTTTACTATATTTCAGGCTGTAGTGGTTTTCTTTAGAGAGTTAACGTGTTGTATTTTGAGTAACTCTCCAAGAAAGTCTGTCTTTGAATCAATGAATGCAAGGCACACTGTGTTCAAGTACCTTTTTAAAAAAAAGATATAAAAAACCTGACAGGATTAATATCTCTACAGCATTGTAAAAACCCTATTACACAAGTATACATACGCCAAAACAATCCCAAGTATTAAATGTATGTCAATGAGCTTTTCAGATAAAAAGTAAATGAAGAGAGATCCTGATTACATCACAGCTATAATATTGGTACTTATAAATTTGTTCCAATGAGTAAAGTTTTACTCATTCTTCAACAATACCTGTGCTCTTTGTTACAAGTAATACACTGTGTTATATAGTAAAAGGTGTGACTTGGTGAAAATATATTTTTCCTGACACATGTACTTGGTCTAGGATCAAATTGATAAACATTTTTCAAAAAATAGCATCGAGGAGGACTCCAAAATTGAGCATGATGTGTCAAGCGGCCACATAAATCTATTTCTCTCTAAAATACACTTGGCATCCTTTCAAAATTCTCAATTATTCTTTACTATGAGATGGATCAATGTGTTTAGAACATTATTTGTGAAATGTGAGTTTAGAAATATTACATCTGTGAAATATTCATCATCTAGTGAAGCAAACATCAGGTACCTCTTGAATACAAATTGCAAACATTAAACACAATTTCTCAAAAGTGCATCTCAAACTCAATTCCTATGTGGATATATATTTTGTACCCTCCAAACTCAAGTCGTATCCTTTATTTTTGTTACCAATACTCTGCATGGGGTCCACTCGCTATTCATAAGGACCGCTATTCATAGAAAACCGATATTCATTTAGTCACGCGTTATGGATAGCGGTCCTTATGAATAAGTGATCCTTATGAATAGCGGTCCTTATAACTAGCGAGGTTACCCCCTCTGTATTACCATCAACCCTTTTCTCCCCCAAAATGTGAAGAAAAAAAAACCCTTGAACTGCAAGTGCAATGTACCTGAATATATTTGTTCATATCCTACTTGCTTGTCACATGTACACACAGCACCCACACTGTAATGGGATATCAGATCAGAATAATTTATGAACTTGTATTTCAAATGGAAATGTCTATAACTTTCTGAAATAACACTCCAACACACATGAAATCAAATCAAATAAACAGTATGTAAGATGAAATTTTTCTTCAGTGTAAAATGAGGGAAATTGAAATTAAATGTTAACTACAATAATCATGTTGAGTGTAATTCTCTTTTCTGTCAGTAAAACCTGGAAATGTAAGGGATGCAAGTTGTAAAACTACCTTGGACATGCCCTTCAGAAGAGTTAGTCTTTGGGCAAGTCCAAGCTATTTTGTCCCATATGTTACCAGCCCATATCAGATTAAAATATATTGGATAAGTGAATTTCAGTTGATAGCCCTATTTAGTTAGTAGAATGAATTTAGTTAGTAGCCCTATTAGAGCTTTGATCACACAAATTATGAAGTAAAATGACACGTTTAATGTCAATTTCAGTTCAGAACTCCACAATTCTTGGTTATGTATGGTGTAGGCACCAAATACCTTGGACTTGGCACTTAACATCCCATAACTCATCTGTATTTCTTCTGAAATACAAATCAGTTCTGAATACAATACCAAATAAAACCATAATTCTCAGGTAAGTATGCCAATATTTCCATTTGCATTTTATGCAGAAATGGGACAGTTCTTTAAAAACCTATTCCTATGATGCGATGTCTAATGCCATTCCTTCAGAAGTCTATCCTATGTTGTATTCGGAGAACACAACAAGATGTGCAAGTTGGCTGAGAGGGCAACAGAACAGCATTACAGAGTGTTGAGGTTCCCAGAAACAGCTTTCCACTGTAGATGCAGGCAATGTATCCATTGATCTCAGGAAACGCTCATTAAGGTTTGTTCTTCGACGGTCATTTCATTTCACTTCACGTGAACACAGGGACATTTGATTCAGCCAATGGCTGTCCTGTTCATAGCAAGTCCAGTCGGGTACTCCAAACTCTGCAGACTTATATCCATTCTGAGAATGTCTTTGATAATTTGGCAAGCAGGTTGACACTTTTGTTAGTTCTTGTTCATTCTTGGACAATGCCACTCTGTTTTTTCTTTCTCTAAGGGCATCACACTCTGGGTGAGTGTTTCAATTTTGCTGCTTGTCAACGGAGCCCCCTATGCCTGTAATGAGAAAGATGTATAGAAGAGACAAGAGAAAAATATAGGTGATTAAAAAACAAGATAAGTAATGAAATACATGTACAAAGAATTGATGAAATCATGTATTATAATTAAATGAAGCTTTGGGACTTTAAGACAAGTATCAAATCAATTGGCCAGGTGGCAGTTCATGCATTTTTGAACCCCCCCCCCCTCTTTCAATCTACTAAACCTAAAAACATTTAAAGGGTACCAATCACCAAAAAATATTTTACTCTGTATGTTAGAGGTTCCATGTCATTCTACTATATTCCAAATATGGGCTTTGAATATCACTGCTATAAAGAGATATTACAAGTTTAATTATACTCTCTATAAGCATAAAAGCGACTCGTGAGTAGATTACTCCACGCACCCGTACGCGTTCTCCAAGATAAGGGCTCGCACGGAACCCAACTCAGAGGTTCGGTTCTGCGCGAGCACCTTCATGTTATCCTTTATTTCCTTCATACTCCTAAACTGTTGACCTATAGAATTTCAGATAAAGTTCTTTGAGGTTTATTTTATACTTCCTGGCAGTATACAAATTCTTTTTTCAGGTGATTGGTACACTTTAATTGCTTACAGAATCAGAGAGTTTAAACCTGTCAATACCAATAGTATAAAAAAATGATAATTCATTCACAGTATGACAAAATAAATATGTCACTATTGATTTTTTCCCACCAACACATACATGCACACTTTGTTTTTCTCTAGAGCATATATTCACTCAGATCTGTAGCAGCTCCTGCCTTTGTTATTCTTAACTCCTAATAAAGGCTGGCTTTAAAATTGATCAACAGAGTTGTAACATGCATCTGGAACAATTTTCCACATTTTTGACAAATTTGAACTTCACCTGACAACATCAAAGAAGCCTCTCTAGACATATATATTTCCATATGGAGGGACATTACCTCATATCATATGGAAAAGTCTAACATCCATCTCTTGTTTTTATCATCAGTTTAATAATTTCAAAGGATTTCATTTACTGTCAGATACCTACTAATGGCATCAATCCACTTTCATGAGAAGGGAGAGGGGTGGGGGAATACCTAAAAAGTCAGTTTTAGAATACCACCAATACCAATTTAAAAAATGGTTGTATATTTATTTTAGCCACTTATTTGATGATATATCCAAGAAGCTCATTTTAGTTCCAAATTAATGAAATTGGTTGGCTAGAGGAGAGAGTGAAGAAATCAGGATGATGATGAAGTCATACTTCTACAATACATCAACACTAAACATTTCAAAAACAAGTTCGGAAACTCAAATTTGATTGAAAATATCTTCAACATACTGGATCATTATCACTAAATTTGGTATCATTGCATGTTTATTTCCCATGACAATGACGGCCAGTTTGTAATGGTTTTACAAGTTTGGAATGATCGGATGTGAAATCCTATAAAACCTGTATGGCACCGTATCAGGAGTATTCTCCTGAACTGTCCGGCATCTCCTCACGATCATAACAAACAAAACAGAGAATACACTGTTTGACAATAGCAATGCATTTTGGACCCACTACCCTTTTCAGCTAAACTACATGTACATACCCTAACATTATGTAATAATACCAATAGGGGCATCACTGCAAAGGGAAATATACATGTAAATTTACAAATGATAAAAATCAGAAAGATAATGAACAAGTTATATTACAGATACCACTGATCAAACTTGAGTTTCCAAACTTTTGAGTTTCTGATAAGATGTCTGCTCACCTGGCATCTCTGTAGAGATGTATTGAACAAGAGTACCATATAGAGCAGCAAGGCAGCAAAGAACATGCAGTCAGCATGCAAAAGGATCACGTAACACAGAGAAATGGAGAGGGAAAATAAGAGAGAGAGGGAGAGAGAAGAGACAAAGAAAGAGAAACAGAAACAGAAACAGAGAGAAAAGTGAGGCAGTGACAGAGAAGAAAAGAAAGAAAGCAAGATAGAGAGAGAGAGGGGGGGGGGGGGGGGGGAGAGAGAGCAGGGGAAAAGATATATATGAAATAAATAACCATGCAAATAATGAAATCATCCATGCTTGCATTCTGTACTCTATATATAACTACATTATACATCAAGTATGCATGTATTTCCACTTTACTGTATCACACAAGGCAGAAGGGTGGAACATAAAGCTTTGACTTTTTATCCCCCCCCCCCCACACACACACAAACACACAATGAATAAAAAGCACAGCAGGAAACCTTTTGCCACATCAATGCATGAATCACTACAACAAAAATGTGCTCATTCCAAAATGGTTTATACTTTGGTTAAATTGGGAGGGACTTTTTTCTTACTTCAGCATTACAATAATTCTAACTACACCTCCCTCTGAAATTCATATGACTATGTTTTCATTGCATGGTAGTGGTTAAAAGCATAATTTCATTAACATTAATCTTTAATGATTTAAAGTAATTTTTTTCTTCTACTTTTTTCATATAATCATGGACGCATAAAACCAAACTGTAAAATGCAAGTACAAATATTTCCTCCCTTCTCTTGTTTAGTACTTTTTGTTTTCCTGAATCAAACAATTAAACAAATAACCCACTGTGTGGTCATACTATTTACTCAAACTATCTAGTACTTATAACTCACATCCAGCATGCACCTAAAAATAAACAACTCAGTAATTCAAATCAAATGCAAAGCACACACTGGAAAACAATAATCTGCCCAATAAATATAGATCTGTAAAAACATTGTATATCCAGTTCAAATAAATATTAGTAAAAAGGAAAGTCAATTACTGATGAATGAGTAGTAGTACACAAGGGAACTATAACAAGATAATTAGAACGTCGGTTAAAATGAAGGATAATAAATGAGTTTTTAAAAAGTGTAGATGTGTTTGAAAGATGTATAGTCCATGTACATGTATCACATTTCAAGAAGTGTACGCAAATGGCTCCATTTCATTTTCTATAGCATGAAAAACACTTAATTTAAAATTTCAAATTTAATAACAAGTCCGTCCATTTAAAGTGATATTTAACATCTCTCAATCTGTTCTCATGTTTCATTGTGAATCAAAAATTTCGAAGAAAAAAAAGGGGAAGGTTACAAGCACAATCACACTTACTAGCTGTCATGTAGACTTATACTGACTAAAACACAGGAGTTAAGCAAATTTTTTTTTTCTCAATGATACTTGCATTAATCATTTACAATTTTCATACATTGGACTACATGTTGCTCAAAGTCTATTTTCATGGCTACCCTGCTGCCTATTAACATTTGGGAATGGTTTTGTATGTCATTGTAAATGTTGAAATAGTACATTTCAAAGTTCAAAAACCAAAAACAGCAAATCAGAACAACAAAAACCAACATTAAAAGCAAATCAAACAACATAGATAATGAAAACTGATTACAAAAACATTTTACCAGATACATGTACCCCCAAAATACCAAAACAATACCAAACAAATAGATTAAATAACACTGCTGAACATCCTCTTTCTCGGTGTGAACACTCACATGATCCAATACAAAGACCATAAACAGACACATAACTCTGTTCACACTCACATTCTAAATCCCCTACTACTTACACATAAATTGGTTCCAATTGCATTGTTGCAGGTGGCTTTTGTGCATGTGAGTTGTAGGCAGTGTACGAAGAGTCAAAGCCACCGATAAAATCAACTACAAAATGAGAAGAAAAAAAATGGAAAGAAAGGAACAAAAATAAACAAGAAAGAAAGAAAGTGTGCACAACATAAACAATAGGGGAAAAATCATAATATATAAACAAAAAAGCAAAAAATTATATATGAAAATGAAGGAGAGGAGTGAGAAAGAAATGGGGCATAGAAGAAAAAGGGTAGTTGAGTTATCACTAATGTAGTCTATGCCCTCGTACATGTACATATACGTAATCGAATGTTTAAAAAAAACAACAGATACATGTTAATGCATGTAATATTCCTACACAACTTACACATGAATTTAAAAAATCATTGAAAAATAACATCACGTACATGTAGGGATCAATAGATATGGTAGCATTTATCTAGAGCAGAATGTTCTCAACATTAAAAATACCAGAACAGCCAAATAACAAATCTACAATCGTGGGGGTGAAATCAATCTGGGAGTGGGGGTAGGGGACATCCCGGGATTAACCTCACCCCCCCCCCCCCCCACACACACACACACAAACACATACATGTACTAAATGTTCAACATTTGCTGAAATCAAGAAAGGTACACAGGTTAAGAAAAAACAACAACACCCTAATACAGATATTCTTGCCTTCATATACTTTTCCAATTTTAAGCAAGTCTAGATGATCCTACAGTATGATCATCTAGCATTCTAAAGGGCCTACATGTAATAGTACAAGAGCTATGTAAATCTAAATCTCCACCTTTTCTCTAATCCCATTATGAAAATAAGATAGATCAACTTAGTGTTGCCTTACGCAATCATTTCTAGCAATCATTTCTAGCGGGGCTTCACATAAAACCCATTATGGCGACAGTTCCTTATGCGTGTATGTAATCAGCAGTTACTGCAGTTGATTGATTAGGTAATTAAACTTGATAAGAGCAAGGGATCGTGACATATTACCCATGTACACAAACTACTCTCAGGCTTTTGGGTTGATTGCTTAAGCCCTTCAATCCTACGTACACATGTACATGTCGTACTATCTATTTTAAGTTACATCAACATAAACGATTCTCAGGCGTTAGGGTTGACTGCTTTAGGCCTTCATTACTATGTACACTATCTATTTTAAGTTACATCATCAGTCAAAGCTACTACCAGTATTTCACTTTTCATTCTTCAATCTTCTCAGATAGTTAAATAAATCTTTCTATAGAACTAAATTCATATTGGAATACTTTCAGGCAAAATAATTGGCCGGTATTCTCGAAAGTGGCCAAAGTTAAGCCTGGCTTAACTTAGGCCACTGCTTTATGGAAAGCCATTCGTCAACCCCTAAATCCGGTATGCATTACTATATATATGTAACAAATAAAGAAACAAAATTATTTTCTGGCACGAAATGAGCATCAGATTTCAATTCTATCGTGTCGGTTTTTGTTTGCATTGAGTCCCAGAACTATGATGATTTTGTAGGATCGAAAGGGGGTGACATTTGGCTCTCCATAATTTGGTGGCCTAAATCTACACACATAAGTTAGGCGCCTTTCGAGAATACGGGCCATAGTCATTCAGTATGTTAGAGAAGTCTTCTTATTTCTAAATCACTTTAGATTATAGATGTACTGGGTACTTCTATTCACATAAGCTCCAATATACAGTGCATATAAAAAAAACATTTGTTTAGCAAGCACGTGGCAAGAACAGAGCTCAAAGCAATTTTGCTGCCTGATCTTCTAAAATTGCACACATAAATGTAGATTAAGTATGAAGCCTGCGTATAAACTCTTCCTTAGGATATGCGTTTTCCTTCTTTCAGACTTTTATCGGGGGGGGGGGGGGATTGAAAATAGCCCCTGCCCTCTCCAACCAAAAATTGACACAGTTGGGAATGAATCTACCATGATGGTACACTGTAAGTCTTATCCCGAAATTTTAACTGGGAGGCTGGGACTAGACTGTATATTGAGGATCAGTGAAATGTCCTTCTCCTTGGCAAAAATCCGCATAGATCGCTGTGATATGTACGTAAGTTGTACATGTGTACATATTGGACTAGACAGATATACCATCTTTCACTTAAGCTTGAAGAATACTGACCAGTACAGCTTGAAATATGACATTACAAATTGCTATATATTATCGGCACCTGTACAACTGCAGTTGAAAAAAGAAAAATGTTTTGTGAGAAAAATAACTCCTCCCTCCACATTACTACATACAGAGCTCAAAATTACAAGAAAAAAGAGCATGAAAAGTGGCATATGCATTGTACATGAAAGACTAGAGAATAATGCTTCCACACAGCAGTGTTCATGCAGCTTTTAAAGTTCAACAGACTATATGGTATCAGGTATGCAGGGAAAATGAATGCTGGCATACTTACAGCTGTCTTCTTCTTCGTTGAATTTCTTTAACATCACCATTGCCATAATGATACCCAAGACCTGGATTAGGAAGAATCGGGGGAGGGGGCAGGGGGTGGGGAAAGGTGGTAAGGAAGAAAAGAGGAGAGAAAGATAATAAGAGAGGAAGAGAACAGGAAGGAAAGAAATGGGAATGGTAATGTAAAAAGGAGAACACAAATTGAAATAAATCATAAAGCTATAGTATACCGTGAGTTCTGGTAATGTATCTCAGCAATAATTTTCAGCAAATATATATATTTGCCACCAAATTTGTTTGTTTTGAACCTTCAAAAAGATAAAATGTTCATAATACTATGAAATATTGTGAAAAGGAACATGAGGGTGAAAAGCAAGAAAAACTGGAAAAATGTTTTGACATACATGTAATTTTGTTGTTATGAATGGTGCAGATTCTTTAATGATTTAGAAACATTGCAAAAATAAGTTTTTTAACCCATTATTTTGTGGCATGAATCTACATGTAGAACCCTTGGGGTAACATATCTAAAATAGACTCACACTTTTGCATGACATTATCTGTTGTTCTGGGATGCATTCTCCTTTATGAAAATAGTTTCTTCCCTTGAAATAATTCCAGCAATTCCCAACTATAAGTACAATATTTTGCAGGGAATAAACTGCATGTAAAACTTACACATAAAAAGCACTGAACAGCAGCATGGATGACCTCTACGTATCTGTAGTCGAGGAGGCAGTCTGCGACTCCTATCCGCTCTGACGTACTAACACCTGAAGGCAACGTGGTGATGTTGTACGTTACAGAACAGTTGAAACCATGCTCAATCCACCAGCTCTCGCTGCTGCTTGTGTTAAAGGTTAAAATATACTGGTGTTGCTGAGGAGAGAGAATGTCAGAAAAGAAACTATCAAGATGATTTCTCAATTTCTGTGGCATCAAACCATGATAAAATAAATGATATCAGAACTGCATTTTCCCAACCCGTTATGGTGCCACATACCAAAAATTTCATTTCATGAGACAAGTTTTTGAACAGTGTTATGTCTTCATTGTTTCTTGATAACTACCAGTAGTAAGTTCTTATTTCATGGAATGATCATGGAATGATTGTGAATTCCATGAAGAAATATAATTTTTTTTTCTTAGTTTGTTACTTTGTTTTTGGTAAAGATTATGGCCTGCAGTGAAAGAAGCAATTTGTGAAAAGTACGTGACATAGTTTGTGAAAAGTTATGGGTTGACAGCATGCATACACGTACAATGATAAAGTAGAGTATGTGTTATGTTTGAGAGATGATGGGATGGTTTGCACTGCCAATGTTGTGTTTTGAGATGCTTGTGCGCACCGCTGCCTATGTTTTATGAGGTATCCCAAGCAGCTGACACTAATGTATGTGACAGTTATAAAGTTTGTCTGGGTTTAAATGCCAGGCTAGCCTCAACAGGGGTAAGATTCATGATCCAATTGCTCCTACATGCTGAATGTACAAAACAAACTCAGTAGAAATCTTTTCAAATGTAGTCTACTTTGGATTCATCTTCTAACTTCAAAGCAGACTAATAAATCAGTTGCCTGTTGAGAGCCAGAAGGGTGTTAACATTGTGTTAAAGAATATGAGTCATTTAGCCCCATCAGAGCATAATGTGCAAATACATGTAAGTGCTCCTACAGTACATGTACATTAAATGTATGTTTTATAACTCATGCTCATAAATCTTCAAAAAAATTCCAACATGTTCACACTTCTTTCCGAACTATCCTACACGTACATGTAGATCAATAAATCAATATTTGGGGCTAAAATTTTTGGGGCTAAAATTAAGTGTACTTCCCATTTTATTCAACTTGTCTACATGTGTCATTTAGCCCCATCAGAGCATAATGTGCAAATACATGTAAGTGCTCCTACAGTACATGTACATTAAATGTATGTTTTATAACTCATGCTCATAAATCTTCAAAAAAATTACAACATGTTCACACTTCTTTCCGAACTATCCTACACGTACATGTAGATCAATAAATCAATATTTGGGGCTAAAATTTTGTCTTCTGCTTGTTTTGTTCTTGTGACAACAATGTATTTATAATCACCTGCCTAAACATACATGTACACATGTACACGTACATGTATGCAAACTTGCAGTTCTACTTATACAATATTTTTACAACCTAAAACTTAAAAAATGAAAATGTATTAAAGTACCGGTACTCAATTACCTTTTAATAATATTCATGTTACAAACTTACAGTAGGCCTAAATGTAGTAGTATCGATCTCCCAACTCCCTTCCTTCCACTCTTTATATCTTTCTCCCCTCCCTCTCTCATTTCAAGTTCAACCCATTATCTCATGGAGGAATTCCAAGCAGCCTCGCTAGCTCAAAATTCATTTACATCCGCATCTGTTTTAAAGATAGTGGAATCTACATCTGGGGGAAATGCCAATAAAGATGGTCGAGCACAGTACCACACAACATGTCTTGTCTTCTTCAATTTAGGAAGCAAAAATTGTTTTCATAACCAATTTTCTTTTGTTTGGAAATAGTGATGTTTTTGTTTTTCCTTGATTGAAATTGCTGTTGAACTTTTGAAGGTAAAATTGGATTCTAAATAAAGTACAATACATGTACTGTATAGTTGCATGTGAATCAAAGCAATTCAACTTTTGGCCCTTTTTCAATTTCTGCATTTACAGTAACAGCGCGATTTTTGCTTAATTCTTAGTACATGTACATGTACAATTACATGTACCTTCCATACAAATTTCTGTTCCAGTTCCACTTTGATACTGATGTTTTTTGTTTTCTTTTTGGTTCTCACTCCATGTGGTTTTCCTTTTTTAATTTCATTTGATAAAAATAACTAGGCTTAAGTTCCATTTCAATATTGATCCTTGCAAGACATTCAGACTCTAGAGGTCTACAGAAACCTACATGCATGTATTTTGAAATTACCATAGGGTGGGAGTGGAAGAGCAATCTCTTCATTTCCATGCTAGTTGTGCATGTATTTTTTAACCTTAGGCATGATACATGTACATGTAAGAGGTATCTGGGCATCACTATTACCTCTCTGAGAAAATCAAGAGCTTGCTGCTTACATATCAGTTATAATTGGGTAGCTCACATTTACATAATGTGAGCTACATCATCAATCAACACTTCCCACCCACCCCTGATCAAAGGAGATGTATACCCCCATGGAATGCATCAGGTAATCAATACAATCTCTCAGTCAAACGACCTTAGCCTGGTTTATATGACCTTTCTGCTCTAGAATATCAGCCTCATGATCAGCACAAGCATTGCCACCATATACCCGGTTACTCCAAAGATTGTCTGCCCTTTCCTTTTATAGACTTCAGTCCAAACACAATTAATGTCTAGTTTCTTGTCGGAATGTCCCCTCCTTTCTTTTTTCAACCCGCCTCAATATTTTTCTTATTTGTTATTTTTGTTCTAAAATGAAATAAATGATAATCTGAGAAATCTAGACATTTGAGGTTCAAAAAAATAAAATTAACAGAATACATTTTTACTTTGCTTTAAGCTTCTTACAGTACATGTAAACTTGCTTGTACAAATGAAATTGAAATAGGAAAATTTCAGCTAAAATTGGCCCAATAGAAGTGTATGTACAGAAAATATATCAAATAACACGGAACTCCCTCCTCCTCAATTTAGAAAAATCTGGACGAGGAGCTAGGAATCAATCTTACTTGGCCTATCTAATTTTGAACCCTTGCTATTGCTACAAAACGAGGACAAAGCCATTGCAATGTAGGAAATACAGTACATAATTTCATGATTGTAAGTCATGCTTTTGTGGCATGAGTCCTGTACTGAACCAAAACAAAATTTCCTGAATAATTATTATCCTCTCAAATTTGATTACCGGTAAATTAATACATGTACCATATAATTATATTTCTGAAGAATTAATGTAATTTTCTCTTGATTCTGTGAGAATATTTCTATTAAATTACAAGAACTGAAGATTACGATCGAATACATCTTTAAAATTATCTTTGCATCTTTAATGGGATACACTGTAGGTACTGCTTGAGGTATATGACTCGAAATATGATACTGAAATCTACCTCCTCACCATCCCTCACGATAAATACCATTCCAAGCACCCTGTCTTTAACAGGAGAAGAAAGTGATTAGTTTTGACCGCACTGTAGTCTCATCTTGCCTAAAAATATCAAGACCCAGATGCTTTAACCTTCACTTTTTCCTGAAAATCATATCACAGTGAACTTCATTTTTGTTGAAATAATTAAAATATTCAAAGCCTTACAAAGAAGTTATCATACATGTACATGTAACAATCATTTTCACAAATGTTATGATTAAAAGCATTTCTGATATGATTTTCTGATTTTCATCAGAACAAGTGGTGGAAAGATGCTGTCTACAGTACATGTACCAACATGTATTTCTCAGTAACTGAATAGTCACACATACATGTACATGTACATGTACATGTATTTAACATGTCCTTCAAGAATATGAATTATATAGACATCCTAATCTGTGGTGTTGGCAAGACAATGTTTCTTTGAAATATGACCAAGTATTAAAGGAAAAGTGAATAAACATGTATTTCTTACCTCAAGTGAAAGAATTCCTGCTTCTAAATATAAACATATGACGAAGATATTCCAGCCCAGCCATAGTAATTGCCATAATGAATACTGTAACGAAAAAAATAATAAATTGAAAGATATGCTGTACTGTACCATACATGTAGAGAGAAAAAAATGTGCATTTAGGCCTTCAGATGTACACATACATGTACTTGCGTAGGCCTACACAAATAAAGATGTACGAGGTGTAAAAAAAAATTTGACACTTTTGTTCGTTAATAACTCGAAAGTTATAATTTATGTCATACTGAGGTTGTCACATTATAAAGTTAAAGGATGTCAAATTCATTTTGAATGAGTTTTGTGAAATTTTCTTCATTAATATTCTTAAAATAATGTTCTGAATATTTAATTAGATTTTCACTTTGAGACCGCAAAATCTATGTGTGTCAGTAATCAATTCAGAGCATAACAATGGCCATTTTGCATTGCAGCTTAAATTCCAGAGCACCTCTTTTAACCCAGAGTCATGAATTATTTATGACACTTGATAGCAAAAGGTTGGCAGACAGGAGAGATACACAAAAGCAAAATTTGTGTTCTGAATCACACTGACACAGACAGATTTTGTGGTATTAATTTTTCAAAAAGTGAAAATCTAATTAAATATTCAAAGCATTATTTTCAGAATATTAATGAAGGAAATTTCACAAAACTTATTCCAATTTTGGCACCCTTCAATTTTTTATTTTCATCAGTCCGATAGGAGTTATAGCTTTTGAGTTCTTAATAATCAAGTGTCAATTTTTTTCACCTACATGTACATGTAGTACATGTACAAGAAGTCCACATACATGTACACACACCTGTATAAATATGACAAACTACACGGGAGTAGTGAGTTATTACCCGCAGCTCTGAAAAGCTCAAAAAGTATTAAAAATGGAGGAAATGTTACTTTTACCAAATCAAATTCCAAAAGAGCTTCTGTAAACAAAATAATATTTTTGATACTGTTCACCAACCTACATGTAGAGGGTAACCCATACAAAACTAACACAGAATACATGACTACATGTATGTACAAATTATGACGTTTGCTGTACTCCTGAATGTCCATGTAAAAGGATCTCTTTTCACTGTCAGCAAAGGGAACATAACATAAACAATAATGGGGTGTTAGAATAATATTTTAGGGTGGGGGTGAGGGGGGGGGGATAACTACATATTACAGATGTGTCCCATTACAATTCTACCTACATGTACATTATGTACATGTATACCCCTATTAAAGCCCACTACATGTACATGTAGGCCTACGTACTATTCAGTTACACATGTTCATGGGGATTCTGAACATGTAAATGTACGGTAATACATTTCTGTCTCATACGAACATCATTAATTCTGTGCATAAATATTTGTACATGCAGGCCTACATGTACATCTTACAAATGACAATGTCACTATTTTTTTTTCTTTAAATAGATAACATCTTGTCAGTTGTCAGTCATAGAATGTAAACTTTACATTACACTTTATCAAGGTGTGAAAAGATGTTCAGGACATTATTCAGTATGAAAAAAAAATCCTGGAACAATTTACACAGTTCTGCTGAATCACTCCTACAGTACACAACTGCAAGTGTGAAAACTGACGTACTTTGTGCTATGGTGATGACAGATGCAATCATGCATGTCATCCCAATTCACCTAATGATTTTTCATGACTGTATCCGGAGTTATGAAGCCTATATGGTGGGTGGTATGTTTTGGACACGGGACTTTTCAGGATGACAATTAGTGCATGCCCTTGGGAAAATGCCAACATGATGACAAATTTGGTCATGCTGAATTTCGGACACCATTTCTTCTTGAGAATTAATTTTATAATAATGCACAATGAGTGAATACTAGCATTAAATTTTTTTTTGTTGTTGAATTTTTCAAACAAAATGATATATGACAATGATTTCAGAGTTAAAAATAGAAGTAAATGTACATGTACATGTACATATATGCTCAGAATGAAATCCCCATTGTTCAAAGGGGGTGAAATTAGAGACACTGGGGGTGTAACAACACGCCCTCCCCTCTCTTCACAGAAAATTTTTGTCCAAGAATTTCCCCACTTTCAAATGAGCAACATCCAAGGGTCCAAACCAAATTAATTTGGACTGGCTGGATTTGGGGCCACCAGGTACACATCGTATATCAGATCCTATTCCTTCCGCATGCATTATTGAGTAGTATACTTACTACAATCATAAATTTTGGTCTGTATTGATAGGAGCCGAATAGGCCGAAGAGAACAAAGATGATGTTGAGAAAGCCTCCCAGCATGGGCACCCACATGAAGCCTAGGAAGTCAAAGACCAGTCGTTCCGTTGTGGCAATCTAGGCAGAAGAGGAGAAAAAAAATGAAATGTATACATGTATATGTACATTACAACAAGATAGAGCACATATTAAAAACAAATTCTTCTTCTGGAGTACTACCACCTATGTGCATCTGTACATTTGTACATTGTAAAAGTAGATATTACATGTATTATCTTGACACATGGTTCTAATATCACTTGAGGAGAAATACGCTTTCTGGGCTAGAAATAGAAATTTATAGTGTTCAGAATCAGAACCAAAATTTAGAAAATATCCTGCAAACAGAAAATGATACATGTCTACTTTCTAAACCATGACCATGCTACACTACATGTACGTGTAGTCCAAAAAGATGAATTTCCTTTCTACATTTTGTACTGTACATGTACATGTACATTAGATTAAAATTATATGTGAAAATAATATAATACAAATATATACGAAGTACACAGATTGATATGAATGGACTGTCAAGAGGACAATCAATTCCCTTATTCCCTTAGGTATTTTAAGTGTTATTGTATTAAACATAAAACGGTTATGCCCCCCCCCCCTCTATTTTGACAACACCAAAAAACAAAGAACAAACAAAAAATGTTTTTGAGGAAGAGAGAAGAAAAATTCAGCAATCACAAAACAAACAAAAGATGTACAAATTCACATTTTCTGTATCTCATTGGAATACTAAATCAATACTGTGTAAATTACACATTCTAGCAAGGGCGTGGGACCGGCGTGGGTCACGTCATTGATCAAGTGCTTACAGTACAATGTACAAGTGCATGCTAAATTGCTGGGAAACCGATGGGATGAGGACGATTATGATATATGATGCTGAACCTGTCAACACACCTACATGTACAGAGCTTTTAGTTTCATTTGTGAAAGTTCATACCAATTTATATCATGATGACAGTCTTAGATCAAAAAGGTACAACTACATGTACATGTACCTCCTTGCTTAGATTATGATAACAATCACGACACAGTGACAGCAACAGTGGCAGTACACGTGCAATGTACATTGCCGCCTACATGTGTTGCGATTTTAATGGCATACATATACCATGCTAAATATATTACTCTTGATAATTGCTCCATTAAGGTAGGAGACTGGTGTAGATTTAATTGCCGTACATTCATCATTACATGCTCTCTCCCTCCTACATGTGTATACTTTTCATCTCTCTCTCTCTCTCTCTCTGTACCCCCTTGGCGCGATTCTACACTATTTGATGTACACGTGACCAGCAGTCCTGTACACATCTTTTTATTCTAGTTTATTTTCGGTTTCACTACATGTGCATGTTAAAAGTTTCAGTTTTTATCATAAGATGCAATAAGAATATTCTTCTCTTCTCATTTTCATCATTTAATCATTTACCTCTTTGTTTACTTCTTCTTTTTTCTCAAACTTTATTCAACACACAGTTTGGTGTACAATGTATCCAGCTTTGAAATGCCAAGAAAGAGCTCAGAGCACACAGTTCTATTGCGGCCCTTGAGCCAAGTCTCTGAACGATTCAAGACTATCCACGCACTAAAAAAGGAAGTGTATGTCAAAAAAACTTTGAACACAAGGAGGAAGGATTTTATGCCAGCTCAGGCTAAAAGAGAATAGGACAAAAGAAAATAAAATCCCTTTGTCAGAAGAGTGTGAGAAAGCTTTGAAATAAGGGACTACTTAGCAAACTTATCTCAATAATCTGGTATTTAAAAAGAGCAACAATCTTTCAATTCGGGAAGGTTCAAAGAATGTTCATCCTAGTATAGTGTACCTGTTCAATACCTGTACTTGCACATATTTGCCTAATGTGACACACCATGTGCATCCTTTTTTTTTATTCCTTCTCCTTTTTTTTTACAGAGACATTCTTTTTTCCTTTTCTTTTTTAAAATATCTTTTACACATATTTTTACATGTACATGTATGGTACATGTATGTCTCGTGCATTTATGAACAATACCATACAGGCAAGATGGATGAAGCTAATACAAATGAACACGCCATGATTCCTATACACCATGTAGATTTACATACATCTACTAACTAAGCATTACATGTATGATGCCCACGAGGAAATAATGATCCAAAATTGTCTAAAAAATTATAGAAAATCCAGTGTATTTTAATTAATGGTAATCATTTTGGGAGTACACTTACATGTAAACTGTACATGTACATGTACAATGGGGATCTTAAACATAGCCCAAGGGAACTTTAGCTGTTATCTATGGAAAATGTTAATATTATATATTTCTTTTAATTAAAAAATACACACTCATGTACATCATATCCCACAGATTAACAACTTCTTTAACCTGATGACTACTGAGTTCTCTAATTCCCATAGGCTTAATAAAGGAATGACCCGGTTCCCGTAGACAATGGGTTAAGAAGTGAGGTGAAGAGCAATTTCAAATGTCTGTACGGAACTACGGTTTGTCAAATAAATAATACAGTGCACTAAATGTACATGTACCTTGAACATGTATGTACACTGTACCTACATGTACCTGTAAATATTTATAATATATGCACCAAATGTCCATCTTGAATAATTTACTATTGGAAACTGCATTGTACATGAATGTCTATACATGTACATGTCGATAAGAAATTGTTGACACATACATGTAACTGTACATGTACAAACAGGCCTAGCTACCCTGTACATGTACGTGTTTATGCAATGAATTTTAAAACCTTTCAAGTTATCCATCTGAATTTGAAACTTGCCCAATCTATAACGTACATGTAGATAACACCTAAATTGCCTACATGTATGTGGATGAACTAATGCTTGGTCCTAACACCAAAAAGTAACTGTCTATAAAGAGCAGGGGACAAAAGGGTCTCCTTTGATGGGAGCACAAAAGATTTGGCCAGTGAGCTGAGTCAGCTGTGAAAGAATGCAATGAATTAAACCTTTCACTATCCATCAGTTCCTTTGTGGGAGGGACCATTGAACTTTTGTTAACTGCTCTCCCCGCACAAAAGGATTGGTTTACAAAACCAGGTGAGGAAAAACATATTTGGATTTAAATTCACACGCTCAGTCTGCTCAAAGGTCTCGAGTCACTATAAAATGCAGGGTTATACACATACATGTAGCTGTAGACTCTGCTGGTAAGAACTGCATAAACGAAAGTGTACATGTAGGCTCCTACAAATGTATTTGATCTGTTTACTCTTTTTTGTTGTACTTGTAATCAATATGAATAGGAGTATAGGACAATATGAGCCTACATGTACATGTACAGGTGAAGAAGGCATTTAAATTCTGTGCTGCTTGCACATTACATGTATGTCCATTTGTGTTGTTTGTAAACACACAGACATGTACAGTTTTCCTCTCAATTATTTCAAATAATTTACTTGCATTAATAAATAATGTAATTAGAATTTTTAAAAGACCTCAAAACTGTTAAATGTAAAAGAAGGCCATATAGCATAGACTTACAATGTACATTTACAGGTAGGCTACAAGTACATTTGTACATGTTTAACTACCACGTAGGGTAGACTGGGGTAATTACCCTGAGCGATATTTTCACTCTGATCCCTCTTTACAGCTGTACTATTGAAAATATTCAAGTGGAAGTTGTGTTTCTCATTTCATATTGTTTCTATTTCAACCAAAATCTCATCTTAATGACTTTAATTAATGGCATCACACCCCAAAATGTAATTACTTTACAGCTAATGAAATTAGGATTGTCGCACATTTTGGGGCCTCCCTGTGCACAAACTTTGGGGTAAATGGCTGAATTTTCTGATTGGATAGTAGGAAGAGTTTACATAAGTATGTAGCTAGGCATGTAATACACAATTTATTTTATCACTGAGTGATGCAACAATTACCCAAGTCTCCCTTATATGAATACATGTACATGTAAATAAAGTTCTGCATGTAGTATACAGTAAGGGTCATTTCATCAGGTTGGGACATGATGGATGAAATAGCTTGTATTAATTTATTGAAAACATCAGCAGAATTGATTCAGTAATCTTACATGTATGTACATGTAATATTAAGATTACGGTAATTAATCATTTCAGAGGTTTTCTCTCCAGTTACACTGGATTTACTTAAAGAATACCTTTAAAAACCCTCAATTCTGACGTAACATTGACGACGTGTCAACATTTTTGGCTTGTCAATTTTTTCCTAGTTTTTCATATCTTCTGACCAAAACTAACATCCTAAACTTAACTGTATCTGACCCAACATGAACACTGCATCTAAAACACCTTAATCTTTCATGATATTCAGCTTCTTAGTACAAGAGAAATAGCAAATTTGTCACTTTTTTGAAAAAATTGTGGTGTCATGTTACATCATCAGTCCCATTTTACATTTTTCTTTTCTGTCTGCTCTTTGTGTACCCCAATTACTGGGGAGATGGTATTTTTTTCTGTCAAGATGTATCCTCAAAACAAAATATACAAAATGTATCAAAATTATGCTGAATGAAGTAAGAATATTTACATGGTTTGGATTTTTGATGTCACACCATGGCAGTGGAAAATGTTATGTCAGAGTTTGTTTTATTTTTAAAATTCCACATAAACCCCTAGAAGTTAAGCATATTACTTATGTAGAAGAGAGACGTAGAAGCCTGAAAACCACTTAAGTTTGATGGATAATCCTGTGACTGGACCAGAAATGACATACTAATCAGCATGGGAGTGCTGACTTAACACTGACACCGTGTCAGTGTTACGTCAGCATTCACATTTTGTTTAAAACAAGTTTTCCACGATATTATAACATCAATAAAAGGAAAAGGTTTCATCTGTTGTCATAGCATGTTTGTAAATATACTCAAGTATTTCCCATCTATTGGTTACATGTAAGTACCAGAAAAACAAAGAAAATGTGATTTTCAGACGTAACACTGACACTGTGTCAATTGTTATATCAGAGTGACTCTTTTAATCATATCATTGTGAAAGCTTAACTTTCCTGACTGAAAACCACTTAAAATATTTCAATACTCTACTCAGATATGAATATTATGGAAGAAGAAAACCTGCTGATACTTTTAATGATACAGGCCATGTCACACAATTGTGTCCCAACCTGATGAAATGACCCATAACAGTAGGCATACATGTACATGTATTACATGCCCATCATTTGCACACCTGAAGATTCAATACCATACCATTAACTCTTTCAGGACAATAATTATTTAAGGGCTAAATTGATCACATTTTGCTCTTCAAATTGGCAACAATAATATTTTTCTTTTAGTGCTACAAGATTGTAATAAGTGGTAATGTCTTTGAAAACAATATACATGGTTAAAAGAATTGTCGAAAAGTTGGAAAAGTTGCCAATTTTGATAAAAAACCATGATTTTAAACCTCTCAATGTGTTGCCAATTTACAGATTTTAAAGCTTATTCTCCTTTCTAAAATTCCTGGGATCAATTGCAGTATGGTCATTTAACGAAAATGGACATAGTGTGTGCAGAAATTTTTGCTCTTTCTACTCATGTATCTGGTATATTTTTCAGGGCTCTGAATCAAAAGTTATTGAGCCAAACCACAAAATGTGGTCAATTGTCTCGAAAGGGTTAATAGGTACATTGTAAATGTACATACATACATGTACAGGTCCATCTGATGCATTACTTGAAAGGAGCCTAGACCAATTAGATAATGAAAGGCTATTCTACACACATCCTACACATCCTAAAGTAAATATCACTGTCTATAAAGTACAGAGGATAATGAGCAGATTGTAGTGACAGGACAGGTAGGGATGCTAATTCATCTGGGGTTGCCTAGTTACAAATGGCAGTGACCGCAGACAATTGTGGGATAATAAGCTGGTGGAGAATTGTGAAAAATTGAAAGGACAAAAACAGTGATAATTTGCAGTTGCCAGTGGGTATGAAAAACAACAAAAGATCTATTTTTTGAATTCATGTACTGTACATGTAATACTTTGCTTAAATATATCAACTGAAAGTATTAAAATATAAATAACATGACTGGGGGCATCTAAGATTCTAAGGCCGGTGCTCAAGCAGGGGGTACATGTACTTCCTGTACATCCTGCTTCGTTAAAGAGTCCTGAGCACTGATTTTTAGCCGAACATCTTTTCACTGCCCCACCAAATATGTTTAACCCTTTGGAGACAATTGACCACATTTTGTGGTTTGGCTCAATAACTTTTGATTCAGAGCTCTAAAAAATATACCAGATGCATGAGTAGAAAGAGCAAAATTTTCTACACATATTGTTCCCATTTTTGTTGAATGACCATATTGCGTTTGATGCCAGGAATTTTAAAAAGGAGAATAAGCTTGAAAATCCTTAAATTGGCAACACATTGAGAGGTTCAAAATCACTGTTTTTATCAAAATTGGCAATTTTTTTCAACTTTCGACTAAGTTTCTAATGATGCATATTGTTTTCAAAGACATTTCATTTTGTTAGAACCATGTAGCACTAAAAGAAAAATATTGTTGCCAATTTGAATAACAAAATGTGATCAATTTAGCCCTTAAATAATTCCTGTCCTGAAAGGGTTAATGGAGATCACTGCATTATGAAAGAGACGATTGCCACATAGTTTTGTAAAGAAAATACTGTAAGCAGCAATAATGATAAATGTCGCTCGGAAAGTGAATTGATAATGTTGTGACGATGACCGTCTGAGCTTTTAATCACTTAAAGGCAAAGTAAAATTGATTTCTAGTTTCTCGTCCGGATTTAGTGAAAATGAGGAGGGGGTACCATGTTACAGTATTTGATATTTTTCCAAGATGGCTGATGCACTTCTTTGGGGGTCCATTTAAACCCCCAAAAGGCATCAAGTTTTAATTTTAGGGGTCTCCAGCAAAATGTTGGTTTTGGAAAGAAAAAAAAAATTCAATGCAAAGAAATCAAATTACAAAAAAAATGAGGCAGGCATAAAGAAGGATATTTTTTTTATTTGGCCTAATCGCAGTACTAATGAAAGTTTGACTGCAGTCTATTTTAGTATTTTATGACTTTAGAAAAATAAAAATCTAGAACATAATGTGCTGATGAAATTCAAATGGTTTATTTCCGTTCCGTTCTGGGGGGGATTGTTTATTTGTTTATTCTTTATTCTATTTTTTTTATTACTATCTATTTATTTTATAATCTATTTAGCTTTATTATTATCTTTGTTATTAGTATAATTTTTAAAAAGTTTACTTTAAAAAAATTATTTATCATTATTATTTATTCATTTTTATTTTTTGAGGGGGGGGGGGGGGTTCAAGATGTACATGTAGGACCAGTGGGGTCTTATCATGTTTTCATGTAAATTTGAACTTGTATGTAGGGATAAATCTGGAGTCAAAATTGGCATGTGGGTTTTTAGGTCATTTTTCATCAGTAGGCTATAAAAGTATTAGAATGCTATCAAAACAATTTACCATCTACATGTAATCGTCCGGACAATATCAGCCAAACCCTGTACAACTGTAATATCCTATTAAATTGGTATCAGGACCAGTGCCTTTTCATTTCTGAGAGATCTATGCCTTTCCATCACATAACCAATAGAGAATGTTGTTACTACATGTACATGTATGTTAGATAATCATTATCATCATGTTCAGCCAATGGAATCAAGAGCAATTTATGCATTGCTACATGTTGTGTTAAGTCTGACTCAAGAATCAGAACATTGATGCCAAAGAAGAGTCAAGGTTAGATCTAGTTACACTGTAGATATACTTGTATCTTTTCTTTTTACATAAAGTTACATACATGTATACCCACAGGCTGTATGTCCAGACAGGTTGGGTATCTGGACAGATGATTTCAAACACTTGAAACAGTGATTTGATGTGCATGCAATATATTTTCATGGATCCAGGCCCACTCGGGACTAGGGCGAACTCGGCCTTAGCGGAAAATCGCGGGGAACTCGGCCTTAGCGGAAAATCGCGGCGAGTTCGCAAAGAGAGTTGAATTGATTGCAAATAATTGTGTTGAATTTTACATTAATTACACATTTCAAATCATGTGAATTCAAAATTATTTGACATCAATGTGTAAAAGGATTAGCAAAGTAATGTTGAAAATTTTAAGAGGTAAAATTGTACAAAACATAAGATTTAAGGCTATATTCAACTCTTGAAACATAGTCACCACGCAGTGACGAGTCCGCCCTAGTGCCGAGTTAGTCCGACCCATATTTTCATAAATCTTACATTTTTAACACTTATATTATATATCACAAAGTATTAAAGGAGAAGTTCACCCCGAAGATTACTTGAGTTTAAAAAATGCAGAAAAAATAAAGAAAAATATTGGCGAAAGTTTGGACAAAATCCGTTAAAGAATAACGGAGTTATGGACTTTTGAAGTTTTGATTTTGTGACGTCACATGCGAGCAGCTCCTCCATTATGTAATGTGATAAATATTCCATAAAATACAGTTTACTCAGAAAATTTAAAATATTTTCGTCTGTGCATTTGATATATTGTCAGAAATGTTATTCAATACTAGATTCTGAAAAGAAACAATATTAATTTATCGTGGAGCGTTAAAAAAATGCGAATATATGGAATATTTATTACATGACCAATGGGCAGCTGCTCGCATGTGACGTCACGAATCCAAAACTTTAAATACTCATAACTCTTTTATTATTTGACCGATTTTCATCAAACCTTCGCCAATATTTTTCTTTATTTTTTCTGCATTTTTTAAACTCAAGTAATCTTCAGGGTGAACTTTCCCTTTAATGGTGATTAGTTCTATTTCATGAAATCCAACAGCAAACGTGACAGATTTATTTTTGTTACGTGTCCAGACACACAACCCTCGTCTTAAAGGAGAATTAACCTCAGAATATAAATGTACATGCATGACATGTACTTATGTTCAAAGGTGTAATATATTCTTAATCATTGACATTGGCCTATAAAAAATTAGCCTATATCACTTTAGAAATAATATCAGAGAAGGGTTTAAATCAAGACATTCTAGCACACGGTATCATCTGCTAACACTTTACATGGGGGCCACTTACACATGTAGACTCTACAAGCTTATCTGAAGACATCTCCAATATGGCAATAACCTCGCGCTCGCATCATAAGTGTGAGTGATCTGAACTTGCAGTAGATCTACTGCAGCATTTATTATCTCACAGCAGGTGAATGCATAGTTTGTCACTTTTGACGCTCGGGAAAGTTGCCATCCATAAATTTGAATTAATTAATCAGAATAGATCTTGATCTTGTCTGTAATAGACTAGATTCTGTAATTGTGAAAACTGATTGTGAAAACATGACATCTTCCTAAGCCTAAGGCTCAGGCTCAGCACAGGCCACACTCCCTGAGGCGGTACACAGTTGTCAGGACACGGGCGACTGCAGGCGCATGGCTTATTACCTTTCGGACAGAAGCAGCCGGTAACACATTTCACGTAAAAATCGATTTCCAAATTTACACTTACCAGCTGTAAAATACATAATGTAATCATCGTGCACTGCCTCGTACAGCACCCCATGTTGATGATGTGATGTCCCTCTTATTCTCACAAAAAATGCTTATCCCTGTATGAAGAAAATATGAATTTTATTCCATACAAAGTAACTGTTGTTAGTGGCGGACTGCTTCCACAACCCTGATGCATCAACAAAATGGTATGCGCGGGGATTGTCTACCATAGTACCATCGATCTCTTACACCCACACACACAGTACACACACTATACACAAGTAGTATTCGATGATCTATGATGCATGCACCTATTTTCCACATGTGACCGCATCACACGAAAATCATAATTGCTTTTCAAATATTACTTCCGCATTTTTATGTAGTTCTGTGTGTCTACTATCTGACAACAGTCAAGAGGTGACTGCATGATGGAACTGATCAAATAATTTTGAAAGATTTCTGTAAATTAGTGAAGCTATAACGTATGGTCACTGTCATGGATTTCTATTGTGAAAAAAATATTATGTGCTGCAAAAATAGTCGTGTATCCCGCGGATGTATTTCTCACTCAGCTTTTAATGTGCTTTGTTCGAACCAGCTGATCTTTGTTATTGTTTACATTTCTGATATGGTCCCGAAATCATTATACAATATGAAGATAAATTAGCGTCTATGGGGAACAATTATCACAATTTATGCAATGAAATTGTAAGATGATACATGTAATTCGCTTGCCTTGGAAAGCGAGATGTTGGAAGAGATCTTAATTGCGCCATAGCAATAGGTTCGAATTTCAGGAAAAATGCTGGTAAAAATTACAAAGCCTGGACGGTGGCATATAGATATAGGCTGAGCTAGGCATAGCTGGCATCATAGCTAGGTGAAGGGGTGAGAGCTGGATGCACGGACAATCGATTGGGGGGGGGGGGGGTGAAGGGGTATCAATAATATTCTTCCCTTCCCCCCTGTCCCAGTTTTTTCTGTTTCTCTATTTTATTTTATTTCTCTCTCTCTCTCTCTCTCTCTCTCTCTCTCTCTCTCTCTCTCTCTCTCTTTTTTTGGGGGGGGGATGGGCATTACGTTTGGGGATATATGAATTAATGTGCCCTCGTAGTTACGCCACAGAGCCTGGAGGTAGACATACAATTACTGAGTTTCTCAGCTAGTCGGCATACATCTGACCACAATGCTAACCCGCCCTGACCCAATATCAAGCTATGACCCTAAACCATAAACCTACCCTACCCGAACCCTATAATATAATTTACATACGACGCGTCCATGCCGTATATGTGGGGGTGGGGGGGGGGGAGCATCCGGGAGGAGGGCAGGGGTAAGGAGTTTCAAGTGCAAAATTGCTGGGTCAGGATTTCGGGAGTAGGTTGGGACCCCGGGTTGGGACCCTATAAGCCGAACCCATGAACCCTAATATACGGCACATTATAAGGAAAGTAGGCCTACTAGCCAGGACCAATGGGACGTGAATGACGATTGTCCACATTATTCGATTTTGCTTGTGACGCCTCTCGACAGAACTCGTCTTTATCTATACACCACCCCCCCCCCCAAATACACACAGAGCCTGGAGAGGGCCAGCGGGGTTTTAAAAATCATGTTCGTGGAAAAAAATTCACCCCCCCCCCCCCGCCCCGCCGTCTGATAATCCTGGATCCGCTCCAGTATATTAAAACATCATGTTTCGAGGGGCATTTTTTCCAGGGATCCACGTTTGAATACTAGTTTCTCACTCTCTTAATCTTTTGCAATCTATTCTTCTTGGTCTCTGCAATGAATTAAAAAAAATATGAATGATGAAAAATCAGTCTACGCATAAAATCCCGCCAAAGGATACTCCCTATGATGATAATAGCAATAATAAAATTACTATTACTAAGTACTTTGATAATGATAATATTAACAACTATGATTATAATGTTGATAAACATGCTACTACTAATAATGATAATAATAGAAGTAATTATAACGAACAATGATACCCAGGGGCGGCGGAGAGTCTTTCAAAGTGGAGGGGGGCACCAACAAAAGGGGGCACTTTGGGGGGGGGGGGGAATGGCACCTACAAAGGGTGAAAACAAGGTGAAAAAATGCCACTTTGAGACATTAGCATACCGCTCGCTACATTCTGATTAATACACTATCGAGGATAATTTTCGACACATTATTGTGTATGTCGTAACATGGTTTTAGATAAAACTACTCCGCAGTTGAGTGTGTAATGGTCTGATTATTCATTTGCGATCAAGCGAAGCGAGCGAGCAAAATATTTAAGATATTTTGAATAGCAGTGATTTTCCTAATATGATAAAAAGATAATGATAAAAGCGAGCGAGCGTAGCGAGAGAGCTTTGGAAAAATTTTAGAAAAAAAAATTGTGCTCCTTCCTGTTATGATTTAGGGACACTGCTCATTCTTGTATAATTTAGGGAATTGTGCCTTTCCTGCCCCCTGGTCCACTGCCTCATATTGTGCTGATATCAGTAGGGGAATCTATTATTATGAAGCCATCTGATTATTTGGAGCTAGGTATGGCTCTTTTGCGGACTTTATGGCACAGTTTGTAAGCGACATCGGGGTATATAGGTAAAATATATTAAATATATATAGGTAAAGCACTTATCAGAAGACAAAAGGGTCACTTATCAAAGGGAAAATAATACTATTAGAAAGAAAAAGGGGCACTGATCAGATGGAAAAGGGGCACGTAAAAAGAGTCATTTATCAGAGGTGAAAAGGCATATCATAAGGAAAAATTGCACTATTAGAAATGGGCACTAATCAGAAGAAAACAGGGACACTTGTCGGATTTCAAAGGGGGCACTTATCTGAGCTTAAAAGGGGCACTTATCAGAAGGTGAAAAGGGCACTTATTACAAAGAAGAAGGGGTAGTCATACGAAGAAAAAGGGTCACTTATCAGATGTGAAAAAGGGCACTTTATAAGAAGGGAACATTGCACTATTAGAACAGAAAATGGGCACTAATCAGACGAAAAACAAAGTTACAGATTTCAATAGGAGCAGTAATGTCTGAGGTTACAAGGGGCACTTATCAGAAGGTGAAAGAGGCATTTATCAGAAACTAGAAGGGGTGCAGTTATACGAAGGAAAAGCGGCACTTATCTGAGGTGAAAAAGGCACTTATCAGAAGGAAAAATTGCACTATTAGAACGGAAAATTGGCACTAATCAGACGAAAAAGGGGCACTTATTAGATTTTAAAAGGGGCGGTAATGTCTGAGGTTAAAGGGGGCACTTATTAGAAAGTAAAAAAGGCACTTATTAGAAAGAAAAAGGAGCACTATACGAAGAAAAGGGGGAACTTATCAGCTATGAAAAGGGGCACTTTTCATAGATAAAAAGGGGCACTTTGGGGGTACTTGAAAATGTGTGTGTGTGGGGGGGGGTACTGTGCCCCCTGCCCCCCCCCCCCCCCGGGAGCGCCGCCTCTGATGATACCAGAAATGTTGATTTTCTTTTGCATATCATTTGCATAAGTCATCACCCATAAACTGAAGGGCTATCATGGTTTTGTTGAGTATGCTGTCCATATGTTGTTTCAGGATGAAATATGTAATGGAAATAAGAATTTCCATTGCTTTGCATAAACGATATGAACCTTATTGTAATTACTCCTTCAACAGATATAGACATTAATTTTGTGTTAACTTTTTTTCTTGTCTCATTATCATAAAAATGTTTTGATTATCACACTGTACATGCATGCTCCCGTGCCCCCCCCCCCCCCCCCGTAATACACCACTGTTCTTCATATGCATTAGGTCTATTGCTACTGTATCGTGTCAGGGAAAATTCTAAAATAATACAAACCAACTCATGGGTATCCACATTCATCCAAACAGTACCTTGACCGGGGGGAGGGGCACTGCATTGTCATTGAATACTCCATTTCATATTCCAATGCCCCCTAATAACTCTGAATTTATTAAGGGAGCAACTGCTCTTCCCTACCCCAATCGATGACCCTGATAAAGGTTGTTTACATGGGCCGCGGAGCCGGGGGGGGGGGGGCTACAGCTACAGCCCCCCCCCCACACTTTTTTGAGTAGACACGTTAAAATATCTCGGAAAAGGATCGAAAATTGTCATTAATGAGTGAAATCAGATTAGCCCCCCCCCCCCCCCCCCCCCCCCCCCCCCCCCCACTTTCAAAAACGCTCCGCGGCCCCTGGTTTACGTGTTTACGGACTCGGTTCAGTGAAATAATTAGTCTCATTCTCGTTTAAAAATACAGTCATGTAAAAGCAATGAGCACAAAAATAAAATATGACGGGCGCCCTCTAACGTTCTTCTTACCGGCCAAAGCGTTGTGGCGTGCGCCTGTAATCCAGCTACTGGAAGTTATAAACTGATTCAGCGGATCCAGGTTCAAGACTGAGTCACGTCTTTCGGATTGTGACTTTAAAGGTCGGTCCCCAGACGTAGATAATCATATCTGATTGATAAAATTGGTAAAATACCCAATTATACACACACAGTCTGGCTTAACCCTTATATTATCCCGGAAACATTATTGCTAATGGTATTGACAGAAAATAGATAAAACGATAAATATCTCATACATACTCTATTTATGCTGTATAGTAGGATATTAAAAAGAGCTCACACTCAACATAATGTATAGGCCCTTCTCACTCACCAGAAATATGTTTTTGAAGACTTTTGATCTAGCGTTCAATTTTTTCCTCAGTTAAAAAAAAAAAAAAAAAAAAAAAATGAACCAAGGTAGTTATAATGTAAAAGAAGAGCATAACTGTACCAAACATCAGAGGATTAACCAAGAACACAGTTCTCAGCTTTTTTCATTTTCTGTATTTTACTTTGAAACCAAAAGAATGCGATCTTGCCGTGGAAAGCCCGTATATCGGAGGCAAAGAACTTTCTTGCGATAAATGACAAGAAAACCGAAGTGCACTTTACGTCTAAGTTCCTGGGAAGAAGGAGCATCATCTCACCACTGTTGGAGAGACAAGCATCACACCTACCTCTGAAGAAAGAAACCTTGCATGGAGCTCTCCTGGATCGTCATCAGTTCTGACGATGATTTCAAATGTGTCCAGTTTGGAAAATAGGTCAGATACGCAGCTACCTGGACCGGAAACAACTCTAATGGTCGTTCACGCATTTGTCACATCAAAACTTGATTCGTGCAACATCCCTCTTGGTAACTTACCACATAAGGATGTATTCAAGATCCAACGTATCTTGACTACATGAACACATCAGCCCCATCCTCCATATAACCTTCATTGGTTACTCATCCAAAAACGCATACAGTTCAAAACACTTCAAAATCCCCTCATTCAAGTTATGGTCGCAGCTGGTCGGCTTGATTAGCTTCTCTGCCATGTCTGCGGCATTTGATTTCATTTTCGGCGCGCATTTTCCTCATTCGTGCATTCGTTTTAAGACATATGGCATACGGGCTAGGAAAAAAAAACAACAAACAAACAACCCCCCCCCCCCCCCGATAATCATGGGTTCAATCTGTTATACTTCTTTCTTTTTAGAGATGGGAAAACGCGTGTTAGTCGGCATACATTTTTCACTTTAGAGGGGTCGTCAAAATTACTTGCCGTCCCATCTTAAGGATTTGTTAAATTCTCAATCGTTTTACACCATGGAATATTTCGTTTTCTTGACTGCCATGAAAATCTATATACAAACTATAACAATCATTAGACCGTACTCTACATCATCCATAAGGATTTGGAGGATTCAATTTATAACAGGGTCGTATCAGCTGCGCTGCTACCCCCTCCCGACCTCTATTTCATTTGTCAATCTCAGTGTTTCTTCGTTTATATGTTAAAAAAATATATTCCTACTATTTTCCTTCTCACATTTTTTTTCTTGTGACATTTCTTCGTCCATTTTTCTTATCTTTCTTTTTGTTGTTGCAATCTTTCTGTACTTTTACAATTTCCCTTTTTTGTTTCCAGTCAAAAATGTCATTGGATATTTCATCTCATACCTATATAAATATATAAAGTGAAAAAAAAAGGGAGACAAAGAACGCTTATTTACAAAAATGATTAAACACAACAGTTTTAAATTGAACACACTTATTCAAAACTTGATTGCTCATTCGCGAATATGGGATAAGAGATCGGAGCCAGCTGGTGATTAATAAGAATGCTCATTTAAACACGTGCTTAAAATTTTTAATTTGAAATAATGCAAAATAGAATTCATTGCATGGACAGTCAAATTGAAAGACAGAATTCCAAATATGAATGGCGATTAAACCAGATGAGCGCGGCTAGCGTTAAATTGAATGCTCCCAATATGAATTTGAGGTTCAAAGTTGAAATTGACCGGGAAAAATTGTATTAGCATCATCACCATTATAATTATATATATATATATATATATATATATATATATATATAATATATATACGCACACACACACACACACACACACACACAGTGCGTCCCAGAAAAAACGAAACCCTAAAACAATGGGTTATTGTGACCACACTATGTGCTCTATGACAATAATTATCTATTTTCCATAAACTAGAAGTATTATGCTTTTAAATGATACCCTGATGGCATATATCCATACATGCTTTACCGAGCAGCAGCATTTTGAAAATGACATGTAAAAACTCAATTGTGCAGGATTTGGGTAAAACCGTAAAGCCGTTATTATCACATGCGAAAAGGACTAAAGGGAAATGCCAGCTTTAAGAGAGATATGGGACGTGAAATTCCCCTTTGTGATGGCATGCATTCAATCAGAAATTCATAAAACACGGGTCATTACCAATTTCCAGTGGTGGCAGGGGCAAAAGCCCCCCCCCCCCCAAAAAAAAAAAAAAAAAAAAAAAAAAAATCAAAAAATCAAAAATCAATAAATATCCCTCAAAAGATGAAAAAGTGCCTTTGTGTGATGTTAAAGTTGCCCCTCCTGAGGTAGGAAATTGCCATAATCTTGATATTTGTTCTGCCTTATGTGCCCTTTCTACTTTGTATTTCCATTTGATGACAATGGAAAGTGCCACTTACTTTATTTTTATGCAAAATATCACCTTTCTGTCCGCTTTGTTCTTAAAAGAAACTTCAGTTCAGAAAAATGCAACAAAAAAAAAAATCCTTTTCATTTCGAATGCATGTACCATTTTAATACAAAACATGCCCTTTCTTTACCCCCAACATCGACAATGCATTGACTATCCTTTATTTTATGATGAGGGCATTATCCTTGCCCTCATTATTGAAAGAAAGATATGAAAACAGTCTTCTCATAGGGTCTTAAAAGTCATGTTACATTTGGGTCCTGTTCGCATGCATGTGATCCTAACGTTTTCACGGATTTAGCCAAATCCGGCACAACTGAGTTTTTACATTTCAGTTTCAAAGTGCTGCTGCTCGGTAAAGCATGTACGGGTGGATGCCATCAAGGTATCATTTAAAAGCATAATACATGTACCTCTAGTTTATGGAAAATAGATAATTATATTGTCACGAAGTGTGGTCACAATAACCCTTTGTTTTAGGGTTTCGTTTTTTCTGGGACGCACTGTATATATATATATATATATATATATATATACATTTATATATATATATGTAATGTATGCAGCAATGGAAATACCCACATACGAGTCTACCCGGGGGTAGCCCCCCCCCCCCCCCCTCCCCCCTGTAGACAAACCTCGGGTCGATTAGGGGTCATTCACAATTATCAACACTTTCACAAGTGTACAAACCATACATTTTTCAAGACCCCCCCCCCCCCCCCCCCCCCCCCAAAAGTGTACGAAGAAAAATGTTGATATTTCCCCACATTTAATATGAAGTTCATATATTTGTTAACGGGATTTTTGTGAACAATGCACCCTCGCTTAAGGAGGAATTTTGTTAGATTTTCCGGGTCAGTAGGTCTATTGTCCCTATTGTTCGCCATCTTTGACATTGTTTCCACGTACGTACGCGCACATGTTTTCTACATATGGAGTGCGCGAACTAACGGTCAGCGGGGAAAGTTTCCAGCGAGACGAGAGGCCGTGATCAGACGGGATGGGCGCGAGAATATGGATCGACATTTTTATAAATTGGAAAGCGTACGCCGGGTGTTGACCCCCTCCCCCCCCCCCCCCCCCCCCAGCGTACGGTTTGTACGCTCGTGAAAATGTTGATAATTGTGAACGGCCCCTTAGGGAACTTAAACGTTTTACGTATGTTTCTGGCCATTTAGTCATCCCAGGGTAGATAGCACTTCCAACTATTTATATCAAAGGATAGTCAGGTGTTTTAATTTATCGTCAACCTAGAGTAGTATTTGTATCCATTAAGTCAACTCAGGGTAGATAACAGTTCCTACTGTCTATATCACAGGCATCGTCAACCCAGAGTAGTTTTTATGGCCATTGAGTCACCCCAGAGTAGATAACAATTCCTACTGTCTATATCATAGGCATCCTAGACGCTTTAGTTTGTCAACCCAGAGTAGTTTTTGTGGCTATTTAGTATTTAGTCAACCCAGGGTAGATAACAATTCCAGCTGTTTATATCACACGTGTCTCAGATGTTTTAATTTTTGTCAACCCAGACTCGTATTTGTGGATGCCTGTGATATAGACAGTAGGAATTATTATCTACCCTGGGTATGACTTAATGGACACAAAGACAACTCTGGGTTGAAAATAAACTAAAGTGTCTGGGATGATTTGGAAGTGTTATCTACCCTGGGTTGACTAAATTGCCAGAAACATAATTAAAATGTTTAAGTTCCCTAATCGACCCGGGGTTAGTCTACTCGGGGGGGGGGGGGGGGGGGGCTACCCCGGGTAGATTCTCATGTGGGTATTTCCATTGCTGCATATATATGTATATGCCTATATTCTGTAGATTGACAGGAGTAGAAGAAGTCCACGACCAATGTAGTGGAATCCACTCTCAAAAGAGCAAGTGAAATACTAATTTGGAGTGGATTCCACTATAATTTAGAGTAGATTCAACTCGAAAGGAAGTGATCCCTAAATCGACTCCATTAAAAAGTGGATACCCACTCCTCTGCATTGTGGGTGTACTATATCTGTCTGCACAATTCCTTTCCAAATACCGTTAACCTGGCAAGTTGAAAAATTATATCTATGGGCCCCTAAATCTTTTAAGGCTTTTGTCGGTGTATCTGAAATGCTATACACATGCCGACAAAAATTTGTGATTTATCGACAAAAAGAGTGAAAGAAATAGAGTTATTTTAAAATGTTCGTTTCGCTCTCTCGAAAAAAGTGTAATCTATAATTCTAAATCCAAATGGATTGACAAGGTGGTTGTGACATTTTGCGTCATTAATTGAATTGTGTCCCTATTTCTATGAAGAAAATGTTAAGCCAGTTCGGAGAATATGCTCATGAGTAGGCAATGGTCAAAAAAATAGTGGATAATGTCCTCATGATGTCATGTAATCATTATTCATGTTACGCACCAACAGAGTATTCCATGATATATTTTTTTTTCTTTTACCACGTACAGGGAACTTTATTTCACACTATTAAAATCACAATTATAGACAAATAAATAAATAACATAGGAACATTACCTCAAGGTATTCATTAAAGATCCCACTTTCTTGTCTTTTCTCACTTTTATAATACTGTTTAAATAAAACAGCAATTCATATTTCCAATCTTTCAAAAGAACTCTAGCATTTACGTTCGTACTCATTTTCAAGTACTTTCAAGTACTCTTTTTCAAGTACATTTTATAAATGACATCATTCAGCAAAATTAATCATAACATTTATCAAAAGATTGTCTGTTTTTTTCTATGTCATATCCAGTAGCAATATTTTCATTCATATCGATATCTAAACCACAAAAATGAAATATAAAACGCATTGCAATTCAAGAATACAGTCAGTTACATTTTTACATTCTAGCATCAAATGATGTGTTGTTTCAATAACTTTACAATCTTCACAAAAACTATTATCTATTATTTTCCATTTATACAGGTTATATCTTGATGGCATAATCATATGCAAGAGTTAAAAGTTCAACTGTCTAATTATATCATGTCGTATTTCATGGAATTTAAACAACAGAACTGAATCCCAATTAAAATTGAAAAGCTGCACCTACCGCTGTTGCCAGGTGTTATAAACTGATGAATTAACTTGCCATGTCCCTGCAATCAAGGAATGAAAATGTTTTGATTTCATACTTGAAATGTTTAAGTTATCACCTGTAGATATTTGCAATAATGTTGGGTTGTTGTGGCTGACTTCTTCTCTTGTACGTTAAAATGTTGGGTTCTTGTGGCTGTCTTCTTCTTTCGTACCGTAAGTAATTTATCTGGATTTCGGAAATGATTTCTTAAGTTTTAAAAGCTTAACAGAAAATAGAAATTTGGGAAAGTTATATAAACAATGCATATGATTTACATCATTCCAGTGTCCTTGAAGTAACATGTTGCACTTTTCAAATTCCCACTTTTTCCCATGACTTGAAAAAAAGCATCCGATTGTGCAAAATAATGTTGCTGTTATTCTAAAGTATCTCGTCTTCGATATTTTCAACTGTAGTCGTTTACACATTATTTCAGGACTGACCAAGTACAGTATTCCATGATACACAGGAGGAAGAATTTTCTTCAAAAGGGAAGACAAAACTATTTATGTAGCACCTCCGTCACTTTGACAATGTACCAAGTGGGACCTCTCCACTTAGGGTCACTCGTACTTCGAACTGGACATGGTCTCTTCCAGGGGCGGATCCAGGATTTTGTAAAGGGGGGGGGGCACACAAATCTCTGAAAATTTTCTGACAAGTAAAAAAAAAGAAGAAGAAAGTTATCACTTCAAGAAGGGAGGGGGGGGGGAATTTAAAAAAATAGGGGCACAATGTACACTTTTCTTTTAAGGGGGGGGGGGCACGGACCGGAAGTGCCCCCCCCTAAATCCGCCACTGGTCTCTTCCTTCAATAAAGTTTTTTTCGCGACACTTCCGCTGTCAAGCATAACCTTTCTTCTTTTACTCGGATTCCACACTCTGGATTACACAAAACACATACACTTCTTTGCAGCCAGTTTTTTTTTTTTTTTTTTTTTTTTTTTAAACATCATCATCATGATCGTAAACTAAACAAGTTGCAGGCCTCACATGATTTGACAAACTCAAAGTTCATGAATATGGTCCTATGCATGGCTATACAGTGCGTTCCAGAAAAAAAGTTAGCAATCAGAAAAAGTCTCCCCAAATAAAAATTTCAAAATATCTGAAGCCAAATTTCGGGTGAAAAGAAAAGAAAAGAAAGAAGAAGAAAAAAAAAAACCTGCCTCTTGGTCGCGTTGCTCCCTCGCTTATACAATAACTCATCAAATTTGGGCTCACAACCCCAGGTTATGTGCATCAAAACTCATTTTCATGTAGTGCCATCATTTCTAACTTGAAAACTCTCATTAATCTGAGTTTGGGCATGGGGGGGGGGGGGGTGGAGGGGCGCAGATTTAATAGTTTGCCCCGGGCGTCAGAACACCTAGATACGCCACTGCTTTTGCTCACTCGAGTCTAAAATATCGGTAGGATTTTTTGGTGTCATTTGACAGAAGAGACCCAAAGATTTCCAGAGGTATATAAAACTTTCCGACAAATATTGTGAAATATTTATTTGGGGAGACTTTTTCTGACTGTCAATTTTTTTGGACGCACTGTTTAGTCTGCACGAACACATCCAACCATTGTCAACATGACGATCGTATGATTCCTAATTTCCTATCAAAGTCCAAATTTCCACCAGTCGATGGAAATAAGCTGCAGGGGTTGTGGGCTCATAAATTATTATACATTACCATTCGACATGCATTTCTTTCCACAGCTTGGATCACTGTCAAGACCGTGATTAATCGACGATTAAAAAAAACAACAACAACAACAAACCAAAAAAAAAAAAAAAAACCAAGAAACCTGGTTACATTGGAGTATACGCACTAGAACACCATGTCTTCTGTATTAAACCTTCTCCAGGGGGTGATCGAGTACATCGGGATAGCCAATCTCCTGACCACCATCACCCTCTGTCTTCTAACCTTCTGGTTTGTCCGCATGAACTACTCGGTGTCGTTCTACTACCATCTTCCCCCTGGGCCGCCCGTCATTCCACACCCTCTGGATTTCCTCATGGCGCTGTTCCCGACGCGCAACCCGTTCGGCAGGCTGGTTCAAATAAGTAGGAGGTAAATGATGAAGTACTGCCATTTTATTTTACATCCCTGTATTAACTTTGGAATTAAAGATTAGTTCAATATAGGTATGCTCCACACCAGGCGTCATGTCGTTATTACCAGTGCCATGCATTCAGGACAATTAGCTTTGTCAATTTCACTTTGTCTTTTGTGTTCAATGTCACTCTCTCACGGTGCACCAAAGACCACGCCAATCACTGACAGAATCCGTACTTGGGCCATTCTCAATCACGTGTGTGACCAAAATCCTGAAAAATAGTTCATTTTATAAACCTAATTTTCCAGTATTTGTCGTGTAGCAGAAGTCTTTAATTTTGGATATTTGAATAACTATCTAACCCCTAACAGACTAAGAGTAATTATTTAAAATGAGAATACATCATTTTCTTTCAGAGGTCAACATTAGGTCGGTCGCGTGTGTGACCTCGCACGAAAAAGGGTCTTACTTGATGATATTCAAACCTTCTTTTCTCGTATTTCCCTTGGAATACAAGTTTCCACTTTTCATTACTGTATGGTGGGATTGCTCTGAACAGTTTGAAATTGATTTTCCATAAATCAGTGGGCATTCTTTTCTTTTAGAGGTGAAAATTGGGTTGGTCATGTGTGTGACCACTCAAAAAAGGGCATTTTTAAATATCTCTAATAAAACATTATGGTTGGGTAATGACTTTTTCATGTCAAGGAAAAGGAAATCTTTTTCATGTAAGAAACTGGTAATATAAAAAAAATCAATAAAATGTAGTAAGATTTTCCGGCAATGAGGCGAAATTCGATGGTCACGCGTATGGCCGAAAGTTTCACTTACAAAGAATAGCCCACTTCAGCAAATGACGTTACCCATCCTGTTATCAGGTCTGTGAAGCCCATATTTTTTTAGTTTTGGGGACACAGTCTACAAAAGCACCAAACTTTGCAGATGTACTTGTAAGGACAATAGCTTCATTTTTTCCCCACAGGACCCATCGAATCAAACCACATCTTCATGCAAAATTATGCTAATTTATGCGATTTACGTGCATTAAATCAGTAAGTCCATTGAGAAAGTAAATATAAATGGCTTGAATGTTCCAAACTTTCTATATGTATTTTTACTTGTTGCAATAGCTTTATTTTCTCCCACAGAACCTATCAAATTAAATCTCATCTTCTGTAAACTTATGCTAATTTCTGCCAATTATATGTACCTAGACAGGTAAAATTCAAAGTGCTTGAAATGTACCAAACTTTTCATATGTATTTGTTGTGCCTACAGATTAATTTTTTTCCACATTTATTTTGTGAGTATATCATAGAATGTGTTTTATGCATAAATTAGCGTAAATTAATATGAAGATAAAGCAAAATGAATTTGATGATGTCATCAGATTCACCTGGATATGAACAATGAAGAAAGTAGTTAATTTATTTTGAGACAAACGAGTCGTGTTTTTTGCATAAATTAGCATTTTTGAATAGGGTGCCCTTCGTGGCACCCTATCTAAAATTAACGCTTTAAATAAATATGACTCACAGGCCAAAAATTGCACTTTTGTGAATTCTGTCCCCCAAATTTTGTTGACGGACCTGACTATTTGTGTTGATCGTTCAGAACAATATAAGTATATGTTTTAGTATTGATCTTGTTTGTCAGTGTTTTCTCCCCTTGTCAGTCACTCTCTGTCGGATGGCTGTACGTATATAGTCCACGACAGAACATATGCATTTAAAAGAGTTCTCGCATTTTTCTTTCGATTTCTAGATATGGTGACATAGCATGTCTTCGGCTTGGCAAGAGAATTAGGATTCTAATTTCTAGCCCAAGTATTGTCAAGGATCTCATCGTGAAGCAAGCGGATGTTACTTCAAACAGAGAAGTGCCCCCATTCTTTATGAGCCTCATAGATTATTCAGGTACATTCTCCTGTTACACATGTTAGTGTTTACTATTACATCAGTTTGTAAAAATCTGGGAAAGGTGGTTACTGAAAAAAAATTATTTTACTCTTTCTCTCTTTCTAAAACGTGTTGTTGCTTTCTAGGAACTTCTTAATCTTTTGTCTCTTTTTAAAACTTATTGTTGCAACACCAACACATAAAAATCATCCACGACTACAAAACTCATCCAAAACTACAACTGCAAAAATAGTTCTGCTAAAACACATTTCAGTAGCTCACGAAAGAATTTCTTTTCTTTGACCATCGAAAAAAAAAGAGAAAAAAAGCTGACCTGATGGGAGCATGAATTATTTCTATCCTTCTATCATTTCTCTCTCTATCTTTTGCTATGTTATTTCTTGTTTTTATTCTTCTGTCAATTATCTTTCCATTCTACCTTTCGTTATGTTATTCTTTGATTCCTTTTATCATCTTCTCTTCCGTCCTTCATTATTTTATTCTTTATATTCATTTTTCTATTATATATCTATCTTTCGTTATGTTATTGTTTTTATCCTATAATATATGATTTCTTTGCTTTCCATCTTTCCATTCGTTACGTTATTCTGTGTTTCTTTTTATCATCTTCTCTCCCTTCTTTCCTTATGTTACTCTTCATATTCATTATTCTGTCAATTCGTTATATCATTCCTTATTTTTATCCAACTTGCCATTTTTCCGTTCGTTAATTATTATTCTGTGTTTCCTTTTATCATCTTCTCTTGAATCTTTCCTGATGTGAGTTTTTATATTCATTCTTCTATCATTTCTCTCTCTCTCTCTCTATCTTTCTATCTTTTGTTATGTTATTCTTTCTTTTTTATCCTATCATTTGTTTGCTTTCCATATGTTGTTATTTTGTTTCTTTTTCCATCTTTCCGTTCGTTATGTTATTCTGTGTTTCCTTTTATCATCTTCTCTTGAATCTTTCCTGATGTGAGTTTTTATATTCATTCTTCTATCATTTCTCTCTCTCTCTCTCTCTTTCTATCTTTCGTTATGTTATAATTTCTTTTTTATCCTTCTATCATTTGTTTGCTTTCCATCTGTTGTTATTCTGTTTCTTTTTATTATCTTCTCTTCTAACACTCGTGTTAATCTTCATTTCTCTACATGCATCCTTCGTTTATGTTATTCCGTTTCTATCCTATCATTTCCCTCTCTATCCTTCGTTATGTTATTCTTTCTTTTTATCCTTCTATCATCATTTTCTGCCTTCCAGTTTACTTTCGTTATTTATTTCATGTCTCCTTTCATCTTTTTTCATCTTTCCTTATGTTAATCTTTATCCTTCTGTCATTTCGCTATTTCCTTAACCTTTTATCTTATCATTTTTTTTCTTTCAATCTTTCTTTTCTTCATATTATCCTTTTATTCAATTTTTCATCTTCTCTTCAATCTTTCCTTATGTTACTCTTAATATCTTTATCCTTCTATCATTTATGTCTTTATCTTTATTTACTTTAATTTTTTTATCCTCTCATATTTTTCTTTCCGCCTTTCATTTCGTTATGTTATTCTTTGTTCCCTTTCATAATCCTCTCTTCCATCTTCCCTACCCTTCTATCCTCTCTCCATCGTTCGTTATGTATTTCTTTGTATTATCCTTCTATCATACGGGATGGACTTTTTTTCAATTTGTCCCCTTGAAGACACCATATAGACTTGGTGGGGGGGGGGGGGGGGGGGGCTAATTTCAACCTAGCCTTTAATCAAGGCGATTGTGCTGCTCTGTCGATCCCCTGGTCAATCCTCGAAACGCGCGGAATAGTCCTGATTATTGCGGGAAGTCTTGCTCCATCACTGGAGCAAGCCTCGCCGAGATCTTATTGTTCAGTAAAAGCCACCTGTTGTCCCATAGTAAAGGCAATTTCATATAACCATGGCCAATGACCAAATTTCCGTATTAACAAGAGATACCTGACATTCATAATTACCGCACAACATATTAATATTAAGAATCAATCATATTCAGGGGGTATTGGTTTAAAGACACTTTTCTCGTCTGATTAGGGGGCATTATCTTCAGTGAAGGGGAACCCTGGCAGGAAGTCCGTCGTTTCAGTCTCTCGGCTCTCCGTAACTTCGGCATGGGTCGGAAGGGCATCGAGACGCGGATACAGGAGGAGGCCCGAATCCTGTGCAAAGCGTTGGAACAGCTCTCTGGCGAGGCGTTTGATCCCTCGCAGCTCACTAACGCTGCCGTTTCCAACATCATTTGCAGTATTACCTTCGGGAGGAGATTCGAGTTCGACGACCCGGTCTTCATGGATTTGATCCGGATGATAAAAAGCCTTGCTGCGAGCGGGATCGAGATTAACCCCATCATTCGGGCACTAATGCTCCGATTCCCGGTAATATTCAGGACACCGGTCATGGCGACGTCCAAAGAAAATACCTTGGGACTTAAGGTGAGAAAACATTTAGATATCAAAAGACGGTCAAGGTACAATATTCGTCATAATTGTGGCGGGCTCAGTCCATTACACTGTAGATGTACTCGGTGAACATAGCTGGTGGACTCTCCGTGTTGTGGACCTTCCGTCAGTTAGAAGATTCTCATCTGTGGCATTTGTCAAGAGATTTCATGTTAAAGCCCCTTAAAGTATATAAACGCAACATTTATGAGAGGTAATCATTCAGATACCAAGAGTCTTCTTTATAACTCGTCTATGACTCTTGGTATATCTGCCCTGCTTTCTCACACAGAACTTTATCGACAAGGAGGTGACAGAGCATATGGAAAGCTATGATTCCACCGACATCCGGGACATTATCGATATGTACCTGACAGAAGCACAAAGACTGGCAGAAAAGAAAGCAAAGGAGGGCGGAAAGAAACCGTATATAACCAAGGATAATATCTGGATGTGCGTTTTTGATCTCTTCCTTGCGGGAACCGAGACAACATCGTCGTCGCTTCTTTGGTTCCTCCTCGTGATGGCAAGTAAAGCCGATGTACAAGAAAAGGTAAGAACACCGTTGTAATTCGTTTTATATCTTTTATTTTGAATGCACTTTACATTATAGGAAAACCTACAAAAGCCCCGAGAAGACGAAATGACAAGATTCCAGGTCTCGTCAAATCGAGAGGAAAAATTTCGAACAGACTAGATCCCGTGTTCTAGATCCTTGGTTGATCGGCAGTCGTCACCTAGACAGCAGCATCGCATTATATGGCTCGACTTTCTTCTTGGACACACGGATTCCAGAGCCTCCGAAATCTTTATCCATATTTAGTGCACTATTAAATCTTTCGACAGGGCGAGTGGTTGGGGATGACGTTCACTTCCCTCGCTCAAATATTCCAAATTGGAGAAACAGATCGCCTCGAGATTTGCACCCTGTTGTTTTTTGTTTTTATTTTAAAGAGCATAAAATGTGTATCATTGCCTTCATTCTTTCAGTTGCAAAAGGAAACGATTTATTTTCCCTACATAGTTTAGGTATACATCTAAAGGTGGCCAATAAGAAAATGTCCGAATGTTATGCATTTGTTCCATTAATGAATCTCATCACCATGATCACAGGTTATAAAGGAGATCGATCGTGTCGTCGGACGCGAGAGGGAACCGTGTGTGGACGATCGCAAGGATATGCCATACACAGACGCCACCCTGACAGAGGTCCTTCGCTACAGGCCTGTCGCGCCGGTAGGCGTGCCGCACGTCACCGCCACAGACGTCAAGGTCCGAGATTACACCATCCCGAGGGACACCGAAATTATGATTAATATACTTGGTATACACTTGGATCCGACGTTGTGGGATGACCCAGAAGAGTTCAAACCTGATCGTTTCCTGAGTGAAAACGGAAAGACCGTGGTTAAACAGGATGCATTCACAGTGTTTGGTGCAGGTAAGGATGTCTGATGTAGAATTTGATAAGGACACTGCCAATAGGACAGGCACTTAACATTATTTTGTGGACGAGACATAATTATGATAACATTCTCTGTTAAACATTTTGGCCACAAAGACGTTGGAAAATGCTGGAAAGGCATATTGTATTAATTTTTTCATCGTCATCACATCTGTTTCTTAATTGCTCACCTCCACTTCCAATGATACAAAGCCAATTTGAGAGGACCCTGACCCTGCCCCTTATCTTGCTCATCGAGACAACACGTTAATTTGAGACGTCAATTCTTCATTTTCACCTTGCCTCCTTAATCCTACTTGGAGCAATTTCTAACCTTCTTCATCTCTTCTTCATCTCACCTGGAGAAACTACTTCTAGTTAATATCCTCTACAAATTCACACAGACAACACTCCAAAATCTCACTTGTGCTAGCCAAGTACTTCTGTGATAATTTTTGTAGTGAAAATAGTAAAGTGTACCCAGGGGCGGATTCAGTATTTTGTATAAGAGGGGGCACACAAATGCAGATTTGTCAGGTTTTGAAAAAGGGAGACCAGTATTTTTTTGGTCTCGCCAGCTCTCGAAAAGTTGCTCAAGTGGGGGGGGGGGGGGGGGGGTAATGTGAAGGTCCAGTTCCCCTCCAGAATTCTCTGACAAGCAACAAAAAAACAAAAAACAAAAAAAAGGTTTTCATCATAAAAGGGGGCCACGATCGAAAGGGGGGGGGGGCACAATGTGCATACCATTCTTTCCCCCTAAATACGGAACCCAACTTCGAGTCCCTTATTCTCTGCTAGTGCGTAAGGGTGCATCGAATAGTCTCCTCACAAGTCGCTGTAAAGTTTACTGGGAGTGTATTTCAACTTGCAATATCTATTTATAGAATCAACATTAGAAGCTCATATTTTAAATATAAAACCTTGGATTTATTTTGTATTTTTTGTACAGGTCGGCGTGTATGTCTTGGCGAGCAGCTTGCTCGGATGGAATTCTTTCTCTTCGCTACTACTCTCATGCAACGGTTCCGCTTTCACTTACCCGAAGGTCAGACCAGAGATTTCGGCATCGAACACTGTGTCGGCACCCTTGCGCCAAAGAACTATAAAGTCCTAGCCCAGGAACGATAGATTCACCACTTCACTCTGTTATTTGTAAAGTTTTTTTCAATACTGTCAAGGCTTCATGTTCAAGTTTTTCAGTCATCTGTTAAGAACGGCTCACACGAGGCGTTAGTTCACTAGCGTCAATCACTCCAACTATTGTTAAGTTCAGTAGAAATAATGCTGCAGTGGACGTCTATGGATTGGCCTGTCAAACATACGAAGCTTGCAGCGTTCGTTTCGCATTAATTGGGTTTGTATTGTTTTTTTTTTTTTTTGAGTAGGCACGTTAAAAAATCTCGGAAAAAGGGCTCGAAATTTGTCATTAATGAGTGAAATCAGGTCAGCCCCCTTCCCCCCCCCCCCCCCCCCCCACTTTCAAAAACGCTACACGGCCCCTGTATAGGCCTACAAGCTGCGCTCTTTTTGTGCTCGAGGCTCTAGTTCACAGCAGAGAAAAAAACCGATTTTCCCAAACGCAAAACGAACGCAGCTTGTGTAGAAATCCAAAGAATGCGAAAAGAACGCTGGATCTAATTCGTACGCTTGCCAAGCCAATCGCACGCGTTGGGCGTTGACTGCAGCATGAACTCTATTGAATTAAACAATAGTTGGAGTGATCGAACAAATGCCTCTTGTGAGTCGGGCTTTACACCAAGCTGTAAAGGCCACCGCACACCTTGCGATCCGATTTGTGAAATAAATCACTATGGCATTAGATATTGGCATTTTAACAAATCAAATCTACCCTATTCATGTTCTGAAAAGTAATATGAATACTAAACATAGCGTTTTTGGTGATCTGTCAGCTTTCTACAGGGACTAAGGGCAAAATTAGTTTCAAATCGTAGGCAGTCGTACGATTTTTGTGACGTTACTACGACTCGGAGCCGATTTGGCCATTCCACCGACTAGAAAATTCGGCAAAGGCCGTATTATCGATTTTACTATCTGTATGACTATTAAGACCCTCAATCAAGAATATATTTTTGGTTTTTAAATGATTTGTCAAATGATATTACATTTTCTTTTGAAATCGGATCGCAGACCGATCGTAAGGTGTGCGATCACCCGCGCTGTAAGACTTGAACGATTTGCTGGAGTTGCTTTCTTTTATCTTTATACCGATAGTAATGTCTCATTATATTCCACATACTAAGCCTGCTAAGAATCTTGCTGTTAGATTGGTCAAAAGGTAATCACGTGATAAAATGTAGTTCTCCCAATCAATCGACCAGAGAAGAAAAGTTCGTGACCTTGACAGAATAGTGCTTGTGTGTTTCGCTGATCTCTTCAGTCCATTACAGTCACAATGCGCTATCAATGTTTTGGGTACGCGCGAAATGAAAAGTGCGTGACCTTTACGAATAGTCAAATTGAAAAGTGCGTGACCTCTAGAATAGTCAAAATGAAAAGTGCATGACCTTTACAAATAGCTCCATAGTGTACTAAAATAAGCGCGCATTGCCCAATCACGCGCTTAAAATAATAAGGTAGGGGTACGGTTTATGGTGGTATTGTTTTAACTTCTATCTGAATTCGTAGGCAGTCGTACGATTTTTGTGACGTTACTACGACTCGGAGCGGATTTGGCCATTCCACCGACTAGAAAATTCGGCAAAGGCCGTATTATCGATTTTACTATCTGTATGACTATTAAAACCCTCAATCAAAAATATTTTTCGTTTTTAAATGATTTGTCAAATGATATTACATTTTCTTCTGAAATCGGATCGCAGACCGATCGTAAGTTGTGCGATCACCCTCGCTGTAAGACTTGAACGATTTGCTGGAGTTGCTTTCTTTTATCTTTATACCGATAGTAATATCTCATTATATTCCACATACTAAGCATGCTAAGAATCTTGCTGTTAGTTTGGTCAAAAGGTAATCACGTGATAAAATGTAGTTCTCCCAATCAATCGACCAGAGAAGAAAAGTTCGTGACCTTGACAGAATACTAGTAGTGCTTATGTGTTTCGCTGATCTCTTCAGTCCATTGATTACAGAGTCACAATGCGTTATCAATATTTAGGTACGCGCAAAATGAAAAGCGCGTGACCTTTACGAATAGTCAAAATGAAAAGTGCGTGACCTTTACGAATAGCTCCATAGTGTACTAAAATAAGCGCGCATTGCCCAATCACGCGCTTAAAATGATAAAACAATTATTGTGCGCACCCAGGTAGGGGTATGGTTTATGGTGATATGGTTTTAACTTCTATGTGAATTCGGGCCTTAATTTCTTTTTCGAGAAGTAGACAATAATTGTCTTTCTCGTACCAGTTAAATGTTTCAGATGTGGAATATAAAGCAAATAATCACCTTTTGATTTCAGGCGATGAGACGCACTATCACTTCCTCGGCGATCTGAATGTATACGCTATCTTTCCTCAGCTTCGCTTCGGAAAGATAGCTTGCCTCGGAAGTGATAGTTTGTCCCATCACCTTCACCAACGGTAATTATTTGCTTACTAATACCGGCCGCACAAGAGGCGTCATGTTGGTTGCGCTATTACCTGCGCTAATGTGAAGGATATCAGCAAACACACCAGTTACTTACACGGTCAACCAAGGGCGTAAACAGGTGGGGGACAGGGGGGACATGCCCCCCCCCCCCACTTTTAAAAGTGGGGGGGGGGATCATATCATTTGTCCCCCCCCCCCCACTTTTGGGGTTCAAACCCATTACTAAAAACCTGAAAAGCACTTCCATCTTGTTCTTTTGCATGCCTTGAGTTTGAGAAATACTTAAATATAAATGTTCAACCGCCCTTGTTGACATTTGTTGCCTTGTTGAAATTATCCCAATCCTCTTCCCTCGCCATGCAGCACTGCCATGGCGCGGCGCGGCGTTCGATCGAGTTGCAAATTTTATTCTAGATCTCGCCTATAGCCGGCCGCCGCGCCAGGCCTGAGGGGGGCCTGGGCCTAATTATAGGCCTTGCGCAGCGCTATCGGGTGCAGTCCTGCGTATGCAGCATAAGCATAAGAATTGAGCCCTCAAAGAAATGCCGAGTATTTCATCAAATCAGAGGACCGTCGTAGGCAGATTTTCGAGAAGTTCTGAAGTTCCGGGGTAATTACCTCGGTGTAATTTTTGATTTATATCGAAACCTCGCTCTATCAGAGTAACAACAAGGTTATCTGAAATTTGTGATTTCGAAATTCCCTTCTACTTATGAGAGCTTGTAATATTACTGCTTGTTATAATGAGAATCCACTGCATAAGCTTTTAACAACATGATACAATTGGCTTGATTTCTGCTACACAGTGCATTAAAAGGCCTATTTTCGATGGCAAAACTTCAAAAAGTCCCTACCGTGGGAGGGAGGGCATCCCCCTTCCACACCTTCGCTCAGTGTCCCCCCCCCCCCCCCCACTTTTCAGAAGCTGATGACGCCCTTGCCGGTCAACTCTCCCATTTGTACACCAGAATATCACTTAATTGTGGTTTTACCCTCGGGGCAGTACTCCAAAAATATTGTAGATAGCATATTGTTATAACTCACAGTCCAAAAAGAAAAAGATCCTACTGAGTTATATATTTTGATAAATTGACATTTAATCATTTTGTGTGCTGGAGCGAATGGGAAAGTTGACCGCCGCTACATCACAGCGACCGTACCGATTCGGCCAATTTGAAATTCCCATTATATGTATAGTTATTACAACTTAAGAAAAAAAAATCATAACTTTCTTATTGCTTGTCCAATTTCGTTCAAACTTTCATCAATCTGCTCTATTTTTTCTGCTTTCACACAAATCAAATTATTGAAAATGTTGGACTGCCCTAGGTACAGGCGCAACATCTTGGCACAGGGATGTGATTGCCTGGTGCAAATTTTCTGTTTTGTCCAACATCGTTGTTGACGGAACACTGAGGTTGGTAAATGATGGAATCTAGATTAACCGAGAGAGTATTCATCAAAAGGGATATCTTTCTGTATTGTTCGCATTATTTCCTGTAGCATGAATTCTCTTAAATCAAAGATCAATGAACCAGTTCAAGAATGGATTCAAATCTTATATACACTGGTTATCAGTGACGACCCAAAGCTTGCCGGGGGCTTGTCTGACATAGCAAAAGGTAATTTATGCAAATCTGCACTCTAACTGTTGAAATACAGTAACTGATAGCATGTGAGTGCAATAGTTCGTCAACGGGCTCTTTTGTGAGAAAAAATCCCAAAATTTGAGTATAATGTGAACGGGTATATATGAAGTAGTCTTTTTACGTCTCATTTACCACCGGAATAAAGCATTTTTTAAAAGTTGTAATCAATGTACATAATGGGAATTTCAAATTGGCCGTATCGGTACGGTCACTGTGATGTAGCGGCGGTCAACTTTCCCATTCGCTCCAACACACACAAAATGACTAAAATGTTAATTTTTCAAAATGTATAACTCAGTATAGGATCTTTTGCTTTTTGGAGGACCTTTAACAATATGATATCTACAATACATTTTGAGTGCTGCCCAGAAGGAAAAGGCACTTTTATAGAAGAAAACCGGAATTTAATGATATTTTGATGTAGATAAATGGAAGGGTTGACCGCGTAAATACGCCACAATCGATTCACCAAATTGCCAGTTTGAGATTCGCATCGATGTAGTGATCTTATTTTTCAAACATTAATAACTTTCTTATTCTTTTGTCCGATTTCTTTCAAACTTTCACCATCCCGTTTCTCTTATTTGTCTCCTTTCACACAAATCAGCGTTTTACAAAGGTTGGATTGCCCTTTAATGTAGAAAATTTATACAAATAATTTTCAATCTGATTTGTAAAAAGGTCTGTATTTTGCACCTTACTTCGTGTGAACATTTTGACGTAAGCGGTATGTTGTTTTTATACTTGATGTTATTTTTACAACCTCTTTGAAATATGCCTATTTAGAAATTTTAGAAGAAGTAAAAAAGAAGAAAAAAAAAGAAGGTACTATTTCTAAGCTGTTTTTATGATATGAGTTTTAACTTTTGAGTTATTAACGATCAAAATTGTCAAATGTTTCTTTTTACAACTACTATAAATCATTTCAACGTGCTTTCCAAAAAAAAGAGGGCCTGTATTTTTCACCACTTCGTGTGTTAGCAATCGGAAGTAATAGATATTTTGTAGTGTATAAACTTTATATATGTTTTATATTTTTTTAACACAATTATAGAGTTAAATACAAGCAAGTATCTTTTATTGATTTTATGAATGTAAACTGTACAAAACTAAAGCGAAAAAGAAATAAATAAACAGAAAGATGTAGGAAGTAGAAATAAAGAAGGAAAATTATTACAAGCGTGATACGGTACTTATATGTCAGTCATGTGGAAAAGTCTTGAACGACGCTGCGTTGATCGGGGCGGACACTGGAACTAACACTATATCTAACTCTAAACCCAATGGAAATCCGTAACCTAATATCTTCGGCGAAGTAAATCTTCGCCGAAGCAAATGTCGGGACGACCTCATGTTGGAAGTTCTACCAGTTTTTTTTTTGTTTTTTTTTGTTTTGTTTTTTGTTTTACAATGGTAAACTCTCCTTTGTTGTTTGTCCATCGTCAAAACCATAAGTACATCTGGGAGCGTTTCATCAAGTGTTTTGTTAGTGATTTTTACCAACAACTGTTATAAGCTACTGAAATCCTTGCATCTGATTGGCCGAGAGCAAATTTGTCGGTAAAAATCACTGACAAAACGCTTGATAAAACGCTCCCCAGGGGGGTGTTTCACAAAGAGTTAAAGAGTACCAGAGTATAGTTAGCTTACACAAAATCAACCCCATAAAACTTAACAGGACAGGAGATATTGATGTTTGAAAATAAAATACCCCCCAAAATTAATATAAATAAGACTTGAGCAAAGACTAGTTGATCGATTACGATAGCTCACCTAATGATATATCGATTCAGGAACGTCTTCTTTTTAAAAAATATAATCAGTTTTTATTTCTTTTCTCTCTTGAAACAAAGTTACAATCATGGTACAAATTACAATCATCGTATATAACACAAACTGCAAATATGATAGTATTCTAAAACAGTATTAATTTTCGTCTAAGAAAAGGCTTCAAAAGAAATTGATATTACTTGAATATTGAAAAATTTCCATAAACAAAAACTGAGGATAAATTAATTGATATCTTTAATCAATATACTCTTAATTCTCAACCTGACAACCTTTTTTTTCTTTTCGTTTTTTATGATCAATTTCCATACATCATAGTTGCAAACAAAAATTCATATTTCCAGAGAAAAAAAAAAAAAAAAATAACATAAATCTTATTGAGATAAACATATCCAGTTGTATAATCCAACAATTTTGTTTTACAATGTAGTAACTTATATTTCCTTTGTACTGTTGTCCTGAGAGAAAAGTTTTTTGTGTTTTTTTAACCCTACCCTACCCGACCTCCCCCCTTACCGGTGGACGACTGGCTCTGGGTTCCAATTGTTTGTCTAATATTCAGGTTTTCCCATTTAGAAAAATGGATAGTGAGAGTTCCCCTCATTGCTGCCAATTTCCTTTCTTCTATTTTATCCCCTATAATACTATTCTTTATTTCATTAAATGAAGGTGGTTTTTAAAGTTCTCTATTTCTATAAATCAGATATTTAACAAGAATATTTAAGACATTTTCAGTCCATGGCCCTTCTCAATGTTGATTTTCACAATTATAAGGTTTAGAGTGTACGACAAGCAAGTGCCCGTTTTTTTTCTTTCCAAACCTTCCAAGAAGTATTTCCATTTTTGTGTTCCACTTCATAATATATCTTTGTTTGTATTTGTTCATCAGGAAAATGCATTTTGAAGAAAAAAGCAAGAAGTTATTAAGCAACGATGTGTGCCCTTCAAAATACGCTATATCTCATTTAATCCACCACTCCCCAAAATCTACACGAGTAATCCAAAGTAAATGAAGGTACGTAAAGAAAATTAAGCTCCATAACGAGGCTACTTTTTTGATAAATAGTTTTACTCATATCAAAGTGTATATTTTTTGTAAATGAAGTTTTCTGTTTGGTCATCATGCAGCCTCATACTAAATTGACCTATCTTAAGGTTAATAACTATTCCCCTCTTGTCTCCCCATTCTCTCTCTCCTTCTTCCTCTCTTAATTTTTTCCTTTCTTTCTCCCTTTAATCTCTCTCCTTCTCTCTTCTCTGCTCATATGCAATGTCATTATTTCCATCTTATGTTACAGGACAACATATATTTTGAAATGTTATTATATAATAATAATAATAATAATGATAATAATAATAATAATAATAATAATAATAATAATAATAATAATGATAATAATAATAATAATAATAATAATAATAATAATAATAATAATAATAATAATAATAATAATAATAAATAATAATAATAATAATAATAATAATAATAATAATAATAATAATAATAATAATAATAGTGGCTACTTGTATAGCGCACAGGTCCACCTTTCTGTGCTCATGGCGCTTTCTTTCTCTATATGCTTTAATCAGAGGGCGTCCTTGTAAGCTGTTGCTCAAAATCACGGATACACAAACATCATAGTTCGGTCAACACGGTTCAAGTTGAGTGATGCACAATACGGCACAGTTGGCTCTATTGTACAACCACGCAACAAAAGAATGTGCATCAGAGTGTGTCCAACTGAAACCGAGTTGAACAATCTATCAGTGCTGTGGTCGAGTCCATCCCATCCGAGTCCGAGTCCGAGTCCGAGTCCTGGCATTCGAGTCCCGAGTCCTGGGGAGCGTTTCATGAAAGGAAGTTGTCAGATATTTTGTCCGACAACTGTTATAAGCTACTGAAATCCTTGCATCTGATTGGCTGAGAGCAAATTTGTCGGATAAAATATCTGACAAGTCCTTTCATGAAACGCCACCCTGGACATCCGAGTCCGAGTCCCGATGGGCTTAGATTACAATTTCGTTTTACGTCACATTATTTATATTATGATAAATGCCTTACTGCGAACTCTCTATAACATAGTTTCTGGTTCATTGAAAACTTCCATTTGTCTGAGAATTTAATTCATTGCAACTTTTCTTAGTAAGAATGCGGACAACTATAAAGACTTGCTCACAAATGAGTGATTTGTCGCGTGACATGTCGCTTGGTGCTTAAGAAGATGTAATTCAGTAAGATTTCCAACTATAAACACTAAAACTTCTGACAGAAGGTAAGAAAATTGAATTGGAAATGTTGAGATAAATGTCTATGGTTAGATTTTCGGTGATGGTTTGGTGTACTCGTGGAATTTCAGAAGTTTTATTGACCAAATACTAAACAAGTGAACATGCACTCTTTTTGTGCCAAGGTACATGTCTCGTTGACAAATGGCTCATATGTGAACAAGCCTTATCAGGCCAAGTATTTTGCTTGTATCCATAGTTATAAAAGAGAGTTGACTGTATTGTTTATGTGATACCTCAATAAAGAAGAGAAACACAAATTAATATTTGTTTATTTCAAAAGCCTGTAATTTTTTAAAACAAAATTCTATCAACATATCAATTATAAGTATTACAGAACACAAAAATAATAGTTTGAATGCCATTAAAGCCAGATTATAGAAAAGAAAGTTTCCAACTGAAATGGGAAAAAAGAGGGAAAAACAATATTTCACCAAGAACACCAATCATGCCAATAGTTCAATCTTATCAAATAGCTGATTAAAGTAGTAAAAAGTGAATCGTCAAACCCTAATAAAACCCTTGTACATATATCAGCTAGTTCATTAAACTGGCTTAGTGGCTTGTAATACTAGGACAACATTAACATTCATTTTGGAAACTGACTACATGACTAAGTGACTCAAGTAAAACGAAAGTAATTCTTCAACCGTAATAAAACCGTTTGACACTGCCAAAAATTATAAATCGCTGATTTTGACTTTTGCCACATTTAACTTTTTGCCACAGGAACATATATAGGTTGCAGGTAAAAAGATAGAAGATCAAAACTGTAGTTCACAAAACTGGCTTTAAATAATAGTAATCTGTTTGAGACTGCCCATACTGCAAGATATCCAATGCTAGGGTCTATGCTGGGGAAACGTGTGTTATAGATTAATCCATCTCCAAATGGTGAATATCAATTTCAATACTTATCTGTCTCATACGTGTATAACGAGTGTATACGAGCATAAAATAACAAATCTTAATGTCTATTTGGGCACATTCTCGTACGGTATACGGCGATCGATGTTAAGTTCATGTTCAAAATATCGCTCAATCGAGCAAGGTGCGCGAAAACAGCGGGGTTTTTTGCGTGCCCTGGGGTAATTTTTTGAGCTAAAATTAAAAGCGGAAAACGGAAAAAATTACCGGTCTCGTTGCCGGTCTCGACCCGATTTTCGCCCGAGTCACGAGTCACCATTGGTCGAGTCCGAGTCCGAGACCGAGTCCTTGAGGCTCAAGTCCGAGTCCGAGTCCGAGTCCCGAGAAATAGGGACTAGAGACCGGTATCGAGTCCGAGTGCGGACTCGAGTTCTACAGCACTGCAATCTATGTGTATAGTTGGCACTGTTTGTGCTTACGTACGATGGCCGAAAAATGGAAATAAATTATGATTATCACAGATTTTGGCGTTTTTCAAGACCTTCGACCACTCGAATTCCTTAGGACTTTTTATATGTTATAGAGGTCATGTCCATAAGACTAGAACAGTTGAAATATTTTCTGTTGCAATTTGTGTGAGGTCAATTTCTTAAAATCACTCCACTATAATGTACCTCTTTCTTATATTCATTGTTTAATGAGGGGGGGGGGGGTTATTGTTTAATTGAGATAATGGCGCATCATCTGGCAATTCAAGATTCATTTATTTTTTCGATACCAATTCATAAATCATATAAAATATTTACATTGTAGAAGAAACTCATCATTCAAACATAACGCATATGAACTTTGTTTTACATATTGTTTTCTAAAATAGATGTTGTAAACAGAGAGAGGTGTTCACACGTTTCAATTGTTTCTTAATGATAATAATCAGTGATAATCGAAAAGTTAACGAAAGGGAACTAGCAAAGAAGCGAAGCTTGTAAATAGCATGTTCCCAATTAAAAATCATTTAAATTATATACATGTTTCAAAAATCTGTTTGTTGGTTTTTGGGGAGTTTTTTTTTTTCACATATAGAATACGTTAACTAACTTTATAGATAAACACACAAAGGCTCACCTAAATGAAGAAGCATAGGGAGGGAGGGAGTTTCAATAATAAAAGTTTTATTGGCAAAGAGGGTTCTTGTTCGCGGCAGGTGATAGTGGCTAGCCTGTCTGGTAGGGTAAGAGTGGTGATTATTATTGGATGTAAACATGATGAGCATGATGAGCAAGCGTTCGAATATCCCGACCAACTATGAAAAGTGTAGATGTGTGTGTGAGGGGGGCGGGGTATCCTCATTTGTACCAATGGAAAACATGTACGTAATGGACATGGGTTAGAGATTTTGATAAATAAAATCGGAATTATTGTGACCTTCTAATCCTTTCTGTTTGAATAGCATTTCAAACAGAAATTTTACTACTATAACCGTCGGGTATGATAGATTTATTTAAAAAAAATCAACAACTGATTTATTTGAATATTATTTCTTCTTTAAAAAAAAAAGGGGGGGGGGTATATTAATTTTGTACAGGCCATCCCCTCCCTTAAAAGTGTGAGGGGGGGGGGGGGGTATATACCCCCATCCCCCCGGGATTTGCGCCAGTGCTTATAGCAGTGTTCTTTATAATGAGATTCCACTGTAATCTGAAAAATCATGAACTGCAACTGATATTCATTTCATTTCTTGCACCCATACATGAGCGATTATGAATGATAATGATACAGCGCGGTTTCTTTTCAAAATATGGTTTAATATACACTTGCACAGCGCATGGATCATGTTCATTCACTCATAACGTACAGTATAACGCTGGTGCCATGACTGCATATATCATGTATATTCTTTTGCAAATAAAAATCAAGAGAGAACATCGGCTTTGGAAGAATTAAGGCCACTAGTTAGGCTTTTGATATAAGCATTTACTCCTTTTTCATAACTATAGGCTTCAAGATTGTGCATTGGTCGCCTAAACAGGTTCATTTCCAGGTAAGCATGGAAAGGGTATCTATAACATGTCACCAACAAGGAAGTAGTGCTACACTTAAAAAAACAGCTACAGGTAGGAATAAATTTCTGTTTATTTATTCAGTCTTTATGATACAGGCTCGACTTCTCAGTATATAAAAAAAAATTGCTTTTCGAGCCAACTTAATATAAGTTGATGGAAATACCACGTATCGATTTTTCATAATTGGCTTTGAAAGGGGATTCGAGCTGTTGTACCGCCCCTAAATCCGCCACAGGCCTAATCGACAACTATATTCATTAAAGGTAGATCATTCTATTTCCCCTCTTCGGGTAAAACTAAACGGTTGTAATTAATATCCGTGGCAAATCTATTTTAAACTTCTCTAAAAATATTAGATTCAGTCCAAGATATAGATTAGCTCAGAGAAATGTCTCAGTCTGAGCGTGTTTCTTATAGGCACTCGGTTGAAAAAAATTCAAATCTTCCCCCAAATGTTAAAAGAATAAATTAAGTCACGAAGTGTTGTTGTTATTGGTTATCTCGATATACTCAAAACTTCTGGGGAGTGTTTCATCAAGCGTTTTGTCAGTGATTTTTATCCGACAACTGTTATAAGCTACTAAAATCCTTGCATCTGATTGGCTGAGAGCAAATTTGTCGGTAAAAATCACTGACAAAACGCTTGATGAAACGCTCCCCAGATGTGTCAAAAAAATGAAACATTTGATCATTAGTATGATTATAGTGTTTCAGTTGTTTCCTAAAAGCTTTTGAAAACTTTCTTGAATCTTATTACAACAATCATTCACTAGGCCTTTCAACAAAGATCCTCGTGTACAGAGCTGTTGTCATCACGAGTCTTCTCTATAGATCAGAAGCCTAGGTTCTGTACCAGAGACAGTGAAACTTCTGGAGCGCTTCCATCAGCGATGTCTCCGTTCCATACTACAAATCAAATGGCAAGACCGCAAGACAAACAATGAAGTCTTGGAACGGGCCAATATCTCCAGCATTGAAGCTATGCTACTCTCCAGACAACTTCGCTGGGCAGGCCATCTTATACGTATGGAAGACAGACGTATGCCTACACTGTAAAAAATAATTGTAAATACAGGTTTTTTAGCCCTTGAAATTACAAGTTATTGCCGTCATTTCAATTTTTCAGTCTTTTCCTGTAAAACAACATCAAGTTCGTTGGTTTACCGGAAATCACACAATTTTATTGTAAATTTACATAATTTTATTGTAAATATATGCTGATTTCCGGTTAAAAAAAAAAAACTTTTGAAAAACGCGCATTCCCGGCATCCTGACTGCCAGGAAATTCCCGTGAAAAAACGGCAAAATTTTTTACAGTGTAAGGTTGTGTTTTATGGAGAGCTGTGCCTGGTCAAGCGCAATACCGTAGACAGAGGAGCCCCAAGAAAGCGCTTCAAGGACCAGCTGAAGCACCAGCTAAATGACGCTGGTATCCCCGAGGAAGACTGGGTGCACGTCGCTGGGAATAGAAATACATAGAGGGCAGCTTAGAAGCAAGCTAGGCGCCAAGAGCTTCGAGAAAGACAGAAGAGAAGCTTTGGAAGAGAAGCGCAGACAGAGAAAGGCTTCAGCTGCCCAAAGCCCCCCTGTTCAAGGCTTTTCCTGCCGAAATTACGCTCTGTCGCTCGAGGATCGGTCTATTTAGTCATTTTTAAATCATGCCGCTAACTAAATGTCCACTAATCCTCGGACCAAGCCATCACTACATTTCAGCCTGGCAGTCACATATCACAGATGCATGTAAAGCTCTTCTATTATGCCTTGTCAAACAGGTGAAGGTGGACAATAGGTGTGTTTACATAATCCTGACAATGTTTTGGGGGCTACTATTGAGAAAGTAATACATTTTTCACAATTTAATAACTTATCAATCAAAAGACCAACTGACACCAAATTGCACCTCAAGAAAATTATTATACTCAAACTTACTTCAGGTAAATCTGAATTGAAATGGGGTCTGACACCCCCTTCCCGATGGACATTTTTGTCAGTTTTTATAATTTAGAATGTACATCCATAGCTCTTCCTTCTGACAGAATTTGGTCCTTGGGCTTCAAGGGGAAAAATTCACCCCAATTTTTAGGGGCCGTCTGACACCCCATCCCTTCAGAAATTTTTGTCATTTTTTTGTTTTGTATAATGTCCAGTCATACTACTTCCTACTGACAAAGTTTGGGGGAAATGGGGTGAAATCGACCCGACTTTGGGGTCTCTTTTGGGGGCTCTGGGGGCTAAACCCGACGTCTACGGTCAGGCTGACAACCTTTTTGTCAATAACTTAGATTTGATATGATTTATTTTTCTTCTGCATTCATATAAGTACAACATCTTTCGGTAACATATATAAAATAAAATACAAAAGTACTTTTTGACAATGAATCATAAATAACAAGTTTATGTAACAATCATTTTTTCAAAAAAAACACGAAATGATAAACTGTCAAATTATTGTAATTCATCAAATATAAAATCATTTGTGAAAGAAGGACTGCCATTATAAGAAATTTGCTTGAGAATATGGCAGCCCCAGACAAATATGAAATAGCTAAAACATGTTTAAATAAGCAGAATGGATAAATAATTGAAATCCTAAGTTAAAAGCTTATTGATGATGATGTTGATGATGAAATGATGATGATGATGATGATGATGATGATATTAAACGGTGATGATGATGATGATGATGAAGAGTTGACACAAATTTTACCTTGTGTATTCAGATAGTAACATCGTTTTAACTTTGGCTTTAAATGAGTAAAGGGAACAACAGGATTTTAATGAATTCACTTTGTAAAGTATACCAACATTCTTAGAAATAGAAGTAGTTATATGACGTATATGTTCATTCCAATTTAGATTTTCATCCATAATGATGCCCCAAAATTTTGTTTGTCTCTTTTTTTCAAGAGGTACATTATCTATAAGTATGTTGTAAGGAAAATCAAAGACATGAGAATTTACGTGCTTGAAATACATGAAATTGTTTTTATCTAAATTAAGGGACAATTTATTGCACTTAAACCACAAAGATAACTTTGTTAACTCATTATTAAGTGTATTTACTAGGGTATTTAAGCTATGATGTGAACAGAAAATGTTTGTGTCATCTGCAAATGATATAAAAGATAAAAGAGGAGTTGTATTGGTTAAATCATTTATATATAATAGAAAGAGTAAAGGGCCTAGTATTGACCCTTGTGAAACACCGCATTGGATTGGTAGGATATTTGAAGAAACATCATTATACACTACATATTGTTTTCTATTAGATAAATAGCTCTCAAACCAGGAGAGGACAACTCTACGAATTCCATAAGCATGATAAGAGTGAAGTTTTTAAAGTAAAATATGGTGGTCAAGAGTATCAAAGGCTTTTGATAAGTCCATGAATACTCTTATTACATGTTCTTTATTGGCCATGGCATTTGTTATTTTATCATTATAATTGTACTAAAGCTAGGTCGGTTGAATGTCTTTTTCTGAAACCATATTGAATTAGATTTAGAAAATGAAATGTATCTAAAAAGTTATACAGCCTTTTATAAATAATCTTTTTTAGGATTTTTGATATGCTGGGATGAATTGATATAGGCCTGTAATTACTTATTTCGTGAGGGTTGACTTTTTTGAAAACGGGATTTACCTTTGCAATTTTTAGGGACTCAGGACATTTCCAGGTGTTAATAGAGAGATTAAAAATGTGAGCTAGAGGAGAAACAAGAAAATGTATAGTTTCTTTAAGGATAAAAGCACTGTTTCTATCGTGACCTTGCGATTTACTTGACTTGAGATTTTTTGTTACTTCGATTATTTCATTAGGATTTATGGGATTAAAAAACAGTGAAGAAGTTGTAGGTTCAGAAAGAAATTTAGTAAAATTTTCGTTCGGTTTATTGACTTTATTTGCTAAATTAGGTCCTGTATTTACAAAAAAGGAATTATATGAGCTATATCTTCAGACTGTATTACTGTATTATCCATTGTAAAATTATTAGTAGGTGTTTGTTTGTTTTTTCTTGCCAATCAGATCATTTATAATCTCCAATGTAGATTTTATATTAGTTTTCACTCGGTTCAGTTTATCGGAATAGTACATTTTACGAGAAGTTCGAATGATATTAGTTAATTTGTTTCGGTACGTTTTATGGTATAAAGAACTTTACGGGGTCAAATCCTACGGGTAAACTGCGGTGACTATTTCGGGACAGGCTCCCAGACTATCTTGTTCTTATTCTTTTCCTCTTTCATTCCTCCTTCACTTTATTTTTTTCTCCTTCACAGGGTTGTAAAGTTCTTCTCCTTATCAATCTTGTAAGAACTGTGTCTGCCTACACTTCTTCTCCATGCATATCAAACACTTTAGATATGTCCTATACTTGTTCTAGTGTTCCACCAACTCCACCGCAATTGCCATGTTTTTGCTGCTGCAGAGGTAATTATGGATAAAGCTTCGCATTGATAAAAGAAAAAAATATCGTCTGATTGTGTTTATTTCTTAATACATACAAATTAGACATCTATTTAGAGCCATTTTATAGAAGTGCACATGCTTGGACACAATGTCGCCATAGGGGCAGAAGTCTCTTGCCGAAACATATAATGGCTTTGGTTTCTTAATTTTGTCACTTCATTATATACCCCCCCCCAAAAAATAAATAAATAAATAAATAAAAAAAAAAATAAATAAATAAATAGATTTAAAAAAAATGATTTCGTCATCAAAATACTCATGATGAGGTATAAAACTACAAATAGACTTCCTCATTGCATGAGCAAGAGGTGGCGGTTGCCCCCAAATTAGTAATTTTAAACTTCACAGAGGCTGCTGCCAAACGCCTCTTACACCTATGATTTTATCTCCATCATATTCTAAAAAAAGATGTAATGCCTGTTTTCCAGTGTCATCCAAGGTGACCAACCTTATCGAGTCAGGAGCAACCACTAATTCAGTCTCAGCAAGTTGGTCACCCCCTGATCAAGGAGTTATAACTCCTTGCCCTGATGGAGCGTGCGATGGCTACTATGCCTACCGTGTGACATGTTCCCATGGATCAAACACTGGACCACAAACTGTCAGCGCTGACACAACCATGTTTACTTGTACCGACCTACCAACTCCTGGTGCATGCAACTACACCATCACAGTCACGGCACTGTGTAGTGGAAAAGAGAGCGAACCATGTTCAATTAATATAACAGCCTGTGAGTTGATTCATTTGCAGACAATTATTATTAATGAGTTTGGTTCCGTAAACATGCTACATCCAATTTTAAACAAAATTGAATTATTTGCATGAATTTACACATTACGAGTAGCTACATACACTGACACGTCTTAAATGTTAATTTTTCTCTTAAAAAGGGAAAAATATGGCTATATAAATGAGTTTGGTTTGACAACATGCTACATATCCTTTTTGATTGGTTCCGTAAAACAATCATCCTCAAGAAACTGACCAATCACGGAGCAGCATGACATGCATGAATGATTGCTCACTCATGACTTTCGTTTTCCAACACGATGGAAGGTGGTTAGTTGCACTATGTACACTGTGCGTCTGGAGAAAATCAAAACTTTGGTCCCAAAAGCATGCTACATTCATTGATTTTTAAAAATTACCTCAATAAAAAGAATTAGGGCAACTAATTTTTTTTTCTTCAAAGAGAGAGTATTACTCTCAAGACTCACTTTCAAAGGGCTAAGTTTCATCTCCGAATCGATAATGGAAAGTGGGAGAACTAAAAATCTTTGTTTTTCTCAAAACTTAGTTTGAAGGAAATCTTATATTTTTGTTGTTGTTGTTGAGAAAAATGTGATTGAACCATATGATATACGATATGTCTACTTTTTAAAAAAAATTTCAATAATTTTATTATCAGAGGGGTCTCTCGATGTCCTACTATTTTCGTAGTCGAGTGGTGTAAACACTTGACCGCATGGAAATGCGGAGGTTGTTGGTTCATGCCCTGATCTGGGTGATATTTACGATAGAAGTAATTTCTATGAAATGAATATGTTTAAAACTGTTTGATAATGACCTTATCATGCCTGTTTTCCAGTGCCATCCAATGTGACCAACCTTACCGAGTCAGGGGCAACCACTCATTCAGTCTCAGCAAGTTGGTCTCCACCCGATGGAGTGTACGATGGCTACAATGTGACATGTTCACATGGATTAAACACTGGTCCACAAACTGTCAGCGCTAACACAACCATGTTTACTTGTACCGATCTACCAAAGCCTGGTGCATGCAACTACACCATCACAGTCACAACATTGAGTTGTGGAAAAGAGAGCGAGCCATCGGCAATTAGTATAACAGCCTGTGAGTTGATTCATTTGCAGACGATTATTATTATTAAAAAAGAGTTTGGTTCCGTTAACATGCTACATCCATTTGTTAACAAAATTGATTTCTTCCATGAATGTACACATTTCGAGTAACTACATAGGCCTACACTGACACGTCTTAAAAGTTGACTTTTCTATAGGAAAGAAAAAGAAATATGGCTATAATAGCATGCAACATATCCATTTTGATTGGTTCCATGAAAACAATCATCGTTCTCCGGGAACTGACCATTCACAGAGCAGCATGGCATGCATGAATGATCGCACACTGACCTTCGTTTCCCAACACGATAGGAGGTGGTAAGTCGAATCGATAATGGAAAATTCATGGGAGGACTAAAACTCTTTGCTTTTCTCAGAACTAAGTTTTAAGGAAATCTTATGTTTTGTTGTTGTTGTTGTTGTGAAGAATGAGATTGAAACAAATCATAAAGGAAATATGTCTACCCTTTAATATATTTTTTTCGTTATCAGAGGGGTCTCTCATGTCCTACTACTGTTGTAGGTACTACTCTCAAGGTACTCTCTCTGTTGGTACAGTTAATATGGTAACTGCTCTTTGTAATAACAAGGAACAATGTCGGTTAAATGGTACAATGAACTCATGTCTGCGTTGGAGAGGGACTTCGAAAAACATTCGAGTTTCTGGCTCGGTTGTTTTTTCAACATTGAATGTTAAATTTTACATTGTTGCTGTGTGACCTTTAAATTCACGGTAGGTCAAGTATAATCAATGGATGATTCTAAAAAAAGAGTGTATATTGACTCATAATCATGGTATTGAAGAATTTCCTGTTGTTAACAACCTTAAACGGGCAAGAGAAGATTAATGAAGATATAATTGATTTTTAAAAATTACCTCAATAAAAAGAATTAAGGCAACCAATTTTTTTTTTTTCAAAGAGAGAGTATTACTTTCAAGACTTATTGTCAAATGGTTAAGTTTCATCTCCGAATCAATAATGGAAAGTGGGAGAACTAAAAATCCTTGTTTTTCTCAAAACTTAGTTTGAAGGAAATCTTATATTTTTGTTGTTGTTGTTGAGAAGAATGTGATTGAACCATAATATTATGATTAACGATATGTCTACTTTTTTTTTTTCAATTTTAACAATTTTATTATCAGAGGGGTCTCTCGATGTCCTACTATTTTCGTAGTCGAGTGGTGTAAACACTTGACCGCATGGAAATGAGGAGGTTGTTGGTTCGTGCCCTGGTCTGGGTGATATTTACGATAGAAGTAATTTCTATGAAAACAAATATGTTTAAAACTGTTTGATAATGACCTTATCATGCCTGTTTTCCAGTGCCATCCAATGTGACCAACCTTACCGAGTCAGGGGCAACCACTCATTCAGTCTCAGCAAGTTGGTCTCCCCCTGTTGGAGTGTACGATGGCTACAATGTGACATGTTCACATGGATCAAACACTGGTCCACAAACTGTCAGCGCTAACACAACCATGTTTACTTGTACCGATCTACCAAAGCCTGGTGCATGCAACTACACCATCACAGTCACAACATTGAGTTGTGGAAAAGAGAGCGAGCCATCGGCAATTAGTATAACAGCCTGTGAGTTGATTCATTTGCAGACAATTATTATTATTAAAGAGTTTGGTTCCGTTAACATGCTACATCCATTTGTTAACAAAATTGATTTCTTCCATGAATGTACACATTTCGAGTAACTACATAGGCCTACACTGACACGTCTTAAAAGTTGACTTTTCTATAGGAAAGAAAAAGAAATATGGCTATAATAGCATGCAACATATCCATTTTGATTGGTTCCATAAAAACAATCATCGTTCTCCGGGAACTGACCATTCACAGAGCAGCATGGCATGCATGAATGATCGCACACTGACCTTCGTTTCCCAACACGATAGGAGGTGGTTAGTCGAATCGATAATGGAAAATTCATGGGAGAACTAAAACTCTTTGCTTTTCTCAGAACTAAGTTTTAAGGAAATCTTATGTTTGTTGTTGTTGTTGTTGTGAAGAATGAGATTGAAATAAATCATAAAGGAAATATCTACCCTTAAAAAATTTTTTTTTTCATTACCAGAGTGGTCTCTCATGTCCTACTACTGTCGTAGTCGAGTGGTTTAAACACTTGACTGCATGGAAATGCGGAGGTTGTTGGTTCGTGCCATGGTCTGGATGATATTTACGATAGGAGTAATTTCTATGAAATCAGTAGGTTTAAAAGTGTTTGATAATGACCTTATCATGCCTGTTTCCAGTGCCATCCAAGGTAACCAACCTTATCGAGTCAGGAGCAACCACTAATTCAGTCTCAGCAAGTTGGTCTCCCCCTGTTGGAGTGTACGATGGCTACAATGTGACATGTTCACATGGATCAAACACTGGTCCACAAACTGTCAGTGATGACACAACCATGTTTACTTGTACCGATCTACCAAAGCCTGGTGCATGCAACTACACCATCACAGTCACAACATTGAGTTGTGGAAAAGAGAGCGAGCCATCGGCAATTAGTATAACAGCCTGTGAGTTGATTCATTTGCAGACAATTATTATTATTAAAGAGTTTGGTTCCGTTAACATGCTACATCCATTTGTTAAAAAAAATTGATTTCTTCCATGAATGTACACATTTCGAGTAACTACATAGGCCTACACTGACACGTCTTAAAAGTTGACTTTTCTATAGGAAAGAAAAAGAAATATGGCTATAATAGCATGCAACATATCCATTTTGATTGGTTCCATAAAAACAATCATCGTTCTCCGGGAACTGACCATTCACAGAGCAGCATGGCATGCATGAATGATCGCACACTGACCTTCGTTTCCCAACACGATAGGAGGTGGTTAGTCGAATCGATAATGGAAAATTCATGGGAGAACTAAAACTCTTTGCTTTTCTCAGAACTAAGTTTTAAGGAAATCTTGTGTTTTTTGTTGTTGTTGTTGTGAAGAATGAGATTGAAAAAAATCATAAAGGAAATATGTCTACCCTTAATTTTTTTTTTTTCATTATCAGAGGGGTCTCTCATGTCCTACTACTGTCGTAGTCGAGTGGTTTAAACACTTGACTGCATGGAAATGCGGAGGTTGTTGGTTCGTGCCATGGTCTGGATGATATTTACGATAGGAGTAATTTCTATGAAATCAATAGGTTTAAAAGTGTTTGATAATGACCTTATCATGCCTGTTTCCAGTGCCATCCAAGGTAACCAACCTTATCGAGTCAGGAGCAACCACTAATTCAGTCTCAGCAAGTTGGTCTCCCCCTGTTGGAGTGTACGATGGCTACAATGTGACATGTTCACATGGATCAAACACTGGTCCACAAACTGTCAGTGATGACACAACCATGTTTACTTGTACCGATCTACCAAAGCCTGGTGCATGCAACTACACCATCACAGTCACAACATTGAGTTGTGGAAAAGAGAGCGAGCCATCGGCAATTAGTATAACAGCCTGTGAGTTGATTCATTTGCAGACAATTATTATTATTAAAGAGTTTGGTTCCGTTAACATGCTACATCCATTTGTTAACAAAATTGATTTCTTCCATGAATGTACACATTTCGAGTAACTACATAGGCCTACACTGACACGTCTTAAAAGTTGACTTTTCTATAGGAAAGAAAAAGAAATATGGCTATAATAGCATGCAACATATCCATTTTGATTGGTTCCATAAAAACAATCATCGTTCTCCGGGAACTGACCATTCACAGAGCAGCATGGCATGCATGAATGATCGCACACTGACCTTCGTTTCCCAACACGATAGGAGGTGGTTAGTCGAATCGATAATGGAAAATTCATGGGAGAACTAAAACTCTTTGCTTTTCTCAGAACTAAGTTTTAAGGAAATCTTATGTTTTTTGTTGTTGTTGTTGTTGTGAAGAATGAGATTGAAATAAATCATAAAGGAAATATGTCTACCCTTTAATTTTTTTTTTTTCATTATCAGAGGGGTCTCTCATGTCCTACTACTGTCGTAGTCGAGTGGTTTAAACACTTGACTGCATGGAAATGCGGAGGTTGTTGGTTCGTGCCATGGTCTGGATGATATTTACGATAGGAGTAATTTCTATGAAATCAATAGGTTTAAAAGTGTTTGATAATGACCTTATCATGCCTGTTTCCAGTGCCATCCAAGGTAACCAACCTTATCGAGTCAGGAGCAACCACTAATTCAGTCTCAGCAAGTTGGTCTCCCCCTGTTGGAGTGTACGATGGCTACAATGTGACATGTTCACATGGATCAAACACTGGTCCACAAACTGTCAGTGATGACACAACCATGTTAACTTGTACCAATCTACCAACTCCTGGGGCATGTAACTACACCATCACAGTCACGACATTGAGTTGTGGAAAAGAGAGCGAGCCATCTGCAATTAGTATAACAGCCTGTAAGTTGATTCATTTGCAGACAATTATTATAACTGAAGAGTTTGGTTTTTGAGAACTTCCAAAAACTGCACATAACTTTTAACATGCTACATCCATTTTGTAAACAAAATTGATTTCTTGCATGAATGTACACATTTCGAGTAGCTACATAGGCCTACACTGACACATCTAAAAATATTGACTTTCCTGTAAAATGGGGGGAAAAAAATATCTGGCCATATAAATGAGTTTGGTTCCAAAACATATCCATTTTTATTGGTTCCTTAAAAAATGGCCTTCTCCGGATACTGACCAATCACAGAGCAGCGTGACATGCATGAATGATCGCACACTCATGACTTTCATTTTCCCCACACGATAGAAGGTGGTAAGTTGCTCTTTGTGCACTGTGCGTGTGTGGAAAACAAGCTTTCGGTTCCAAAGCATGCTACATCCTGGGATTTTCTTTTTTAAAAAATACCTCAATTAAAAAAAAAAAAGGTTAAGGCAACTACATTTTTTTTTCTCCAAAGAGAGAGAGTACACAAGCATCAAAGAGGTAAGTTTAATTTCAAATCGATAATGCAAAATAGGAGAACTAAAATCCTTTGTTTTTCTCAGAACTTAGTTTTAAGGAAATCTTAAGCGACCATGTTCACTTGTACCGATCTATCAGCTCCTGGGCATGTAACTACATCATGACAGTCACGACATTGAGTTGTGGAAAAGAGAGGGAGCCATCGGCAATTAGTATAACAGCCTGTGAGTTGATTCATTTGCAGACAATTATTATCATTAACGAATTTGGTTCCGTTGACATGCTACATCCATTTTGTAAATAAAATTGATTTCATGCATGAATGTACACATTTCGAGTAGCTACATAGTCCTACACAGACACATCTAAAAATATTGACTTTCCTGTAGGAAGGAAAAAAATATATGGCCATATAAATGAGTTTGGTTCCAAAACATGCTACATATCCATTTTGATTGGTTCCATAAAACAATGGCCTTCTCCTAATACTGACCAAGCCCGTACAAGCTTTTTTTAGGGGGGGGGGGGGGTCGCACCTTAAGTAGAGAGAGATATATATATATATGTGCGAGAAGCGCACATAATAAATATATATATATATATATATATATATATATATATATATATATATATATATCCCTTGCGGTCCAGGGTCCGCTTAAGGGCCCTGGTAGCTCAAGGGTTTTAGTTGCTCTCTTGTGCAATCTCTGCCTTATTTCAGAGCATTTTACCCCAAATTTCTGACCAACACATCACAAATAATTTTACTTCTAAAACTTCAAAATCATGGGGAGACCGGCTCACATATGACTGTAGTTCATCACTTTATTGGATATAAAAGTCGAAGAAAGGAAAAGAATATACTAGTTACTATTACTATATTACTTAGAGTCTACCGTAACCGTACAGCCAAGGGCGTCGCTAGAACATTTTGAATGGGGGGGGGGGCACGCAGTATATAGTGTGCGGTGGGTATATGCCGCAGAGAAGACCCCCATTTTTACACTCAAATTTCCGTTCCAAAGCACCGATTTTTTTTTCATTCCGTCGTTCTGGCCCTCCCCGGCCCGTTTCGAAGAATATCATTTTTGGTGAAAAGTTGAAAACGAGTTTCATTCCAGGTGTTAATTCCTTCGGGTTTCCCCATTGCTTCCAATCCGGTTCCAATCCACCCAAGGGAATTCAGTTTTCATTCATGCTGAGCGCATGCATGCGAATTAACCCCGCTTAATATGAATACACACACCATAGACTTGTCATGACACACAGCGTATTTAGCTAATGGGAGCTTGTGGAAACCAGTTCCGTAGCATCATATTCATATTAGTCAGGTCAGTTAACAAAATTTGAGGGACAGAATTTACAAAAGCGCAGTTTTTTGCCTGTGAGTCATATGTATCAAAAGCGTTAATTTGAATGGCACCCTATTTAAAAATACTAATTTATGCAAATTTTATGCAAAAAACACAAATTCATTTGTATGTCTTGAAATATACAAACTAGTTCATTAAATGTGTTATATCCAGGTGAGTCTGATGAAATTTAGGTTGATGATTTATTTTACCTGACTGCTAAGAAAGCATGTGTATGCTTGTAAGTAAGCAACCAGGGGACCGACGGCTTTAAGTCCTCTCCGAGGGACTTGGTAATGGGGAACAATTCCTTACCAAAGGGCACTAGCGCATCTACTTGGTTTCGAACCCTGGTCCTCCCAGTTACGAGACCACTGCTCTACCACTGAGCCATCGCGCCTCCGTCAAATGCAGTTGCAGTGTTAATTCCTTCACTATATTCATTTTTCTTGAACTCTATGTTCATGTATGTTAATTATACATAGCATAAACGAAAAAGATATGCAGGGTCTTCAAATTGATTTTTGTGACAATAAGATTAGATCGGTCAGTTAGAATAAAATATCATCAGTAATTTCAATAATATCATATTTATTCATCTTAGTGCTTATTTATTTTAATTGCCAATGATATATCAAGAAACAACTACACCAGCACCCCGAAATTGGCAACATATTGGTGAATAAGATTAGGTTAGTGAAACTGAGTATATTTCTTGACTATTAAAGCTAGTTTATTATTATGCATAAAACAAAGTTTCAACGGAACATGTAGGCCTATATCAAGAAACGACTATACCAGCACGTTATTATGTTACTCCGATTTTGCTAAATAAGTTCAGGTAAATTAAAAGACATTGTTAAGTGCAATATTATAAAGTATATTTCTAGATTTTATAACAAATAAATATATTTATGAATATATCACTTAGGGGGGGGGGGGTAGGGGGCGGCGGATATATCAAGAAATACCTATACCACCACCCGAAATTCGTAAGTTGCAACAACTTTGTGAGCCTGGTCAGTTAGGTCAGGTAAAATAGAATAACAAAATTTATTGTGATATTTTGTGTACATTTCTTGATTTTTATGCCAAGTTCCTATGATTTAACATAATTTATTATGATTTGTGTATGTTCATGCATTTACACTCATAGTATATAGGCAGCTCAATAATGTTAAATACAAGTAAAGTTTGTTTTAACACAACAACAAAACAAAAAAAGATCAAAACTGGAGTTAAACAACTACACTTTAGGCTGTAGAACAGTCATGGAATGAGGAGTGAGTGGCATTTATCAGAAGGGGGAAAAACACTTGTTAGAAAGTGAAAGGGGAATAATCTAAATAAAAATTGGGCTGTCTTCAGATTTGAAAAAAGGGAGAATTGTCAAACGGGAAAAAGGGCAATGGGGGGAAAAGACACTTGTCATAATTAAAAAGGGCATCCATAAGATTTGAAAAAGGTTCCTTTTGAAAATGGGAAAGGGGCATTTGTAAGAAAGGAAAATTGTCACTTTTTCGGAGGTAAAGAAGGGGCACTCATCAGAATTGAAAAATGGCACTTAACAAGAGGGAAAAGGGGATTTAATGGAAAGGAAAAGGGGAATTTATCAGAAACCAATAGGGGCACTCATCAGATTTGAAAAGGGACACTTACTAGGATGGGAAAGGGCATTAAATGGAAATATAAAAAGGGGCATTTTTCAGAAGGGGAAAGAGCACTTATAAAAGAGAAAATTGGGCACTTATCAAAGTGAAGAGGGGCACCTTCCCTTTTCAAAAGTAAAAAGGGGCACTTTATGGGTGCTTGAAAAAGCACTTTGCCCCCCTCCCCCGCCCCCCCCCCCCCCGAAAGCCGCTTCTGGTAAAAAGGACATGTTTGTATAATAAGTACATATTGGTAGGCTGATCCTATGTTTCATCATTTCTTTCCCGTTGGTTTTCGGTCTACTGAGATAATCCCAGCATATTGTTCTATATCAGGTAATGAACAGTACAGTGACAAAGTGTAATAAATAAAGCTATATTTGAGAAGTCTCAAACCTCTCAAGGTACTCTCTGTGTTGGTATAGTTATGGTAACTGCTCTTTGTAATAACAAGGAACAATGTCGGTTAAAAGGTACAATGAACTCATGTCTGCGTGGGAGAGGGACTTCGAAAAACATATTCCAGTTTCTGGTTCGGTTGTTTTTTCAACATTGAATGTTAGATGTTACATTGTTGGTGTGTGACCTTTAAATTCACGGTAGGTCAAGTATAATCAATGGATGATTCTAAAAAGAGAGCGTATATTGACTCATAATCATGGTATTGAAGAATTTCGTGTTGTTAACAACCTTAAACGGGCAAGAGAAGATTAATGAAGATATACTTGAGAAGTCGCAGTAGTCTCAATGTCATACCTGCGATAGACTTACACATGTTGTTATGGTAACTACTGTTTGATGTAACAAAGAATATAACGATATTTAAAAAGTACACGCAAGATATGTCTGTGTGGGAGGGGTACTTCGAAACAGAAATGTCACTGTCTTGGTCGTTTCCTTTCAACACTGAAATGTTAAAAAGAATGATGGTATTTATTTCTAATATTTATTTTTAAAAAATTAATGAACGCATGTCTGTGTGGGAGGGGAAATTCGAGGAGATGCAGAGAGGTGCACGACTGGTTGTGACCATGAAAAACGAAGGACGTACGAACCGCAGGAGTTGGCCAAGAGCCATCCATACACAAAGTTTTGCCAACTCGGCTCAAGAGGATAACAATATGGCGCATGTTGCTTTGTTACGCAAGCATGCAACACAGGAATATACGCCATGTTGTGCCTAGCTGAAACGGAGTTGGCCAAACTCTGTGTATGGATGGCTCTGAGTTGGTCCACAGCTGATCGCCATCTGCAGACACTCACGTGCATTTTCAAAACAGTCTTAGTCAATTTAAGGCATTTTAACCATTTGCGCACGCATGCGCGTAAGCGTGCGTTAAAGAAAATGTTCTATTAATGATACAGGATTAATTAAGATGCTAAAACAGTCGAAGATTACTCATTTCTAAGTGTATAAGGCACTTATGGTTATTGACTTTAAAAAAAAAATGGCCTGAAATATGCCCAAACTTGATACTAGACCATTTTGAGTATTTTCAGATTTTTGCGAGCGCGCAACTTTACCGACACCTAAATTTGCCGACAAAAATGCTGCACCCTAATCCCCCCCCCCCCCCCACCCACACAAATAATAATAAAAGGAAATCGCAGATGTAGAGATCTTGATCATACGGGCCCATTTTTCGCAAGGAGGGGGCTGACACTTTTTGCTCGAATATCAATTTTTCAATTTCTAAATTTTTGCGAGAGATATTATATAGTGAAAATGTACAGAATTTACATACAGAAGTTACATAATTATCTGGGAACCTCGCTGGCCAAATATGTGGATATTCTGGCTCCTCGCTGCCCGAATATGTAGTGGTGGTTGCCCGAATATCGAAACTTAGAAAATCCTCGGGGGGGGGGGGGGGGGGGGCTGCAACCCACTGCCGAAGGGGACGCCTTTTGCCCGAATATGAACTTTTCAATTTCTAAATTTAAAAACACAAAAAAATTTTCGTAGTAAAAATTTACAGAAGTTACATAATCAAGTGACATAATATCATTATCTGAGAATGTTGCTTCCCAAATATTGGATATTCCAGCACCTCGCTGCCCGAATATGAATATTGGAACTTAAAACATCCCGGGGGAGGGGGGGGGGGCGCAGCTCATTGCCGAAGGGGGACACCTATTGCCCGAATATTAAACTTCCAGTGTTCTTGCGAGCGAGCGAAGCGAGCGAGCAAATTTTTAAAAACTTTTCTTGATGGTAATGTAAACATGGTAAAGAACTTACATCCACAAGTTACATAGTATTATTAACTTGGAACCTGGCTTCCCAAATATTTGGATATTCTAGCACCTTGCTGCCCGAATATGAATATCGGAACTTTGAAAATCCGCGGGGCGGGGGAGGGGGGCTACAGCCCATTGCCGAAGGGAAATGCCTTTTGCCTGAATATTAAAATTCCAGTGTTCTTGCGAGCGAGCGAAGCGAGCCAGCAAAATAATTGGCCAGTTTTTCCTTCTTTTTCTTCCCTTCCCTTTTCTTTTCCTTCTTTTCTTTCTGTTTTCGATTTCCTTTCCTTTCCCTTTTTTTTCTTTTCTTTTTTCTTCTACTTTCTCTTTTCTCTTTTTCCTTTTCTCTTTCCTCTTCCCTCTCCCTTTTTCCCCTCCTTTTTTTTTGCCGACAGAGATGGCGCCTTTGCCGGCAACCCCCCCCCCCCTCTTTGCGACGCCCCTGCTAACAGCCTGACAATACATCTTGATATGGCGTCATTGACAAATCAAAGCTTGTACAATTTACACGACGTTTAGATTCTATAGTTAGAACAGTAAGTCAAAAGTTAGAGTTAGGTAAATGTAAAACTTTACGAGATGGTCTATATGCCGCGGCGCTATCGATGCGTACACGCCGCGCCGTTGGTTGATAGCACGCACGTGCGCGCTAATGATCCCCAGTCGGCCGGCGCGCCCCAAGGCTAGGCTAGCTTGTACGCGTACATTGTCTTGCAATAGGGCGTTTTGTTTGGTGGGGGGGGGGGGAGGGCTCTTTCGTGGCACAACAGAACTTTGAAACAAAGGCATTCATGATATACACCACACAAAAGCAAAAATTGTTTTTTATTTTTCTTAGCTCTATTCAACCACAAAATTGTCTTTTTTAAACCTTTATTTTTTCCTCCTAAGGGGGGGGGGGGGGTTCGCGCGCACCCCTCGAACCCCTTGTTTGTACGGTACTGTATTACCTTCAACACACAAGCATCAAAGGGCTAAGTTTCATTTCGAATCGATAATGCAAAATAGGAGAACTAAAAATATTTGTTTTTTTCAGAACTTAGTTTTAAGGAAATCTTAAGCGTTTGTTTTCTTTTGTTGTTGTGAAGAATGTGATTGAACAATATGATGACGCAAATATGCCTACCTTTTTTATTTTAATAATCTAATCTATTATCAGAGGGGTCTCTCGATATCCTACTACTGGTATCGTAGTCGAGTGGTTTGAACACTTGACTGGAGTTGCGAATGTTGTGGGTTTGAGCCCTGGTCCAGATGATATTTACGATAGGAGTAATTTTTAATCAAAATTAACAGTTTTAAAACTGTATGATAATGACACTGTCATGCCTGTTTTCCAGTGCCATCCAAGGTGACCAACCTTATGGAGTCAGCAGCAACCACTAATTCAGTCTTAGCAAGTTGGTCACCCCCTGATGGAGTGTACGATGCATGGCTACCGTGTGACATGTTCACATGGAACAAACATTGCTCCACAAACTGTCAGGAAAAAAATGTCTGGCCATATAAATGAGTTTGGTTCCAAAACTGACCAATCACAGAGCAGCATGACATGCACGAATGATCGCGTAGTGTTTTTTGTTTTCTCACACGATAGAAGGTGGTTAGTTGCAATAATTATGTGCACTGTGCGTGTGGTGGAATGAATATTTTGGTTCCAAAGCATGCTACATCCATGGATTTTCTTGAAATTACCTCGATAAAAAATTTAAGGCAAGTACATTTTTTTTCAAAGAGAGACTATTACCTTCATTCCTTCAACACACGAGTATCAAAGGGCTAAGTTTCATTTCGAATCGATAATGCAAAATAGGAAAACTAAGAATCATTGTTTTTCTCAGAACTTAGTTTTAAGGAAATTATACATGTTTATGAACGAAACTCTTCACAAAACTGTTATTTATAAGCAATTTATAGCACATCATTTTAGTGAAGAATGTGATGAAGCAAACATGCCTACCTTGTTGATTTCAATAATCTGTTATCAGTGGGGTCTCTCGATATCCTTCTACTGTAGAAGTGTGGTAGTCGAGTGGTGTAAACACTTGAATGCATGGAAATGCGGAGGTTGTTGGTTCGTGCCCTGGTCTGGATGATATTGACGATAGGAGTAATTTCTATGAAATCAATAGGTTTAAAAGTGTTTGATAATGACCTTATCATGCCTGTTTCCAGTGCCATCCAAGGTAACCACCCTTATCGAGTCAGGAGCAACCACTAATTCAGTCTCAGCAAGTTGGTCACCCCCTGTTGGAGTGTACGATGGCTACAATGTGACATGTTCAAATGGATCAAACACTGGTCCACAAACTGTCAGTGATGACACAACCATGTTTACTTGTACCAATCTACCAACTCCTGGAGCAAACTACAATATCACTGTCACGACATTGAGTGGGAAAAAAGAGAGTGAACCTTCTCCAATTACAATAACAGCCTGTAAGTTGGTCTTTTGGTGTGCTGAAAGATAATATTAACTTTGATACATAATGTGCAGTTAGGCCCAAAAGCTTACATACAACTGGGGAAAAAAGAGTTTACCTCACTTTTTCCCAACTTCAGTCACTCCTATTAGGAGTCATGTGTATGTCTCAGAGTGCGTTTACTCGATGCATATACTAAATATATTAAGCAGAGACCAAACTTGTCTTTCCTCCTGAAGAGAAAAGTTTCCAGGAATGAGTAATGTTGTGAAAATGTATGATGTTTTTCTACCAGGTGTATGTGAACTTTTGTGCCCAACTGTATGTATGTGCTACGCCTTCGTCTGAAAGCAGTATAAACCATCTAATGGCTTTAGGATTTGAGCCTTAATATGACTCATTATTTTGTATAATTTTCAACCAATTTATGCGATGAAATGATTGCTGAGTTGTTTCCCAGTGCCATTTAAGATTTCCAACCTTATCGATTCAGGAGCAATCACTGATTCAGTCTCAGCAAGTTGGTCACCCCCTGATGGAGTGTACGATGGGTACAGTGTGACATGTTCCAGTGGATGAAACATTGGTCCACAAACTGTCAGTGCTGACACAAACATGTTTACTTGTAACAATCTACCAACTCCTGGAGCAAACTACATTGCTTCCCAGAAAAAAACGAAATCCAAATACAAAGGCTTATTGTGATAAATCTATGAGTCTTATGAATATAATTCTTTTTTCCCTTTTTCATAAAGAAGAAGTAAAATGCTTCCAAAATGATACATTGGTGGTATTAATTCATTAAACGTTCTATGAGCAAAAATGTTTTTAAAATGGCATGTAAAACTCAATTCGTACCAGATTTTTTTGGTATAAACCGTGAAAACGTTTTGTATCACACGAGAACATGACGTAAGGAAATGTAATCTTTAAAAGATATGACCAGTGGCGGCACCAGGATTTTTAAAGTGGGGGGGGGGGGGGCAAATGGGGGGCAAAAGAAAATGTTGGAGGGGGCAGGGGCGGACAAAAAAAAAATTGACACTTTTTGTAGTGGAAATGTACAGAATATTCGGCTATAAAACTACCCAAATATGAGGATATTTACACGAGCTGAGCGAACAAATTTGCCCCATGCCCCCCCCCCCACCTTGATGCCGCCACTGCTTTCCAAGTTTCCGTTTTCTTTCTTTTTCCCTCTTTTCTCCATTCCTTTTTCACTTTTTTCTTTCCTTTTCTTTTTCATTTTCCACCCTTTTATTTTTTTTTCACTCCGAAAATTATTGGGGGGGGGGGCAACTAGGGGGGCAAAGCTTCTGACTGGGGGGGGGGGCAAATGCCCCCCATGCCCCCCCCCCCTTGGTGCCGCCACTGGATATGACACACGAGATTCCCATCGTGTAATGATTTGCATCCAATCAGAATACGATGAAAAAATATGGACAAATGTATATCCTAGGACAATGAAACTTGTAATTACCATGTCAAAAAATGTACATTAAGCTATAAAAGTTATGTAGAAAATTATTGCTATGGTTATTCCACTTTCATTAATTTAGCTACCATTAACACTCCTCCTACTACAAGTGCGACCACCACTACAAGTACGACCCCTGCTACTCCCACCATGTCACCCAAAGATCATTGCAAGAATTTCTGTGAGATGTGTATCATTATTCAGTGGATGGTCGTCTCTCTTCTCTGCTCCAATGTATTGGGCTGGCTCTGCATTGCCCTAATCTACCATACCAACGACTCCAAACACCACACGGAGCCAGATCGTGGTACCAATGAGGAAGACCACAGGATACCCAAAAGGGGTCATGTGGAGTCACACCCTAGTACAGGGTTACACCAAGGAGCCTCTGTTGCTGAGCACAGGTAGGGATCAGTTTGCAGCGACGAGAATAATCGATACCTCTGTAATAAATTCGTTTATACTAGTTGAGTAGTGGTACTCCTTGTTCCTCAAACTCCGCCGCATCTGATATTTGATAAGATTTCTTCTTTTTTTTCATTTTAGTGTTTTGTTTTGTTTTTTGGTTTTTATTTATTTACATCCGGCTTGGCATCTACAAATATCCTTTCTCTGTATAGGCCTGTAGTACGCCCATAGTTATTTTTAAAGGGATCTTTAACAATCTGTTTCTTAATTTTCTTGTTCTATGTATGATTTTGATGGTGAAGGGAGGACCAAAGCAAATCTACGGAAGAAGGGACTGATGCTGTAATAGAGACAACAAACCTCCCCGGAGATGGGAACAGTGCCATGCCACCTTATGACAACGTCATACGTAGGGATAGTCGCAGTGAAAGTACTGAGGAAGAAGAGGCTGGTGCTTCAACACAGGAAGAACCTGGCACTTCCAAGCACAGCTATGAAAGACATATATTCACCGACAGCCCAAAACAAAATAATAAAACAGGCACTGCCTTGGAAACGATTAACAAACCGCCCTATGACAAGTTCATACATAAGTACAGCCCCCCAAATGAGGACAAACCTGGTACTGCTATGACAACGCCCAACATCCACCCCTATGAAAACGTCTCTCAAAAGGACGGGTCCAAGCATGAGAACAAAAAAGGCACTGATATGGAAATGCCTAAAACCCCATCCTATGAAAACGTCTCTCAAAATAGGTCCGAACGTGAGGACAAACCTGGCAATGTGACTGCTATGAAAACGCCTAAAACCCAACCCTATGAAAAATATATTTATAAGGACTGCCCCAGTAAATCTACAGAGGAAGAAGATCATGAAAAGACGACAAAGCTCTAGCATCTCTCAAAATTAGAACAAACGAAATAGCAATAACCATTTTTATAAAACGGGTTCAAGAATGTAGCCATCCTGATTGGTCAAATAACACCACGTGACCGTGCAAAAAAAAAGTGATAACGCACGGCGAGGGGACTAACGCACGGCTAATCCGGATCAAACACTAAGATTGTAAGAAAACACTAAGATTGTAGACCCGTTTTATAAAACTTTTAATACATGGTTGTGAGGTCGTGCATTAGTGCGATCCAGCAACACGCAGGTTTTTATCGTGGTGTCTAACACACTCGGCTACGCCTCGTGCGTTAGTACACCACGATAAAAACCTTTGTGTTGCCAGATCGCACTAACGCACTCCCAACCATGTATTAATAGTATAATAAGGAACGACAGCCACAGCAATAGGCTTGGTCAGGGGCACAAGGGGACCATGGCCGCCCCTGTTTATCCACAAAAAGAAAATATATATAAACACAACACAAAAAAGTAAATTTCCCCTAAATCAAAATGGCATAACTAGTTTTTAACGAAAAGGTTTTTTGCAAAATAACTTAATGGGAGTGTTCCTACACTTACTGAGTTCTGTGTGAAAATGAAATTGATCCTTCGAGTCATGCATGAGTGAGCACACATAAAAGGCATAATTGTCACTTTTCAAAAGTCACAGAAGTCATTTTTGGGGTCATTTGGCGAATTGTGTTTCTGGTGTATGTTCAAGTGCTGTAGTTGTTTATCACCCCTTCGCACCTATCCTGACACTTTTCGTCTTTTTGCACGGTTTGGTGAGCACAATTTTAGCGGAAAATTGCGATGTTCAACCCTCCTAAATTTGAAATTGCAAAATCCATTCGGATTACTGAAAAAATTAACATCAGATATTGCTACCATTATGTTTTGTCAATAGTTGTGTAAACACAAGAGGTAATTGCCGTGTCATGGTTGAGTGAGCACACTTTAAAATAAAGCAAGAAATGCTAAAATTCACTTTTAATATGGCATTAAACAATGACTCCTGTGACTTTTGAAAAGTGACAATTTTGCCTTTAATTTGTGCTCACTCATGCATAACTAGATGGATGATTCTCATTTTCACACAGAAGTTAGTCAATAAGTGTAGAAACACTCCTGCCAAGTTATTTTGCTTAAAATCTTTTCGTTAAAAAGTTACGCCATTTTGCTTTAGGGGGAACTTACTTTTTGTGTTGTGTTTATATTAAAAAAATGAAGAAAAAAGGTCATCCGCGGAACTTAGGGGTAAAGACCATTAACCTACCTGTACTCCTCTGTGTGTGTGTGTGTGTGTGTGTGTGTGTGTGTGTGCGTGTGGGGGTGGGCGTGTGGTGTGTGTATGGGTGTGTGTGAGAGAGAGAGGGAGGGTGTGTGTGTGTGTGGGGGGGGGGGTTTGGTAATGGTTTGTTTTGGGAAGGGTATAATTTGTTTTTATGGATTGATTTCATTCTTTTGTTTTTTCTGACTCATTGTAGGCCTATAATTATGTAGGCCTATTGATTTAGGATATTTTTATTTCGTGAGTATGATTGATAACCTATGAATTGTATCTTCTTTTTTTTTTTTTGTATGAAGTCAGTCTGTATTAGTCATTTCCATTTTGCAATGAAGAATTATTTTTATTAATTATACGTGTATACATGTATATACATGTGTATTAATTCTCGTGTTCATGGGGGGGGGGGGGTATTTTATGAAAAGATTTCATTTAATGTTTTCTTCAAATTTTTCGAATTTCAATTATTCATTTATAGAAAATGTTACAAGAAAATCTGTTTTAGTTGTCATATGCATTTACTTTCATTGAAATGTTGAATTATGATTTATGTATAATTACTGAGTGGAATCGAAATAAAGATCATTGAAAAAAAAAAAAAAAAGTGTGCGTGTGTGTGTGTGTAAGTTCATGTATGTGACTCTGTGATTTTGCATGTCAACCCCCGCCCCCTCCCCTCCCCGTTCAACAGGTCTAGCTAAGTATTTGTCTTTATTTTGGTCAATTCTGGTAAGTTTTGGATCTACATTTTTTTTTTTTTTTTTGGTTAACTTTTATAATCAGCAGTGCCTGTGGCCATGTTCTGTGTTCTTCCATTGCACATACCCACCTTGATTATCATGGTTAAATGCAGATTGGGCCTGCTACAGCGGCGGAGAGTCAATTATCATGACAAAGAGAAAAGGCATTTGCCTTAACCTGTATGGAATTCTTTTTATTCTACTATTCATCCATGTTTTGTCCTCCTCAAGGAACATTAATTTGCATTTAAATGGATCGTGTAGCACTTCTTTGCTACAAGATGGTTTTGAATATGGTGCAAAGACGGATTTCCATAATAACTTATGTTCATCGAGAAAATTTATTGGTAAACGATGTCAGTATTATTCAAACTTTTGCGCAACTTTTCAAATTCGTATATGTTCGGGTGATATACACCCAAATCCGGGACCAGATCATGAAAGTTCATGCAATAAATCTCAATACTCTGTGCGAGAAAATTTGAAATGCGTCCTGCTCAACGCACGCAGCCTTGGGAACAAACTTTTAGATTTGCAATATCTTGCCGTCAATGATAACATTGATATCTTCTGTGTTACAGAAACTTGGTTAGATAACTCAATACATGATGGGGAAATTCTGCATAATTATCAGATTCTTCGGAGGGATAGAAATCGCAATGGCGGTGGGGTTCTTTTCGCTTGTCGGGATGATCTTCGTGCCTCCCGTCTACAGCAATATGAAATCCCATCTGAAAACAACGATAATAAACATTGTGAGATGTTATGGACCCAAGTTATTCCGGGGAAAAGACAGCGAAAAATTTTGTTTGGTACTGTGTATCGTCCACCATCTTCTCCACTTTCGAAATTCAGAGATGCTCTCGATTACTCCTTCCAACGCATCTCGCCATATTTACACCATTACCAAGCTGTCATCTTGACTGGCGATTTTAATCTTCAGCTCACCGTAGATGGCGCTAATGATGTTCCTCCTGTTGCATTGAACCAGGGCACCTCAGATGTTCTCGAACTCACCGCGTCGCTCGGTTTTTCTCAGCTTGTCTCTTTCCCTACGCGACGGGGCACCAACCAACGAGAATCCATTCTTGATTTGGTTTTCTGCAACGATGACGACCTCATCGCAGACGTCAGTCGCGGTCCGGGTATTGGTGCCAGCGATCATGATGCCGTTAATTTTTCACTTAATGTTCATAATTACTCCAAATCACTGCCGCGTCATTTTCACGCTTTCCACAAAGCAAATCGCGCAGATTTTCAGCGCACATTGGAATGCGTTCCGTGGGATCTTTTCATCAACGATGATAATATTGATGAAACTTGGGATAATTTTTCACTCGTTTTAAATGCTGTTGTAAAAGATGTTGTTCCTATTACGGAATCTAAAGGAAAACGACGTGCACCATGGATTACTTCGGATATTGTAAAATTATCACGAAAGAAGAAGCGTGCTTATAGAAAAGCAATAGCTAACAAGGGAAATGAAGAATTATGGAACAAATTTAAGCAATTACGTAAAGAAATGAAACAACTTACTAAAACTGCCTATAATGACTATCTCCAGACATTAGCTATAAATTCTGCTACTCATCCTAAGAGATTTTGGTCGTTTGTAAATGCTAAACGCAAAAATCATACCGTTACAACATTTATGCATAATGATGTCTTATTAGAATCTCCTTTTGAAATTGCTCGTGCATTCAATAGTCATATTCAGAGCAATTTTACTCGCTCAGACTTCAACCTACTTAATCTTGATCTTAAAGACTGTAAATGTCACTCACACATTGATACACTGTCAAATATTGAAATAAATAGTAACGATGTACTGCAAGAAATTGTTCGTTTGAAGAGTAGCAAGCCACCAGGGCCTGATGGGATATTGCCGAACTTTTTAAAATTTGGTGATATTTCAATTGTTCCTGTTCTCACACGAATATTCAATATCAGCCTTAGATCAGGGTCAGTTCCCCAATGCTGGAATCAGGCTTATGTTGTTCCATTGCACAAATCTGGCAAACGTGACATAATATCAAATTATCGTCCGATTTCATTATGTTCTGTTCCTTGTAAAATGTTAGAGCATATTATTGTAAACAAATTGATCGAACACTCTGTAAAATATGGTATTATACCAGACTCACAGCATGGGTTCTTACCTAAACGATCTTGCACTACTCAGGCTGTCAGTTTGTTTTTTGATTGGGCAAAAGTTTTAGATCGCCCTAATCCACCCAGAATCGATGTTGTTTTTTTGGATTGGGCGAAGGCTTTTGATAAAGTTGATCATTATCTACTGTTGACCAAATTGCATAAATATGGTATTTGTGGTAGAGTACTTTTTTGGATTAAATCTTTTCTTTCAAATCGGAAACAGAGTGTGTTGTTTGAGGGTGGTAAATCTGATTGGGTACCCGTGAGTTCTGGTGTACCTCAGGGGTCAGTGATTGGGCCCATCCTTTTTAACTTGTACGTTTCCGACTTGCCTGATGTGGTATCTTCGTCTATTCGGCAGTACGCCGATGACACCGTACTATACCGTACAATTACTAATTCAAATGATGTTGGTGTTTTACAAACAGATCTTTTCAATATTAATCGCTGGTGTCAAGATAATTGTATGTCTCTTAACATTTCTAAATGTAAAGTAATGCACATTACTCGCTCTAGAAAATTAATTGATGTTAACTATGATATAAATGAACAGTTTCTTGAAACGGTCAAAACTTATCAGTATTTAGGTTTTGTTATTTCTCATGACCTCAGTTGGACACATCATGTAAGGAGTATTGTTACTAAATGTTCAAGACTGTGTGGATTCATACGCCGAGTTGTTATCTCTAGAAATCCAGTGATACTAAAAAAATTATTTTGTTCACTTTGCCGTCCAATTTTGGAATATGGTGTCCCTGTTTGGTTACCTTACCAAAAGAATCATATTCAGTCAATTGAAGCAGTACAAAGACGCTTCTCCCGCTTCTGTTTTTCTTATGAAAGAGCAAATTCTCTCTCATATCATGAACGTTTAGTTATTCTAGATTTGCCGCCTTTGTACAACAGAATGGTTTATCTTTCTGTTTGTTTTGTTGCTAAGAGTTTACATTGCTTATATGATATTTCTCGTACCATTTTGCCAAAAACAAGTTCTCGAAGGACACGTTTTCTCACTTTCAATCATGAATTTGCTAGAACTAACTGCTTAAAGTTCACATGCTTAATTATGTTCCCCCGTTTCTGGGACACACTCCCACGTTCCATTGCTGATTTATGTGTCGATGCATCTGTGTGGCCTTTTTTAAACGCTTTACGCAATATGCTGTTTGACATGCCTCCAATTGTCGATGCATATTGAATTTCTCTCAGACGGTATCCACTTAATAACAATATAAGTGGTTTAGTGTTTAGCATTTTTTTCTGATAATTTCACTGTTAATAACCTTATGACACGGGGGGGGGGGGTTCTCTCTCTTTCTTTTCTTTTTTCTTTCTTTCTTTCCTTTTTTTTCCCTCTTTTTCTTTCTTTCTTTTTTCTTTTCTTTTTTCCTTTCTTTTTTTTTCTTTCTTTTATTCTATCGGCACAGTAATTATAAATTATTTATGATCATGATGTTCAATGGTTAACTGGCGAACGCCACAGGCATGTTATGTTTTATTCTTATCTTTTTTATTGTTGTCACATGCTGCCCATTATTGTTTGTATTAGTTTGTATAACAACAACCAATGAGGAGAACCTTTAAACAGAAATTATCATTTCTTATAGGTAATCCCCAGGCATTGGTTGTTGTTAATGTTACACTTATGTTGTTATGTCTGTTTGAAAATTGTTGTCATGTTATTATATGTTCCTGGAAATTAAATAAATAAAAATAAATAAATAAAGTCAGTGACCACAACACTCTAATCGGAGAAAGAGCAGATCTCGTAATAAGATATCAAACCACTGCCATATTTCATCACAAGCTCCTGATGGAGAGTCTCGCTGGACGAGATTCTACGTCTTCCCCCCCCCCCCTAAACTATGTATACTTGTATATAATTAGTTTTAGAGCTCACAAGGCATCAAGCTTTTGCTTACCTCGGAGGTTCAGTTCTGTTTGAAATGTTTTGCTTTTCATACTTGTAAGCTGAAAGCAAAATGTAAATGTATTTCAACTGAGAACCGAATAGAAAATGTAAATAAAATTAAATGAGATATACTTCTACGCTCTTGAATTATGTACTATGCACATACTTCTTTAATACTCTCACTCTGTAAATGACTTTTCACTTTCCTGACAACTGACCCCTGATAACTTCACAGGACATCTATGACAAAACTAAACATTAAAGAAAGAGAACTGTGACGGTTGCTACGTGAAGACAACTAACCTCATAAAAAGACGAAGACAAACCTTACCCCTCTATGATACTACCTGGCACTTACATGATATTTGTTTTTTTTTTAATGTATGTGGTGTTATCTTTCTCTCTTTTTTCAATATTACCATATGGTGTGTTTTTATTAGGTAGATTAGGTAGGCCTCTGTGTATGCTGTAGTATACATAGCATATGAAAAGTAGCCTTGAAGCAAAAAACAGATCGGAAATAATCATGTTTATATAATGTTTAATCAGTTGCACTTAAATATAAAGGTGTTGTAGTCGAGTGGTTTAAACATCGATGACTGGAGATACGTAGGTCGTAAGATCGAGGTACAACGGGGATTAAAATGTCCTTTGCCACGATATTTTAATGTACTTTGCCACTTTGAACCCAGGTGTAAGAGGTGAATATACCTTGTACGATTTGTTCCTTGAAAGCCACAGTGCGCCGACGAGCGTTGCTGAAGCTAAAAATCCTGGGTAATACCTTCCACAAACACTTTGTATTACATGGAGACTGTATATCATAATTATTAAGGTTATGTGCAATCCAACAAGTGAATATTTGTGTTAATTGTCAATTATATTCATTTTGATTTGATTTATTGGTTTCTATATCATCATCTTCATAAACATACATTTCATGCGCAGGAATGTGACATGAATACATTTTTCTTTCAATACAATATACACAATACACATAGAAATGTAAGATATTAAATCACAAACTGAATGCATGATTAACATTAGATATAGGAGGGCTGCAGCGTAAGCATGAAGCTTGATGTGCTTGCAGCTCTAAGTACAGCTACAAAATAAAAGGAAGATGGTGCATGAATTGCAGAGAAAGCTTAGAGAGTAGGCGGAAAGAGTGCTGGTTTCGAACTACAATGATAATCACACCTGTTGTTTAAGGTGTCGCTATCGAGTGAATTTGTAGGCCTATAATAAGCCTCATAAAATGCGGGCCAAAAGTCTTTCTTTTACATCACACTGCCCTACCTGGCACCTAATAATGAAGACTGGGACAGTTACTTTGAGCACCTTTTTTCTGTTTTCATATGGAAATAAAAAGAAAGTGCCAATACACCTTCAAAACAAAATTATCATTACCGCAAGTTTCACCGTTTCTAGTGTATCATTCCAGTATTGAAAGATCGTTTTAATCATGTTAAATATGATAGGTCTCAAACAATTATATGAATAATACTAAGAATTCTTTAATGTATTCCACTGTGGATGAATTTCATTCTACCGACTGAATGGTTTGTGGACATGGCTTTCTACAGGTCAGATTTCTGTGCTGGATATACGCTGTAGCAATAGCAAGTATATAAGTATGAATTAGTTTTCTTGCCAAAGGACATTAGTGCCATACCAGCGCTCGAACCCACATCTTTTGCATCTCCATTCAAGTGTTCAAACCATTAGATTAGGCCCTCGACATTTGCTTTTAAGATTTGCTCTCATTCGATTACATGCATATTATCGCTACCTGAATGTTTTTAAATTGATGCTATGCAAGTTTATAATCTGCACCAGTGTATAATAGGCGTATACATTATCAAACGAGGACATTCAGGCACATCCATGCTCGGCAAGTTAAGGAATCTTCCTGTATGTATTAGGCGTAACGTCTTGGCACAGTGGTGCAATGGCCTGGTGCAAGGTTTCGAATTTGTCAAAAAAAATCGGTGTTGACGTTGGCAAAATATATAAAATCTAGATAAAGCAAAGAAAAAGCAAAGATAAAGCAAAGATAAATCTAAAGAAAGATACGTTTCTGTGATCATATTATGTAAACTGTATACTATGTACATGTATTTCTATGCAGAACTGAATAAATGAAACGAAATGAAATGAAGAGAATGCGTCTAACAAACACTAGATCATTCTGAATTGTTTGCTTGTCGTGGTATAGTGGTTCATTCACATGACTCCCAATCAAAAGGTTGAGTGTTCGAATCCCACCCCGGCACTAACGTCCTTTGGCAAGACATTAATCCACCTTTGCCACTCTCCATCATATTGTAGATGGTACCCGATATGCTAGAGCGCTACATACTTGGCCACTAAGCTATACGACTGGGGTAATAATGCTGGAGCGCCAGGAGCGTCACGTCGTGAACGGACATTAGAGCTTTGTAAGAAGGCACCATTATTCATTTACTGTGGCATGAATTCTCTTAAACTGAAGAAATCATTTCACAAATTCACAAATGTATGCAAATCTAATGTACAACAGAGTTTATCAAGGGCTTGTCTGACATAGCAATAAGTAACCTGTGCAAACTGCATTCAGACTTGTCTAGTGAAATACAATAAGTGGTAACATGTGAGTGCAATAATAATAATTACAAATTTTATATAGCGCATATAACATATAAGCAAATTTGCATGTCTCTATGCACTTTAAGAATAGAAAACGAGAAGTTTATACAAGAAAAAAAAAAGAAAAAATGCACTGGGTTCATGTTCCTGACTATTCATAAGTGGTGAAAAATAAAAAAGTTTTCAAGGTACTGATGAAGATGTCATAGGTTCCTATAGTTTTGAGTTGTTCTGGCACTTTGTTCCACAAAAAAGTGGCTTCGTCTGAGAAAGACCTTTCCCCGTATGACTTTGTCATGGTTTGTGGAACACAAAGCAGAGACTTGACACTGGAACGTAGCATTCTTTCTGGTTTATATGGAGTTAACAATTCAGTAAGATAAGAAGGAGCTAGCTGTTGTAAACATTGATAGGTTAATAAAAGTATTTTGAACTGTATACGAGACTTAAAGTGATTGATTAACTTTGTGAAAAATTGTAAAATCAGCTCAAATGCCAGTGAATTGTGTGCAGTCCTCTAACTACATATATAATTAAGGATATGTGAAAGTATGAGAGAAAATGGAACCCGTTTACTATCCTAAAAAAGAGAAAATCGCGATCAATCGCTAGCGCAAGTCGCTCGGCTTCTTCGCTGCGCTGCAGTCACAAAAACCGAGCACCAGCGCTTGGCGATTTCAGAGCGGGTTTCCAGCCCGTACGGTATTCTGTGATAGAGCGAGGAATGCCAACTGTAAGAGTTCTTTAGGGTTCGGTGGTAATCTATCCCGACATCAATGATCAATATCTTGATATATAAACGACCGATCAGCTTATAAAACTCAGGCGATTCCTGTCTGAGCCAAAGGTTTGCAATTATGATTACAGCATCAGCTGGAACAGCGATTTTTTTTTTTCAATCCTGGGCAAAGTTAATCAATGCCTTTAATGGGCAACCAATGCAGATCTCTTAAAGACTGGTGATATTGACTCATGCTTCTTTGTCCGTGTAACAAGTCGCGATGCAAAATTTTGAAGGAGTTGTAGTCTTTGAATTTGACAAGATGGAAGACCAAAAAGCAAACTATTACAGAAATCGAAATGGCACATAACGAAAGCATGAATTAATTGTTCAGTGGTTGATTTGTCTAAAAAACTTCAAATTTTACCAATTTTATATAACCCAAATGATGCTGATCGACATTTATGTGAGACAACATTTTCAAATGTAAACTTGTCAAAAATAACACCTAGATTTCTGCATGTTTTAGTTGCATGAACAGGAGTGCCATTTATGTTCAATGTTAATATTGGGTTGATCTATGTGGCGTGCAGAAAGATGGAGAAATTCAGTCTTAGTATCATTGAGCTTTAAACCATTTACTTCAGACCATTGATTGATTGCACACAATTTGATATTTGTGCAGTAACATGAACAATATCATTTCTCTTAAATGCAATGTACAGTTGTGTGTCATCTGCATAAAACATCTTATGAATGTTATAAGTATCTATTATACTTTCTAATGGAGATGTATAAAGAGTGAATAAGATCGGGCATAATACGGACCCTTGAGGGACCCCTTGAGAGATGGTTTTGGTGGATGACCGTTCTTTTCCAATCACTACAGTGTGAGTGCGCTGGGATAGATAGGACTCTATCCAAGCAAGCGCTTGATCACTAATTCCAAAACGAAGTCTCAAACGTTGCAACAAGATATCATGCTTAATGGTATCGAACGCGCTTGCAATAGTTCTTCACTAAACTCCTTTGGAAAAAAGGCATCCTCAACTGTTGGTATTCTCACTTTTGATGGTGATTGTTGTACCACATATCACGGTCATCTCTTCCCGACATAATGTCAAGGGCAAATTTGTTTTGTTAATGTAAAAAGTTGATATAATTCATTTTCAACCAGATTTGTAAATAGGCCTTTTTTTGCATCTGTCTGTGTGTGAAAGTTCTAACGTAACGGTACTGTTGTATTTTATATTTTATGATGTTACTTTATTAGAACTTTTTTGAAATATGTTTACCTAGAAAGTTTAGTATAGTAAAAAAAAAATTAAAAAAAAAAAAAAAAATATATATATATATATATATATTTCTGAGCTGTTTTGATTATTTCATTAGTATACTAAAGCGAAGAAGGAAGAGATAAAGTCTGATACGAGTTTTAACTTTTGAATTATTAACGATCAAATTGTCAAATATTTCTTGTTTTACTTAGTATAAATCATTTTCAACCTCCTTTACAAAAGCCCGTATTTTGCACCTTTTTGTGTGTTAGCAATCTGACGTAAAAGGTATTTTGTAACTCTATAAACTTTGTGACATATTTGTTTAAATACACAATTATAGAAAAGTTAAAAGCAAGCAAGTACTTTTTAAAAAATATGAATGTAAACTGTACAAAATTAAAGCGAAAAAGGAAGAGAAATAAACAGAAAGTGTAAGAAATAGAAATAAAGAAGAAAAATAATGATAAGAAGTGTGAATACGTAGAATACGTGTGGATGAGTCTTGAACGAAGTTGCGTTCATCAGGGGCGGAGGGGTGGGGGGGGGGTGGTATTACTCACCTCTTTAATCTGTCACATGGCACTGACGCCCCTGGTTAAACATGTTGCATGTGAAGAATCCAAACAAGGTGCATATAATGTGCAAGTAGTGCCTGTAAATTTTGTTTTTCAGTTTTTCATTCCTTTCAATATTGCCTGTTCGACCTCTTTTAGATGACGTCACTTGACGTGCACTACATATTGGTTCTCCCTTTCATGATCTTATACATGTGTGATTTTCCATTTTCACGAATAACGTTGTTAAAAAAAATCAATTTTCATGAAGGTTATACGACACATGCTCCGGCGACAATTACTATGTGGTAAATTTCCTATACCAATCGAATACCTCACTTTGACCCTGGACCAAACACTATACCTTAACCTAACCCTAACACTTCACCTAACCTTAAACCCAATTGCAATCCTAACCTAACATCTTCGACGAAGTAAATCTTCGCTGGAGCAAATGTCAGGAAGACCTCATCAAAGTAGTTCTAGTAGTATTTTACAATTATGGTAAACTCTCCTTTGTTGTTTTATAGAAGGGAATGTACCCAGTGAATAAATTATGTTCATTACATAATCATAGAGCTTCAACAGTTCAAGATGATCGTTTCATGTATGATATTGATACTTATATATCGTATCCAGCTGTAAATGCTGATGAAGAATCATGAATTGTGATGAATGAATCAACTTGACAGGCATAGACTGAAAGCAGCATTTTTTTTTTTTTATTTTTTTTTTTTTTTTGGGGGGGGGGGGAGGGGTTAAGCGTTTATCTGAAAATTAGAATAATTTGGTTGTTAATTTAATGTATATCTAATATCCAAAGAAGGACCTCATAACATGTAATTCTACTCCAGATACTACATATGATTTACAACACTACTTAAGACATCGTAAGAAAACAATGGTCCCGTCTTACCATTCAAAGCACAATACAGCGGTACCTCGTTATGTTTTAGCTCTGATATAACAAGGTTTCGATATAACAAGGTAATTTCCTCTTTCCCAAGAGTTTTATATATATATATATATAATAAGGTTGCACTGTACATGTATTCAATGCTAAAGAAGATGGAAAAGAATGATAGAAGATAAATAAAGATACAACAGAAATGCATCATTTTAGATTTCCATGTTAATGTGTTTACCTCTAATTTTCAAATAAGTATACTATAGATTGTAAAGGAATTCAATATTTTTGGATATGATGTGTTGCCGTCCAGATTATTCAGAATAACCACTACAAACCAATAAAAACAATACATACAAACGACAGGTAGAATATTTATAATTATGTACATGTATCCCTCAGTGCGTTTACGGGAAAGTTTGAGTAAATCACTCGTAAAAGAGGCAAATTTCCTTTTGAAAAAAAAAATTAACGATTATGTTTTGTTTTGTTTTTTCTTTCTTTTTTGCCAGGCACTTTCAATATGCCTTTTCAAGCAATTCTTGCAATTTGAAGAAAGATAATGTTGAACTAAAGATCTATCTAAAATTTTTTTTTTTTAAAGAGATTTTTCAGTTTCTTTGCATTTTGAGCAATTGCATATTAAGTTAGTTAATCTATAACGAACTATCTGTATTTGAAATTGATTTAAAAGCATATCAGGCCCGTAACTGGGGGGGGGGGGGGTGTCATTGGGTTCGAACGAACACCCCCCCCCCCCCCGTTGGCGAGCAGAGGTCCGCTTGAAAAAAAAAAAAAGAAGATAAATTTTTTTAAAAGAAGAAGCGAGGGGAGAGATGATGGAAAAGAAAAATAACGTGATAAAATCTCGGTCTTTCCGTCTATTTTAATACATTTTATTTCTATTTTGTCCCCTAATTTCCTAATCTGGCAAATCTATAATTAATCAATGTTGTCTTTCACCATTCATTTTCGAATTTTTACATTATGCCATATTGCAAAGCGTCATTCAAAGCATTATTCAAATTCGTTTGTAGTAGGTCCATGGCAGGCATGTAACGGGGGGGGGGGGGGGGTTCAGAGGGTTCAAACACCCCCCCCCCCCAAAAAAAAAAAAACAACAACAACAACAAAAAAAAAAAAAAAAAAAAAAAAGCTGGTGAGCAGAAATCTGCTTGAACAACAACAAAAAAGAATCATCAGGCGAAAAAAAATCCAAAGTGACATCAAAATAGTGATGTTTAGGTTAAAAATGTTAAAACATTTCCATATCAACTAGCTTAGATAGGGGAGGGGCGCACAAGGGGGTCACGTGAAAGGGGAGAGAGGAAGGAGAGTGGAAAATAATGTAAGATAACAGGGTTTCCAGTCAATTTGAACACTTTTTTATTTGCTTTTGTCCTGCAACTTCATAATATTGCACAGTCATTTATAAGGCCTAGTCAATTTACGTCTTTGGCCATTCATTTTCGTAATTCATTTTTCATTTTGTTATCGATTTTGTCAAAAACTGAAAGAGTTCAGAGTTATTCAAAGTGACCCGCTCGTTGTAAGGTCTTGTCTATGTGACGAATTTGAATGACAGTATCTTGAAACCGACTTCCTAAAGATGGATTTGATGATAAAATGGCCCTCTAATACAGACTTTTCAATGAGAGTATTTTATAAAACATCGAATTCTAGGAAACTGTAATCAGAAATAACAATATGCCCAATATAACTCTAGGGGTGTTTTGGAAATAACATTTGATAGATAGTGCAGTGCGTTTTCCGTCGCTCGCTTCGCTCAATCACAAAACTTTGAAACGAGATAGTTTCAGGCAGCGAGGACCATGAATATTTCCATAGTATGTTATTGTAATATGTCCATGAATATTCAATGTTAAAACAATTTTCCGGCACGTCACTGCCTTATCGCCATGGCGACCAGATATTAGGGTTACCTTAATCTCTCTATTAAAATGAGCAACAACAAATTAAAGTGCAGTTTTCTTCGCTCGCTCGCAAAGCTTAGAAATGAGATAGTTTCAGGCAGCGAGGTCCATGAATATTTCCATAGGATGTTATTGCATATTCAGGCACGTCGCTGCTCGACACTCTCAGAAAAGTTTTTAGGTTGGTTAAAATATGAACCTACCAACTGATTGGTTAAAAAAAATCCCCATATGTTTTACATACAATTTTTTTTAAACCAACAGTTGGTAAGTTCATATTTTAACCGACCTAATGATTTTTAACCAGCATTTCTGAGAGTATATCGCCATGGCACCCGAATACTTGTTAGATCCACTTTCTATATTGAAATGAGCAACAGCAAAGTAAAGTGCATTTTCTAAGTGAAATAGTGAAACCTATATAATATTTGCATAGCAAATGGAAAAAAAGTGTCTGAGCCCTTTCAGGAAATCCAGAAAATCCAATTTAACAACTTAGTAATGTGAAAATATCTTCACAGTTTGTATTTCACTGGCTGAACATCCTTCGCCATTTCGATGAAAACAGTAATGACAGAGACGTTCAACGAACATGAATAACTGATTTAACCATGGTCTTTTTTACCGATATGTCACAACATGTATTTGTTCGAATGAGTGCTTTTGTTAAAAATTGGTTCATTGAAAACAAAAATGACCAACAGGAGGATCCAGGATTCTGGGGGCGCAATTGCGAAAAATCTCTGACAAGCAACAAAAAACAAACAAACAAACAAAAAACAAATTAAAAACATCGAAACTGATATTGACATAGAGTGGAGGAGAGAAAGAGAGAGAGAGATGTGTATAGAGTGAGACAGACGGACAACTATTAGACAAAAAGAGAGATTAATTACGGAGCAGAATAGAGATTTAGCAAAAGGAAGAGAGAAATTAAGAGGGGGGGGGGGGGGTCATCGTACTCCCTTTAGCATAATACAGTAGAACCCCGTTATAACACACTCCTTGGGACCAAGGAAATTTCCTTGTATCAAATAAAATACAAAAGAGTGGGACCATCAAAGTTACTTTGTTGAAACGAGAATTTCTTATCGCAGTGTTCTTTAGAATGAGACTCCACTGTACTCTGAAGAATCATGAACTGCTACTGATATTGATTCCATTTCTATCACCCATGCATGCATGAGCGATTATGAATAACATGATATAGTGCGGTTTCTTTTCAATATGGATTAATATACACTTTGAGAATATTTGCACAGCACATGCATAACATGTTCACTCACTCATAACGTGCAATATAGCGCTGGTGCCATGACTGCATATTCGTTTGGAAAAAGAAACTCAAATTCAGAGATCATTGGCTTTGGAAGAATTAATGAAACCAGTTAGGTTTTTTATATCAACATTTATTCCATTTTCAAAACTCAAAGCTTCAAGATGCTACATTGGTCGCCTAAACAGTTTTGTTTCCAGGTAAGTAAGGGTATCTATAACATGTTGTCAACAAGGAAGTGGTGCTACACAAAAACAGCTTCAGGTAGGAATTAATTTCTGTTCATTCATCCAGTATAGTTGGTATAAGCAGACTTGACTTACAGTGGCAAAAATTTGCTTTTCGAGAGAACCTTATATAAGATGATGATAGAAATACAACGTAGGATCAGGGGCCCGTTGCACAAAACTTGCGTTTAATCGCAACTCTTAAAAATCAAACGCAAGTCCTAAATGCGCACTTCTGATTGGCTAAAAGTAAAGTTGCGTTTGATTTTCCTGAGTTGCGTTCAAACGCAAGTTTTGTGCAACGGGGCCCAGGAGTTGGTCTAGTGGTAACGTCTGCCGGTAGCTCTCTGTATTCGCATACAGACTTACTCTGATCGAACCCAGGTTCGAATCCCAGTCACGTCTTTCGGATGGTGACGTTAAAGGAAACCAAAACCCAAGGAGAGAATCAATGTTATTGGAAAGTGAAAATTCAGAGAAGCACTTTACAAAAAGTTTCATTAAAATTGGTTAAAAAATGAGAGAGTTATGGAAGTTTGAAAAGTCTTCTTTTACTTTCTATGGGGATCCTCAAATTCGCAAAATTGCTTCAAAATGGCTGATTTTGTGAACAACTCTCCATTTGTTTTGTACACAGATTTTCAGATTTTCCCCATTATCTCTCAGGGTGCTCCTTGTCTCCTCCTGAACTCGACATATGTGGTGTAAAATACATTTTCCCATTATATAATGTTGAGCTCAGAAGGAGATTAACTGCACCTTGAAAGATAATGGGGAAAATCTGAAAATCTGTGTACAAAACAAATGGAGAGTTGTTCACAAAATCAGCCATTTTGCCAATTTGAGGATCCCCATAGAAAGCAAAACGAGACTTTTCTTACTTCCATAACTCTCTCATTTTTTAACCAATTTTAATGAAACTTTTTGTAAAGTGCTTCTCTGAATTCTCACTTTCCAATAACATTGATTCTCTCCCTGGGTTTTGGTTTCCTTTAAAGGTCGGTCTCAGACGTAAATAACCATATTTGATTGATACATGTCTGTAAAAACCCATTTACACACACAAAAACACACACACACACCAACACACACGCACATCCCCCCCCACACACACACAGCGTAGTGATCTTTTAGAATATTACAGTATTCCAACATAAAACAACAAGATATTTGGACAGAATGGGAAAAATCATGAACTGTGATCACGTATAAAGTGTAAACACAAATTCAAGTAATGAAGTACATTATAATCAAAATCAACGTACCAGACATATTTCAGTTTCCTTTTTTAATTTCAATTTGTTTTTCATCTTAACATTTTGCAGTGTTATTTACAGAAAGGCCAGGATAATCATGCAACACGAACGGATAATTTTGTGTAAAAAAGAAGTATATCACATCAGTTCTACTCGCTTACAGTACTGTTATTGTAGGCCTATACCGTATATACATCAAAGACTGGGCTTAAGTTAGAATGAAATACATGTATCATGAAGCCTCAAAAAAATATATGCCTGTTTGTTATGAAACCATTATACATGTTATAAGTGTAGAGGCTACATTTTGAGAACTGGCCATTGTAAGTTCGCTGATTTTTTGAAAATAGTTTTTATTTCATTTTGACTATAGGGTAGCCCTACATAACTGGGGCTGATCCATGATTCTGTAAGGGAGGGGGGGGGGGGGTTCTGACAAGCAAAGAAAAAAGAACCCAAATAAATTTCAGGTGGCTTTGGGGTCTACAATTTGAAAGGGGGTCACAAAATTACAGTCGGGGAATCTTTTGGTTGTGCACCTAAGGTATGCCACATTTGGCTTTGAAAGGAAGCATGAGCTGGTTGTGCCGCCCCCTTAATCCGACACAGGCTTAAAGCCTGGGTCACACTGTTGGATGATAATAACGATAACGTTAACGATTTTTTTTTTAAAGAGCTGCCCTATTATTAACAGAGACGAGCATACTCACACCTACACACACCATACAGTAGGGTGTACTTTTACTTGAAAATCTCGTTATCGTTATCGTTATCGTTATCGGAAAAATTGTGGCCCATGCTTAGCCGATAACGACTATATTCACCGAAGGTAGATCATTCTACGCCACCTCTTTGGGTAAAAACTAAATCGTTATATTATCTGTGGTAATTCTATCTTAAACTGCTCTAAAAAAATGTAAGATTCAGTCCTAGATACCACCTCAGAGAAATGTTGTTTCTAAGCGCGGGTCTCATAAAGGCACTAGGTTAAGAATGTTGATTTTTTAAGAGAATGAAGTCACGAAGCGTTTGTTGTTATTGGTTATCTCGATATACTCAAAACTTTTGATGTGTCAAAATATGAAACATTTGATGATCAGTGTCTCATGAATTCTTACGCAGTTATGTCTCCTTAAAGCTTTTAAAAAATTTGTTGAATCTTATTAAAGCCCATCTGTACGTGTTTTTACAAGTATATGACTCCAGTTTTACATCCTTTCATTTCCTCCTTCTCCCTCTTCTCCCTCTTGTTCTTATCCTTTTCCCTCTTTCATTCCTCCTTCAATTGATTTTTGCCTCCTTCACAGGGTGGTAAAATTCTTCTCCTTATCAATCTTGTACGAACTGTGTCTGCCTACACTTCTTCTCCATGCATGACGATAGATATGTCCTATGCTTGTTCTAGTAATCCACCAGCTCCACCGACATTGCCAACATTTTGCGTTTGCCCTAAAGGTAATTATGACTAAAGCTTCACAGTAATAAAAAAAAAAAAAAATACCGTCCGATTGTGTTCATTTCTTAACACATGCAAATCAGAATCAGAATTTAGAGCCATTTTATAGCGGTTCACATACTTAAGGCTACTGGCTATAGTTTCATAATTTTGTCACTTCATTTTATACTAAAAAATATGATTTCGTCATAAAGATACTCATGATGAGGTATAAAACTATAAATAGACCTCCTCATTGCATGAGCAAGAGGTGGCGGTTGCACCCAAATGAGTTTAAACTTCACAAAGGCTGCTGCCAAACGCCTCGTACACCTATGATTTTATCTCCATCATATTCTAAAAAAATAGGTAATTTCTATCTAATCCACTATCAATGTACCTACTTCTCAGTGGAAAACCTTACCGAGTCAGGGGCAACCACTGATTCAGTCTCAGCAAGTTGGTCACCCCCTGATGGAGTGTACGATGGGTACAATGTGACATGTTCACATGGATCAAACACTGGACCACAAACTGTCAGCCGTGACACAACCATGTTTACTTGTACCGATCTACCAACTCCAGGGGTATGCAACTACACCATCACAGTCACGACATTGTGTTGTGGAAAAGAGAGCGAACCATGTTCAATTAGAATAACAGCCTGTGAGTTGATTCATTTGCAGGCATTTATTATTATTATTAAAGAGTTTGGTTCCGTTAACATGCTACATCCATTTCTAAACAAAATTGATTTCTTCCATGAATGTACACATTTCGAGTAACTACATAGGCCTACACTGACACGTCTTACAAGTTGAATTTTCTATAGGAAAGAAAAAGAAATATGGCTAAAATAACATGCTACATATCCATTTTGATTGGTTCAATAAAAACAATCATCGTTCTCCGGGAATTGACCATTCACAGAGCAGCATGGCATGCATGAATGATCGCATACTGACCTTCGTTTCCCAACACGATAGGAGGTGGTTAGTCGAATCGATAATGGAAAATTCATGGGAGAACTAAAACTCTTTGATTTTCTCAGAACTAAGTTTTAAGGAAACCTTATGTTGTTGTTGTTGTTTTTTTGTTGTTGTTGTTGTTTAGTGTTGTTGTGAAGAATGTGATTGAACCATATGATAAAGCAAATGTGCCTCTTTTTTATTTCAATAATCTATTATCAGAGGGGTCTCTCTATATCCTGATACTGGTTTCGTAGTCGTTTTAATGTGGTGCATTCTAATTTATATCCATTTGATATATCAAGGAGTGGTAGGACTTGTTTTTCCAAATTAGAAAACATAGCATACCCTTCCTAATTACTTGTCAAGTTTCCTTTTGTATTCTTCAATAATGCTTGTTCATTGTACATTGTAGGACTTAGAAACAGATAGATAAGATTCTATGATGATCTATATAAGCAAGCAAGCGAAAAGAGCGTGCAGAGTTTTTAAGACTTTTATTCATGCCAAGTCGGTGGTAGTGCAATATTTATTCAGATGTGTATACAAAACTTTTAAAATCCTTAATGTAAAACATGTTTTGACGTTATTATTGAACAGTAACATGGTTTTCTTTTAACCATAACTAACCGGTGCCAAAACAACATAGATTACGAAAAAAAAAATGTTAAAATCCGTTGTCATGGTTTTCAAAATTAATGTTCATCTTTTTAGCTACCAGTAATACTCCTCATACTACAAATAAGATCTCTACTCCAATTACAACCCCTACTACAAATTCGATCTCTACTCCAATTACAACCCATACTACAAATACGATCTCTACTCCAAATACGATCTCTCCTCCAGGTACGACCCTTCCTCCAAGTACGACCCCTGCTACTACGACCTTGTTACCTGCAGATCTTCGCAAGAACTTCTGTGAGATGTGTCCCATCATTCAGTGGATGTACGTCTCTCTTCTCTGCTCTAATGTAGTGGGCTGGCTCTGCATTGCCCTAATCTACCGCACCAGCGACCCAACGAACCCGAGGAAGACGAATCGTGATACCACCACCACAGAGGAAGACCCAGGGGTACACCAAGGTGCCCCGGTCACCAACGGCAGGTAGGTCGAAATTCCCTGACAGCAACTTTAAGGGAACCTTCTTAAAGTTCCTTTGAATAAATGTCAGTTCTGGAAATATTTAGGATTACGATGGTCACAAAGGTGGTAGACAAAAAGATATGATTTTGATTTTGTACTGTTGAGAAGTCGTTTTGGGTCTCGGACGCGTTCCCCTTGAAAATTGTTGGGTGTAGGGTAGGTGGGGAAGGAGGAAAACTATAAATTTGCAATAGAAAACAAATCATGAATAGATTTACTGTGCTTCGTATACGAAGACTTGACAAATATGGAAAAAAAATCATTACATTCAAGCATTAAACTATATGCTGGGATTGACCTGTATGTTGAAAAGTGATATACATTTCGTCCCAAAAAAGTTAACAATTGAAAAAAAAAGTCTCCTAAAATAGATATTTCAAAATATTTAAAGGAAATTTTCATTCCCATGGATAGCTTATGCTGGTATCTTCTATCAAATGACACAAAACATTTAACGATATTCTATGCTTGAGAGAGCAGAAGCCACTTTAAAAGACAATTTGTGAAAATTTGTAAAATCCACACTTGACAAGAACTGGTATTTGCTCTGGCTTGTATTAGCAAAGTTGAGTCATGAAAAGGCTTGGAAATTGTCATTTTCTGAATATAAAAGACAATTTATGAAAGAACAGGCTATATCTTTACATATCACATTAACATTTTATGCCTGAGTGAGCCATTAACTACTTTTTATTAAGTGTTATGAGATACTACTTTTTGGTGAGTTTTTAAATTTAAGCTGGCTTGCTCACCCAGGCATAAAGTTTTGATGTGCTATGCCAGGACATACGGAGAACGAGCCTCTTCTTTCATGAATTGTTTTTATTGATCAGAATATGACGATATCTAAGCCTTTTACGACTCTGAACTTCGCTGATACCAGCCAGAACTAATACAAAGTCTTGTTAAGTGTGGATTTTGCACCCTTTCAGAAAAGTGGCTTTTGCTCACTGAAGCATGAAATATCGTTAAATATTTTGGTGTCATTTGATAAATGAGACCCTTCACTATCCAAAGGTATGAAATTTCCCTGAAAATATTTTGAAATATCTGTTTGGGGAGACTTTTTCCAACAGTCAACTCTCTATATGATTCTAAACTTTGTCGATACAAATCTTGTCAAGTCTGAATTTTGCACATTTACACAAAAGTGGCTTTTGTTCAATGGAGCTGTAATATCGTCAGATTTTTTATGTCTTTTTATAGAAGAGACCCTAAACTATGCACTAGGATTAAGAAAATATTTTAAAATATTGATCATGTTTATGTGGGAAGACATTTTCCAACTGTAACTATTTTTTTGGGGGGGGACGCACTGTAGAAGACAAAGTTTCGGTAATACAATTAACATGCAAATCGTAGAAGATCTTGTCTAACAAATCCATTTTACCCCTCGATAACAGTAACACAGAATCACCTGAAGAAGAAGGAACTGATTGTATGATACAAACAGAAAATCTTATCAAAACGAAAGACGAACCTGACACCCCCGAGGCATATGACAACTCAGCCTTCGACAACTCAGACTCCGTCCCGGCACCGAACAACCCAGACAACACCAAGATGGCCAATGATACTATTTTGCCAGGTGATAGGGACCCAATCATTACAACGAGAGTGTAATGCTAAGACGGTCATCGAATGTGTGGTTTTATGTCTTTAGAGCACAAGTACAATATTATTAACCCCTAAAATCAATTCATCAGATACCTTAAATTTAATTTGATAAATAAAATTTTGACAATAAGCCAGTTCGTAATAAGTTAATGCACCTATATTGCTGGACGTGCTACTTGTTTAACATGACAATGACAATGACATTGACAATGATTGACAATGACAATGATCTTATTGGACCCATGTCACCCTCATTCGTGTATTGGGGACACTAATTATAGAACGTAACATTATACAATATCATTTCACAATAAATTACAAGGTATTGACAATTAGGTATTTACCGAATAATGAGATAAGAAATACAAATATTACAATAAGTGTGCAAATTGATGATGCCATGACATTTGCTTCGGCGACAACTGCTCCCATGGAACATCCGCATGTTAGGCCAAACATAAAACCCAGCCACAAACCCAACCCCAACCCCATTCCATACCAAAAACCCCCACCGTGACAACCCATAACTCTAACCCTACGTCCTCGAATTAAGACCGGAGCAACCGTCGAAGGAGCAAATGTCGTGCCACTAAAACGATTGATGAGAGAGAGAGAGAAAAAAAGGAAAAATATATATATATACATAGGCCTATATATATATATATATATATATATATATATATATATATATATATATATATATATATATAATAATAAAACAATAATTATAATAATAATTATTATTTTCATTATTATTAATATAACAATAATAAATATTAATGTAACATGTAAAATCATACTGGTGCATGCGCTGATCGTGGTGCGTACAAAACATGGTACAAAACCATAGGTACAAAACGGTATAAAATGACAGCTTGTACCCGGGTGTGTGTTTCATAAAGCTGTTCGTTAAAGTTACGCTTTACGAATGGCTTAAATATGACAAGCCAAATGGGATGCTCAATCATTATTAACTGCATCAGCTAAAGTTAAACTGTGCAGACGTAGATTAACATTCTTATTATAACAAACATTTTTAATGCAAAGTAGTCTAGACCTATATTTTTTTGCCATAATTTAATTGAGGTTATTGGAAGTACAGTCACACTTTGTTAAAACATCAGGAAAAACTTTGGGCATCCTATCTGGCACTTCATATTCAAGTCGTTCGTAAAGTCATGCGTAACTTTACGAACAGCTTTATGAAACACTCCCCTGGTATCTTTACCTTTTGGAACTACCGTATTTCATTTTGTTTTAACTGTAAATACCACAAGCGGTGCACACATGTAATTCAACTGAATTAAGTTTGGAGCAAGCGCCACGAGCCCCTGAGTTGGCAGATACCGTCGATGTACTCTGTAAAAGACTTCATTATTATCAAATTCTTACCCAACGGATTTAAAGAAAATGCATTATCCAAAATACAAATCATCGTTATTTATCTCCCTCATATAGTGATTATTTTCTATAAAATACCATGGTTTTAAAAGCCAATGTATAGTTTTGATAAGCCCCCCTGAAAAAAAATTGTTTTTCGTCAGAATTCTTTGATTTAGTTGATGATTATGTGATCGGTATGTGTAAAACCGACGGACAGTTATGTGTGAACGAATTTGATCTCTCGATCTGGGGTTGCAGTGCGATGAAGTTTAGCATAGGCAGCCTTGATTGCACTTTCCTATCAGAATTGTTAACAGAAAATTCATCGAAAGTCGTGGACGGTGGAAGAATGATAAATCTGGAACTAGTCTTTTATATATACATGTATTATGAGACCATAATTATTCAGGTACTTGTATCCCTTCGCTATATAAATAACCTTGTTGAATATAGATCTTACAAATATAACCGATCAGACAGAGAATTTAAAAAATGGTAGGTGGAGCAGAAGAGAGTAATGTTTGATTTACTCCCTAAGTTTATGATGTTGACATTGAATATTTGCTTAACCTGTACCAGCCTCCACGGCGAACCGAACGCAGCTTTTTGGGAAGTTCTCTTACTGTATCTTCCTATCTGACTTGGTTATATTTATGTATTCCTTCCAAATCTTCTCCTTTCTCACTTACTATCTCCTTCTTTCTTTCCCTTCCCCTCCTCTTTCCTATTCCTGACTTTTTTTTTCTTTCTCTGACTTTTCACACTTGTTATCTTATTATTTGTGTAGCTTAAGTCTTTGTATCTTTGTTTTGCTTCCAATTATGTATTTATTTTAATATATTTGATGCAATTCTATTGTATATATGTACATGCATATCTGATTGTAAATTGACCCCTTCAGCATTGCTGCTGGTCAATCAACATATACCAATAAATAAAATAAAATAATTATTTCGGAAAGATTCTGGTGTGAATAAGAATGAGATCATGAAACTAGGGTAATTATGATAATGTCATCATAAGAAATAAGTTATAATTATTTTGCATCACGTGTCACATTTAGTAACAATGAAAAATGGCGTACCAACTCAACGGAGGGTATCTGTTTGTGTGTGTGGGGGAGGGGGGGGGGTGGGGGTGGGGTGGGTTGAATCTTCTCCTGAGTTGTAGGCGTAATGTAATGCATGAGCAGCCCGAGAAGACGTATAGGCACACTGGAAGTAGTCTCTATTCTGTGCCTTCAAACGGGGAGGGAGGGGTGGTATGCCAGCTTTATTTTATGCTGGATACGCCACTTATGAACCAGAGAATAAATCTGACTGACCTGTGTATTTCTCTTTAATGCAAATGTCTTTGGGAAGTATGGAATTATACGTAAATGTATAAAGACTACATGGCTCAGTGGTTATAGCAATTGTCTTGAAAACGGGACGTCTTGGGGTCAGACTAACGAATCTCTCTGAGTGCATGGAAAAAATGATGGAATAAAATCCGTTTCTCCTCCGGAGTTATCCCATTCACCTAGTGACCTACCTACCTTCTTATACGCTCGGGTTAAATAGACCATCGAAATAATTAAAGGGGAAGTCCACCCTAATATCAACTTGGTTTTAATAGAAGCAGGGATATTAAAGAAACATATCAATTAAAGTTTTAGCAAAATCCGATAAGAAATAAGAAAGTTATGATTTTTTGAAGTTGTAATCATTCAAACACAAATTGGCAACTCCGTGACGTATCTTGCGAGCTCCCCTTCCATTTGGCCTGTACTGTAAACAATTATAATTTTCAATTTTCTCTAAAGAAAATATTTTATCAAACATGCACCCTAGATACAATCATTTCACTTATGCTTTTACACAAAACCTGTATGATACTAATCTATTCCCTTATCAAGAACAAAGAAAATGAAAATTTATGAATTTTTGTGTACGAAGCAAATGGGAGAGGAGCTCGCAAGAAATGTCATGGAGTTGCAAATTTGTGTTTAATTGATTACAACTTCAAAAATTCATAACTTTCTTATTTCTTATATCGGATTTTACTCAAACTTTCATTGATCTGTTCCTGTAATTTTTCTGGTTCTCAGGCTTTTAAAAACCAATTTAATATCAGGGTGGACTTTTCCTTTAACCAGTAACTGGGTCAGTAGTGAACACTACAAAAATATTTAGATACCACGTTACGTGTTATTCATATTTAGAAATGATTTTAAGAGTATCACATGTGTACACTTCTTATCTGCAATGTATATAATCAAGAAGACTTTATGACCATGCTATTCAGTCAGTTTTACTCAACGCCCGCCATAAAGCAGAATTATCAAGTGATTATTTTTGAATAAATAGTATGCAGACACTTTGCACTGGTGATTTTGAGAAGGAACTTGTTCATTAAATATTTCAACATGTTGAATATATTTTTATACATGTATAAAGCATTTCGGATAACTGAGATGGTCTTCCTTTGTTTCAGTTTGAATAGCTTGAGAAAGTGAGAAATACGAGTGAGGGATAATTAGGTGCAGGGAGCATATAATGCTAACAAATTTTGGGAATGGGGGTCAGAATTAGGCTTATATCATTTATCACTTTTTATCTTGCAACAAAAAGGAGATGTAGCCTAAGTCACATGATATTTTGCAAATGTTTCTCAAAAGGATAAAGTAAAGCGCTTTGATCAGAATATAAATTGGGAATATTGAGTATAATGCTGTTATGAATTGGCAGAGAAAACCTAAATTATCATGACTGTTTTGAACAAATCGATGTACATTACAGGGTTTTCCTCACATCGCATTCTCTGTTGTTTAGAGAATGCAAAATCATAATATGATAGCGATATCAACAAAAAAATGATAAAGGGAAAACACGTAATAATGCAGTCAATATGAAGGATTGAATGAACACGATCAAGACGATATGATGCAGTAACCAACGTTAAAGAAAATAGCATTCTCTACTACATGATACAAATATAAATATTGCTTATTTTTCATCACATTTCTCTTCTCAGTTAATTGTTCTTAACATTTTTTTGTTGCTTTTAACACATGGCCCAAATTAGAAAATGTGATGAATATCAATGGTATTGCCATGCTCTGACGTAAAAATAGAAATATCTTGTGTGGAAATATAAAGAAGGATAAGAATGTTATCACGAAATCGCAAATACAAAGCGGAGATCGAGAGAAAGAAAAGAAGGTGAGACTGATAAGGTGGTGAGAGAAAAAAGAAAGAAAGAGAAAGCAAATATATATATAAAGAAAGGGAGGATATGGGAGTGCGGGAGGAGAAAGAAAAGGGAGGATATGGGAGTGCGGGAGGAGAAAGAAAAGGGGAAGTGAGATAGAGATAGAGAGGGGGATACAAAAAGGGGAGCGGGGAGAGAGAGAGAGAGAGAGAGAGCCTAGAGTGACGGGCCGGGGGGGGGGGGGGATTACGAACACAACCATCCAAAGAAGAAATGAGAGTTTTACTTTGAAAATGGGTGAACAATTTTTTCCAATAGGCTCGACATTCGACAGTAGGCCTACTGTATTTTTTGAAGCTTGCTAAAAAAAATTTCATGATAAATGTGTCAATACTTAAGGTACAGCGTGACACACACACAGGCTTTCATTGCTGCTATATAGATTGTCCGACGAAATGCTAACGGTTTCGTGCACTATCAACATATTCAAAATATACTTTGTATACCTCGACGCATATATAGAGTAAGGTGTGTTTGCATTCTGCTCTGATCATGTACCGATTCCACTGACTGCATTCAGTCGTCCATTTTCAAGTTCAAAACTAGTGCATGGGGGCTGGGGCATGGGCTTATTTCTCGAGGGCAAAGGTCAAATCAGAGATCTCACAATTTTTAAATTCGGAACAACGTTTTTTGGCATAATGACGTCACTTCATATTTAGCAAGGCCATTGTCATTTCGTGTTTGCACACTTAGCAAGTTCTTGTGGGACTGTGCGCGTGGGTTGGTCACGTGTATACATGTATATATATAGACTTTCATGATATATGTGTGTGAAACCGAAAGGAAAGTGGTACATAGTACAATAATTATTGGAATACGACCGGCCATTCGCAAGTTCAAATCTATTTCATACACATTATGCACAGCAAGGTCATCAAATCTGTAGTTTGATCAGTCCCAGGTTCAGTCTTGAAGAAGAACGGACGCTTGCTCATTGATTCCAGGTATGTTTATAAATTCATAACTGACACTTTTTTTAGGGTTGATATACATTTTTAATCATTCTCTGACGTCGATGATATTGCAAAATGGAAATAGGACAAGCTTATCGACAAGCTAGACACTAGTACAGTGTTTTGCATGCATGTATGTTTAACAGGGGAGTAGATAGCGGGGGGAGGATGGGGTATGCATCCCCCCAACTTTTCGGGTGGGGGGATGGTGTGTACAAACATCCCCCCAGGTTTGCACCCCACCAAAAAAAAAAAAAAAAGTGGTGGAAAATATACATTTCTATATTATGTTGTAGATAAATATAATTTGATATATTATATCTATTAATTTTATTTCTTTATTTCAATATAAATGTTTTATATCTGTGTACAATATTGTAGAATTATATGAATTTATTAATGTTTATCTACAATGCTGTCGTGGCTTCTGATTTTTCCCGATATATTTTTACACCACTAGAAAGTGAAAACCATCTACTTCAAATTATACAACATGGGTGTTGATCTGGGAGTGATATGGAGGTATAATTTTTTTTTAATGAAGTGCGGGGGGGGGGGGTGTTGGCCTTCATGTGTTACCATCCCCAAATATATTTAGAGGTGATTTTTTGTTATTTTCGAAGCCACAATGCAGAAAAATTATTTAGATTAAAAGTACATGTAATTATTCTGGATTTAGAGGGTTCAGTCGGTAACTTTCCTTTATAATGCAATTCTGCAAAACTGAAATGAAATGTGGTGGAAATGTGGTGGAATCGAATGTGGTGGAGAAAGAGGGAATACATCACACCCAATATTTATTGAGGATGATGATGACCTGTGTCATCATCACCCAACTATACATAGGAGAATTATGAAATGACAATCATAACATGTAGGCCCGATCAGAAGCACCACTCCGGGCGTTGCATGTGGGCACAGTGCCCCTTCTTTTCCCATTAACTTCAGATAAGTACCCCCATTTTTCTTTCGAGTAAGTCCCAGTTCCATATTCTTTTAAGTGCCCATTTTGATAATTACACCTCATCCCTCACCTTACCTTTGATAAATGCTCCTATTTCAACGAGAGCATTCCCCCCCCCCCTTTTAATCCCTTTTATTCCTTTTAATGTAACAAGTCATTTTTTTTCTTTGTAATATATAGACACTGATTTAATTTTTCTACTTTATATAAGAACATTTTTCCGTTCTTATAAATGCCCCTTTTCAGGTGTTATAAGTGCCCTTTTCACCTGTGATGAACTGCCTTTTCTACCTTTTCTACACATTCATTTATTTTTCTAATAATTGAAGTGTCCTTTTCCCCATGATAAGTACCACGTTTCCCTTTTCCATAACATGTTCCTCTAATCCAAAGTGACTTAGAGCCAGTATTCCAAAATGCTCACTCGCTACGCTCGCTCGTATTAAAAGTATAGCTTATTAAATAAATTTTCATTGTGAAATTTTGCAATCACAATGTAATTGCTATTGTTCGCTCGCTCACACAATATTCAAATCACATTACATGTACAAAATTGCAAAGCATGAAGCTAAAGTTGTATCTTGGATATGTCAAGAGAAAAACCATATACATGTTTACACACCCTCACCCCACACACTATATACATACATATATATATATATATATATATATATACTCCTTAAAGCTACTTAGACTATCTACATGATCTAAGTCATTGACTTTGCAAAGATTATCATCCTCCCCGTAGCCGTCGGGTTTAGCTCCGTAGCTAAAGCCCCCAAAATACCCAAATTTGGTCGGTTTCATCCCATCTAGTCCACAGGCACCTGGGAACGATTTTGTTACTGGGGGTGCTGTGAGCAAAAAAAAAAAAAAGGTCCTCAGCATTTTGGGGTCTCTTTTTAAGTCCAAAAATCTCTGACAAGCAAAACTACTTTTTAGCTACAGCACCCCCAGCACCCCCTACAGCACCCCCATCATCCTCAGCCTTCTAGGGGGTGAGCTGCGCACCCCCTCAAAAAATTCTGGGGATGCTGCACCCCCAGCACCCCCGGCTCCCAGGGGCCTGCTAGCCTATACACCAAATTTCGTTTTTTAAAAAAAATTAGTATGACTGTACATTACCAAAAATGAAAAAACTGACAAAATTTCTGCCGAGAAGGAGTTTTGAAACGCCCCTAAAAAATTAGGGTAATTTCTTTATGAAGATGATAGGACAAAATTTTGTCAGAAGGAAGAAGTATGGCATTAATTACCTTAACTTAATATAGAAACTGATCATGTTGATAGCTTCAGACCCCTTGAAAAAGCTATGAAAATAAATTTCATAAACATTCTGATACTCATAAACATGTTTATACAGTCTTATAGTCTTATTCAAGACTGCGATGGCTCAGTGTGCCTATCGCAGTGGTATTGTAACTTGAAGGACCCGGGTTCGAAACCAAGTGGATGCGTAGATGTGCCCTTCTGTAAGGCTTTAATCGTCATCACTAAGTCCCTTATTTATAAGCATACACATGCTTTCTTGCAGTCAGGTATTAAAAAATAAACCATCAAACCATCAAGACAGGGGCGGCGCTACAGGGGGGGGGCAGAGGGGGCGACCGCCCCCCCCTATGATTTTTCAAGTAGTGAAAAAAGAAAAAAAAAAAGAAGAAAAAAGAAGAAAAAAGAAGAAAAGGAGGAAGAAAAGGGAAGAAAAGGGAAGAAAGAAGAAAGAGGAGTATTAAAAAGAGAGGTCTTAAACATATAACTCTATATTACCCCTGTTATTTAATGGAGAAAAAATATGACGTCATCTTTAGGTCGTCTTGCCCCTCCTATCAAAATACCCTGGCGCCGCCCCTGCATCAAGATAAGATGTAAATGCAATGCAAAACCTGTATGATACGATATTCGGCCTCATTGCCACAGATTCTTGCACTAATAGACGTACTGTTTTGCCTCCTATCCAAAGACATTTTCATGAAAACAATTTAAAAAAAAAAGAATATTTCCCTGATATTTATCTGACGAAGTTTCAAAATTCCAGGAGCACTATTTCCAGTTTCCACCTATTTCCAGTTTCCATCTTTCCAATTTACACCGGGGCTACAGACTGAAAGAAAAAGATGGATTAAAAGAAAAGAAAAAGAAAAGGAGACATTTCTAAAATGCCACCATAGCCACCAATAATCCAGTGCATATTCTTTTGGGACAGAGATGTAAGAGATTGACTACTTTCTTTTGGGGTCAATGAAATTCCCTGATTTTATTTTTCACCCTGATTTGAGTGATTTTCTCAAATTCCCTGACCTTTTCCTGACTGGAAAAAGGGGAACTCATTTTCCAGGTTTTCACTGATTTCCAAGATAGCTGCGAACCCTGATCTCGCCATGGATAGCTTGAATGGGTACGTCACGGGGTGCTTGGATGGCATGGGCATCATCACAACCTTACTGCTCGGCTTGTTCGGAAGTATCATCATGTTCGTCATTATTCGACAAACCTTTGGTAAACGGTACAAACGTCCACCAGGACCTGTCAAAGTCCCATTCCCGCTCAATCTAATCGTTTGCTTGTTCTCAAAGGAGAGCCGAATGGATATGATCTCTTCAGCAAAACAAAGGTAAGATCAAATCGAATGTCAATTGAATAATTGTCAATTTTTGAACGTTTTTCGCATATACAGTCGGACGTACCATGCCTGTTGTACACGGGACGTCATTTGGATTGCGTCATTACTTAAGATACGCTGATATTATATCATACGTTATTATTATTAACGCCTATGTAGGAAATAAGTGTATGTGCCAGTAATTCAAAGCTTTATTTTTACTGTTCATTTTGCATTTACATTTAGTAAGATGTCACTCTGAAATAGTGTTTCAAAGAATTCACGAGTGGATGACACCATCCTACCTCAAGCAAATGACGCCTCGAGTGTAACGGGCTTTAAGAGAAATAAAAGGTCACCCAGTGATGCTCATGCAGGTCTAACTCCTTAATGCCGCAAACCATCAACCGACAGGCAGCGAGCAGTGGCGGCATCAGGATTTTTAAAGTGGGGGGGGGGGGGGGCAAATGGGGGGCAAAAGAAAATGTTGGGGGGGGGGCAAGGGCGGACAAAAATTTTTTTTGACACTTTTTGTAGTGAAAATGTACAGAATATTCGGCTATAAACCTACCCAGATATGAGGACATTTTGAGCATCTAGCTGAACTGCCCGATTATAAAGAGGTGTTAGTTATGTACTGCGAGCGAGCGAAGCAAGCGAGCAAAAATTTTGACATTTTTCGTAGTAAAAATGTACAGAAATTACATATTCGGCTATAAAACTACCCCAATATGCATGAGGACATTTGAGCATCTTGCTGCCCGATTATAAGGTGGTAGTTATTTATTGCGAACACTTTTTGTCGTGAAAATGTACAGAAATTATATTCGGCTATGAAACTACCCAGATATGAGGACATTTGAGCATCTTGCTGCTGCCCGATAATAAGGTGGTAGTTATACATTGCGAACGGGCAAAAATTTTGAAACTTTTTTTGGTGAAAATGTACAGAAATGATTATTTGGCTATAAAACTACCCCAATATGAGGACATTTGATCATCTCGCGGCCTGATTATGTGGTGGGAGTTATAGGCCTGTATTGCGAGCGAGCGAAGCGAGCGAGCAAAATTTTTGACACTATTATAGTGGAAATGTACATTATTCGGCTATAAAACTACCCAAATATGAGGATATTTACACGAGCTGAGCGAACAAATTTGCCCCATGCCCCCCCCCCCCCCCCCCCCACCTTGATGCCACCACTGCTTTCCAAGTTTCGGTTTTCTTTCTTTTTCCTTCTTTTCTCCATTCCTTTTTCACTTTTTTATTTCCTTTTCTTTTCTTTTTCATTTTCTACCCTTCTGACTGGGGGGGCAAATGCCCCCCCATGCCCCCCCCCCCCTTGGTGCCGCCACTGGCAGCGAGACCGACAGGCAGCGAGACCGACAGCTTCCGAGACCAACATTGCTGATATCGTAAAATATTTGAAAACTTTTCAGAATGCCTGCGAGACTGCGAGACCGACAGTCTCGTTGACCGTCGGTCTCGTGGACTGTCGTTCTTGTCTCTTGCTGCAAAGATTGACCAAGTCAGGAAAACTGCATGCAGATCTATCTGTTGCTGTCTACAAGAGTACATGTAGATGATCTCGACTTGTTCTGTGGTATCGCCCACCAAACATCCGATGAGATGTCTCATCGTTGATGGAGAAAACAAAGCAAGAAAATAACCCTCCCCATCTCCTCTACAAGCATGAACATGAAGAATGGAGATTCAAATCAAGACATAGTTTACTCCACTCCATACTGGCACAACCCATATTCTAAGAATGACCCTGTGGACCAATTGCGTTCAGGCAACGCCTTCAGTCCAAACGAATCTCTACAATCAGGTTTGAATGCGGCGTAGCTCATCTGGTCTTGTCTAAATCGCCCCAGGATAGGAATTGGACCGTGCAAAGTCCTTATAGAGAATATGGCCTAGAATGATGGACAAACTGTGGGGGAATGTTGGGAGGAACGGACGATGCAACACCTTTGGTCTGATTTTGTTATAAAGAGATACTCTGTGTAATTGTAACAGTAAATAATTTGTGGTATATATTTCAGTAGATAAACAACGTATAGGCCTAAGCCTATTGATCATTTCGGAATTTAATGAAACCAGTCTCGTTGGTCTTATCAATGTACAGGTACGGCGACCTCGTCAGTATTGACATCGATGGTCAGCCGAAGATTCTTGTCGGGTCTCCGGAACTAGTTCGGGAACTCTTCATTAAACATAGCGACGTCACATCGAGTAGACCCGAAGCAATACGATTAAAAATGATGATCAACTATACAGGTGAGATGGAATGCCTGTCCGTCCTCGAGGTTTAACATAATTTTTATGTTGTGACCGATTCCACATCCGAGAGGGATAAAAAGAAATAGTGTACGACTTCTGTGATGATGCTTGTATAGGCCTGTAGGAATGAACTTGTAATGATCGCTCCATCGTTTTTGCCTTTGTCCTTTTTAAAAAACAATTTACTGGAACTGATAATAGGATGTAATTGATCTGTCTGCATTGGTTTTTAGTGTGGATTTCAGAATAGTTATCTAATTTTCAATTTTTAACATTTATCAAATGCAATACATTTTCTGTGCGTTTACATTAGCAGTGGACTTGATTCCTGAAGATTCTAACTTGAAATCCAGGTCACTCTTGTGCCCATTGTAAAAACATTCACCGTAATTTGCGTGCATTGTGAAGCATAACTTTGCATTCTAAAAAAAAATAAAAAATAACAAATGAACACACAGTAATATCCACCTCGTATTTTCAAACTGTAGGGGGTCTGATATTCGGGGAATCATGGCAGGCGCTTCGAAGGTTTAGCCTCTCGGCTTTGCGAAGCTTCGGCATGGGAAAACGTAGCATAGCAGCGAAGATTACTGAAGAGGCAAGGGCGTTCACAGATGAACTATGGGAGAGCCAGACTTCAAAGGGCGTGAACCCTGGTGATCTACTAAACAAAGCGGTTTCAAATGTAATTTGTTCAATCACGTTTGGGAAGAGATTTGAATACAGGTAACCATTGCTTTAAACTAAAGGCCTATAAACAATTGATCTATCTGCATTGGTTTTCATTGTGGCGTATCCAGCTTAGGGTTAAGAAAAAAATCCTGGGTACGCCCTTTGGATACGCCACTGATGAATGAGTAAAACTTACATGTAAGCGTAGGAAATGTGAATTAAAAAAATCGCTCAACATACGAGAAAACCACCGCCACAAAGGGGGGGGGGGGGGGGGAGATACTAGTAAACTATAACTTTTTTAAGGCAATAAAGAAATTATATGACACGATTGTGAACAGAACAATGTAGGATCTCATTAAGTTATTTCCATCAAATTTTTTACAAATTCCGGATGACCAAGAAGATGACAAACTCTAATGATAGTACATTACTTTATCAGTAATTCTCATTATGACAAGTTGTAAATGAAAAATTATTTTGTTATGGGTGTAGAATAATCAGCATATGTCGATGTATCATCATGTACTGGGTAAGCAAATGGTTAGCACCTACAACCCCACTTGAATTTGCTATCTCCCTTCACCATGATGAAAACTAAACTATTTATGGCAGTGGGTTAGAACTTCCTTTTCTTCTTCTTTTCATTCAGCGACCCCGACTACATTCTACAGGTAGAAAACATCAAGAAACTGATGGCAGGTGGTAGTATACCGGCTGTGTTGCGTATAATTGCCCAACGGTTTCCAACAACTTTACTAACTCTCTTGTCCACGAAAGGGCAAGTCCGTGCACAGAGCCTCAAAGACTTCATCATCCGACAGGTGAACGAGCACGACAGAACCTTTGACGGCGACGACATCAGAGACATAGTAGACGCTTTCCTCGCAGAATATCGACGCCTGCAGGAGAACGGCCAGCAGGACTATTACATTCGCAAAGAAGACATCTGGATGTCTGTATGGGACTTATTCATTGCGGGGACCGAGACAACGGCATCAGCGTTGGCATGGTTCTTTCTCTTCATGGCTGGTCAAATGGACGTACAAGAACAAGTAAGCACCAATAATAGTGAAAACAATTTCTCTCTTAGCTATAGAACTGACGGTAGGCTAAGCTACGTACGATTCAATTTTCAGAGCCATAGTATTCTTTAAGAAGTACCCTTTGGTTATCCTTTGGTATGTCTTATAAAAGTGACTGTATACAGCCGATAATTCAAATGAATTATAAAGTGGGTTTTACTTCAAATAGATATCTTATTTTGCGGTTGTTAACACCGATTTAACCCTTTAAAATTTACATTTACCGTCCTCCTGTAATCATTATGCAGGTCATCAAGGAAATTGATACTGTGATAGGGCAAGAGAGGGCGCCTGTCTACGACGACAGGAAGAACATGCCGTACACCGAAGCGACCCTGACAGAGGTCCTCCGATACAGACCTGTTGGTCCGTTTGCTCTACCGCATGTCACCGACGAAACTATACACGTGCGGGAATACGTGATTCCAAAAGGCTCCACGATCTTGGCCAACATTCTAGGAATACATCATGACCCAGAACTTTTTCCGGAACCGAGCAAGTTTGACCCGAATCGTTTTTTGAGTGATGACCAACAGACTTTCGTCAAGAATGACGCTTTTCTAGCGTTTAGCCTAGGTCTGGATTAAACTATTTCAAGTTCATGACCATAGTTCCACAAAAACTGTAATATGTATGTTAACCTTGACCATTCAAAGAAATCCTGATACATTTATGGATCTCATTTGCTTCCAGAAACCGTTCCAAATATCTACTTCACTAAATAAAAGAATTAACGTACTACTCTAATAGTTCTTTGAAAACTATTTCCCGCTCTTTCTAGGAGCTAGCATGTAGACAGATGTAGGCACAAAGGCAAACGCTAGGACTGGGATTATTCTAAATCTCTGTTTTAATTAAATAATACACGATTACCAAATAGAGATTGCTTACATGTTGCTGAATGAAATAGAAAGGTCGACATTTATAAGTGCTTCTAATGATAGACAGATATCCTACAGAGTTAAAAGATTTCAAATGGGAGCTTGGGATGGGGGGGGGGGCACTTTGACGGGGCATTTTTAATTTCTAAACCGGCCCTACATGGAAGTGTCTTTCAAAAAAAAGGGTGTTTCAGCATAAGTCATTTTTCTTCGGCAAGTTTTCAGGAAAGTGGATACCAGATGAGAACTACAAGCATTCTTTTACATCTATGTTTAGTTATAGGTTTATAGTTTGTGATATCTATTCACATAATTAATAATGCAATGATATTTGTTATATATTTCGAATCGTGCAGGTCGCCGAAGCTGCCTTGGTGAGCAACTAGCCAAGATGGAATTTTTTCTCTTCGCGACATCTGTTCTTCAACGATTTAAAATCATGCTACCTGCGGGGGCTACACCGGACTATAGCATCGGCCATCGACTGATGACGCTGCTTCCCTCTGATTTTCACATTCATCTAGATAAACGCTGACTTGAGGTCATTAAATAAGTGTCGTCCTTTACCAGGATGTTGTTACGGGATAGCAGGGGCGATTACCCCTTTAAACATGCCCCTAACCCCCCCCCCCCAACAAAAAAAAAAAGAAAGAAAGAAAGAAAGAATTTTTTTTTTAAATGAATGTTTCCTTTTTGTTACGATTTTTTTTGTTGCTAGTCAGTGATTTTTGCTTGTCATAGATTTTTTTTAAAGACTTGTGCTGTGCCTGTTCTTTGCAATAATCTCTATTTAAATTAATTTGATGTCTTAACACAGCTCTTAACTTCATTTTAGATATTCTGATTTCACGCATTCCATAAATCACAATTTATCAACAGTCGAACAAGAGGAGGCGAGGTGGTAGTGGGCGGGGGGGGGGGGGGGGGGGGACTTTGAGCCCTCAACCTTGCCCTCGTCTGAACCACGTACATTAAAGGGACCGAAAAGTCGCCAATTGTGGTGTTTTGGAGCTTGGCCCGGCTCGGGTAATATTCAGGAATCTCCGTACATCTTCGGTAAACGAGCACGCAATTACAGTGATACGCATTCGACCGAAGAAAGACGAACTGAACAACCCAACTGACAAACTACCCCACCCTTGTTCGCTGCTCCAATATTGTTGTTATGCACGGCCTTGCAATAGGGGCAAGCAAATGAAACTGAACGTACATGGATATCGAATGGTGGCTCCCTTTAAATTTGTTGGAATATTACAAAGCCCGTCTCACGTGAGGCGTTCTTTCACTAGCTAGCGTTGATCCTGCCATCTATTGTTCAAGCAATCTCATTCACTGCAGTAAGCAGTGAACAATATGCCGGACGGGTGCGATTGACCTCGCTAGCATATGAAGACATGCGTTCTTTTCGCATCCACTTGTCTCACCAAATGGATGCGGCCAAACGATTGGCTTCGTATATGCTGGCGAGGCCAATCCCACCCGTCGGGCCTACTGTTCACTGCTTACTGCAGCATGAACTCTATTAAACTGAACAATACATGTAGTTGGCAGGACCGACGCTAGTGAAAAAATTTGATTTTTTTTTAAAATCTCATTGAAATGTCTAAGGAAAGTAAGGACTCGACATCTTAATGATTCAACGATACATTATTGGTCCTTGGTGATTAAGATTATTGTACTCTACGATATACAATGATACTTATGTTTAGAAATAGATTTGTAACAAAACCTATGTTGGCATCAACAAAACCATAGTGTAAATTTCTATGTAACCGTATGCGAGTCAGCTCATTGGAATTCATCCCAAGTCGGTCCCTAATTAGCACGGAAATGTGTGTATCTTTAATTTTCTTAATTGAAGACCAAACTGAAGTACAATTAGCACATAGATCTGTGATTTCTGATTTATATGCGCACCTCCATTTTTTTTTTCTTTATTTCTGTTTGTGGTCCCTATTTTCTTCTTTTTTCTTCTGTTGTTGAAATCACTGTATTGTCAACGTTTCTGTTTATTGCCATATGCATATTTGCTTTAAAATAGCCAGATTTATCTTTTTGTCACGTATAAGGCTAGCAATAATTTGTTGTCAGATAATTTGCAATCGTGCAATAGAAAACAAAACAAAATCAGACAGAAATAGATAAATAAAAGAATCAAACCAAAACCCAATTCGTACTACAAAGGCGGCTTATGTACATATTTGTATGTGGATTATACTCATCAAATTAGTGGTTGTCGCCTACATAAAAATAAAACACATGAAAGTTATCTTTTGTAATTGAATCATTAGAATTATAGGAATACATTTAAATACTTTTCATAGACGAATCACAATAGCAAAGGAGTCATTTAGCGGAAAAGTTTTAGTGAGCCGAAACCTAAAAATGACCGCTAAAATTCAGATACTGAAATGCTAATGATTTGGAGAGTTTGAATACATTCATGGACATGATGGAAGCAGGGCTGCTGTCTTTTAAGAATCATATTGAAAATACAACAACAATTTGTTAGTCATAGAATGAGAGAGAAGACACAGAGTCAGACTGAGGGAGACGGTTCATAACAGAAATACTGTTCAACATAATGCAAATCACCAGGAATCGAAGTACTCAATTCAGTTCAAAGTAAGATTTATTTTCTACCAGTATTTTTTTCATCAAATTTTTACAAAAAACTCAATAATATTTTGATGTATACAGAGTAGCATAAACACAATTCAAGAACATTATTCATTAATACAGGAAAGGTGGTGTATAATACAAATCCATTTAAGCATGTTAAGCAGTAGATTGTGTCGGGAATTAACGCCCGAGTATACAATACAATATGGGAAGAGATGATTCTCCAGTATGTGTAAAAGAAGCAAGCTACAAGCAAAAGTAATTCATTTTATTCAAACGAGGGGATGGACCAACAACCTCCCGTGTCCTCAGTTTGCCCCGTCCCATTTTAAAAATTCCGGTGCCGCCATGACCTGTATCTTTTTTAAAAACAAAACATACTGAACAGATAATATATCGGATACAGCAGTTAATGTCATTGCTCGTCTATCACCCCTTTCTCAGATTTCCTGAAAACTAGTGATTTCATCTGAGGTCAAATGCCTGGGTGATTTGATTAGATGAAATCAGTACAAAGTTCAACGGAAGTGGTTTATATCCCTCTTACATAGTAACCATGGAAAAACAGTACATGTATTTTCGTTTGTGATAGTATGAATTATCGGTATCAAAAACAAACAGAACTATTAATTCTTACAATTTTTATTTGTCACGCTCATGTCATCATAATCACAGTTAAGTTCCAAATAACAGAAACTTATAGGCTAAATTACTTTGAGTGGAGACAATATTCACGATACATGTACGTTGAAAACTTTTCACATAATTCTAAGAATTATTTTATTTTCATGAGATACGTTTTAATAAATATTAACAGCAAACATAAAATAGATGCATTTCAAACGAAAATTAAAGGGATCTATGTAATCAAGGCGCAAGTCTCGAAGAAATAAACCAGAGGAAGCAATATTTCTTTGTATCCCCCTGCCACACACACACACAAAAGAAATGTGTCTTTAAAAAGAAAAAAAGAGATGCTTGTCTTTCCCAGCGCCTGTTTATTCATTAATTCATTGCAACTATATTCATACAAAAGGAATTCAAAAAATGGTGGACATATATTTTGTACAATAAAACTATATAAACTGACACCTAAAATATATAAATATGAGAATATAACATTCAAAACACGATTGTGCTTACAATACTAATCATACCAAACAATTATACAAAACATTATTAAAAATAACAACAATAATCATATTTATGAAACATACCTCTTCTTCATCTTGAGAATAATGTCCCTTCTAACCCTAATACACGTATATTCACAGTTCAGTGGGAAAAGAGGCGTATCCAGTAATTGATAAACGGGGCGGAGGAATCCCCTCGGGGGGTGAGGGTGTCGGAATGAACTTCGGTTATCAATGGCTGCCCTGTGTCCCGTACAGACCAACTGCATTATTTTATTTTGCTTTCTGTGCCTTCAGAGGTAGGGGGCACGTCGGATCCATCCTATGCTGGATACGCCACCGCTATGTCCCAGGAGCTACTTCAGACTATAAGTCTATGGAGGGAGCAAACCCTTGGCCTGCAAGGTCGGTAAAAGCTTCGCGACAGCGTGCTCTATTGCCCCCTGACGGCTGGAATAGTGCCTATCTTTCACGCTGGTGCCGCTGGCTACGTCCCATGCGGTTCCATCATAGACCCATTTGAACTTGTGTATTCTGCCCTCTGCCTTGTATACTATGGTTCGTCCATGGAGCTCAAACTAGGAAATAAAACAAACAAACATCCGGGTAAATATGATGTCAGTCGACGGAAATTGGCAACATAATTATGGTTCTTTCAAAAAGGTCAATTTTCCTATCAAAAGCTACATGGCAATTTTTAATTTTAGTTTGTAAAGTCCAAGAGAATTTAATCGCATTGGCAAACTGTTGACAAGTTTCGAACCAGAAGGACTTGTAATCTTCATTTTATTCATCCCCTCGTTATCCAGGGTTTAGATTTGTTTTGAATAAACAGTTACATAAAATGGAAGTCAAAATGACTACAATAACATTTATAACTACGTCATGATAACGTAATGGTTATAAAATGATATAACGGATTAGGCGTGGAGGGAGGACCTGGTAAATGTACTGATTTTGTAGACCCCATGAAGATAAACTGAAATCGATGTAACTTAATATTAACATTTTAGACTTTTTTTGGGATTGCTTGCCTCCCTAACAAAAAAAAAACCAAAAAAAAAACAACAACAACAACAACAACAAAAGTGGAAAACATAACAAAAAGCCATTTAGTTGACCAAGTTTCATGTTTCATAATTCTAACTTCATTTCAGACCAATTTAAAGACCTACATTATTTTGGTAAAACTTGACGTAAAAAGTCATTATTTCCATTACTTGGCGTCGTATACAGAGCATTAATTTTGTTGTTCCTATGATTTTTTTTTTTTAATGCATGCAAATTCACAGGATAAAAAAAAAATCAATACGGGATCATTTTGAGCCAAATTTGAGGCAACGATATTTGGGCCAAACTTTTAGCACAAAAAATATCGAATTTCATGTGGTGTATGATGACTAAAATCAAAAATGAAAACGACATTTGTAATTTCTTTTAGTTATTTTAAGTAAGAAAAACAACTGACAAAACAAAACTCAACTAACCTGTCCGCTTTCGTTGACAAAAGTCTTGACAATCTGGGGAATATCTAGCCCAGCCATTGCTGATGTGATTGCTATAATTATTATTGAGAGAAGTACAAGATCAAACTTAAATGACTTGTAGACAATATATTCTATCGATACAAGAGCAACACCAACCTCTTAGCGAACAATACGTAAACTCATCTGGGGTAACATCTGAGGTAAAAACAGAACCCAAATTTTGACAACGCAGTCAAGCCCAAATTGTAAAGAAAGGAGATTTACCATCCATCGAAAGATTTGAGTAAAATACATGTACTTCTAGCAACAGCCAACGAGGGGCAGCTACCTTTCAAAGAATCACATATCTGAAACAATGATCATGATTGTTGCGATTGATCGTAGCTCGTTGGGCAAGGGGCTTTTTCTGTACCCCTACCTTTTATTCAGACAATCTTACAAAATCTGTAAATGAGCGACTCCGTGTAAAGGCTTGTTGTACGGTACATTTTTAAGGGGCTTTTACTAAACAGTCGGGTCGCGGCGTGGTGCGGCGCGGCTCGCTGGGTAGAAATTTCCCAACATTTCTAAGGGATTTTATGTACGGTATCTTTTTTTTTCTTCTGAGCAGCAAAACAAAAAGTGAATTCCCACCCACCCCCCCCCCCCCCGAACATTTCCCCCGAAAATGCGGCACCCTAATCTCCAAAAACAATAGTAGATCTAGAAATAAGCTGCCCGAATATGAAGTGGTGGTTGCCCGAATATCGGAACTTTGAAAATCCTTGGGGGAGGGGGTGGGGGATGCAACCTATTGCCGAAGGGGGACGCCTTTTGCCCGAATATTAACTTTCCAGTGTCTCAGCAAAACAATTGGCAGGATTTTCCTTCTTTTTCTTTCTTTCCCTTTTCCATTCCTTCTTTTCTTTTTATTTTTGTTTTCCTTTCCTTTCCCTTTTCTTTTTTTTTTCTTTTTTCTTCTCCTTTCTCTTTTCTCCTTTTCCCTTCCCTCTTTCCTCTCCCTTTTTTTCACCCTCCTTTTTTTTTTTTTTTTTTTGCCGACAGAGGTGGCGCATTTGCCGACGGCAATTTTGAGTGGGGGGGGGGGGGTGACATCCCCCACACCCACCTAGCGACGCCCTTGTTTTTACTTCTTATTAAAATGTTCCCACTTAAAAGGCCAAGTCCACACTAATATCAAGTTGATTTGAATAAATAGAGTAAAATTAAACAAGCATAACAGTGAAAATTTTATTGAAATCAGATGTAAAAAAAGAAAGTTACGGCATTTTGAAGTTTTGCATTATTTTTTTGAAACAGTGATATGCATAACATGGGCGGTATGCAAATGAGTGAACCGATGATGTCACACACTCACTTTTCCTTATGTATTTTATTATATGAAATATATATTTCAATTTTTTGCTTCAATAATGTACAACATGGTTTGACTCCTTATGGAACATGTAAAATCATCATTAGTATAACTTATTTTGATACAAGGGAGAGATTCTTTATTATCAGATCCATAAAAATTTAAATATTTGAAATTTCATATAATAAAATACATAAGGAAAGGTGAGTGTGTGACATCATCGGTTCACTCATTTGCATACCGCCCATGTTATGCATATCACTGTTTCATGAAATAATGCAAAATTTCAAAATGCCGTAACTTTCCTATTTACATCTGATTTCAATGAAATTTTTCACTGTTATGCTTGTTTAATTTTACTCTATTTATTCAAATCAACTTGATATTATTGTGGACTTGGCCTTTAAATGATCCCAGATTAAGAATGTTCTCTAACTTAACATGATCTTAACTGATCTTCAAAACCTAAATGAAGGAGAGAAATTTAATTTAAACTAATTATGTTAAATAACGAAACAGACATAAACACAATAATAATCATAGGAATAAGCGAAATATATGACATACGATCAAACCTGCTGAAAAGCAATAAATCATAAAATCAACATAATGCCCCCCCCCCCCCGGGATGCACAACCAAATCTCTGTTGCGTTTCCAGCGAGAGCAGCAAATGACTCCATTTCCCCCCATTTCCTATAATGATTATTCAGTGTTCCTTTCTGCTCAGCTGTTTTTCTTGTTCACTTTCTACTACTCGTGTCATAATATCTTGTGACGTCCCATTCATTTTACTGCTAGTAAACAAGGACGTCGCTATAATTGCCATCGGCAGATGCGCCACCACTATCTGCAATAAAAACAACAAGGAGGGTGAAAAAAGGGAGAGGGGAGAGGAAAGGGAAAAGGAAAAAAGAGAAAGGAGAAGAAAAAAGAAGAAAAATAAAAGAAAGGGGAAAGGAAAGGAAGACAAAAGTAGAAAAAAAAGAAAGAATGGAAAAGGGAAGGAAAGAAAAAAAAAGGGAAAAATAGCTGGCAAATTGTTTTGCTCGCGAGCGACACTGGAAAGTTATCATTCAGGCAAAAGGCGTCCCCTTTCGCCCCCTCCCCCCTCCCGAGGATTTTCAAAGTTCCGATATTCGGGCAACCACCACTCCATATTCGTGCAGCTTATTTCTATGTATGTTTTTGGAGATTAGGGTGAAAGTTTTGAAGAAAAAAAATCCATGCATAAAATTCCTGAAGAATGCTCCGGAAAAAAAAAAAAAAACTTTTTTTTTTTTTTTTTTTTTTTTTTTGCTGCTCAAAGAAAAGTAAGGTACCTTATTTAAAATTCCTTACAGATGTTGGAAAATTTCTACCCAGCAAGCCGCGCCGCGCCACGCAGCGACCCGACTGTTTAGTAAAAGCCCATTTTAGGTCTATATAGCCATTATACAGTGATAATTGAAGACAAAAAAAATAATAGTCAACGGTCGTTTTATTTAGAGAACAACAAAAGACGAAATTAGTACACGGTCGTAAAGGAGACATTTTGGCCCAAAGGGTTGGCATATGAAAAATATGAAACAAAAATATGATGGCTGCATCACAACAATTTATGACAATACAACATTAACTTATGCATTCAATGTCAAGAAAAAAAAAACCCTTACCTTCTAGTGATGAATTTACAGATGCACCTCAGAAGATATACTTTCTGTCAAACAAAGCAATTCTTCCTCTAATAATAGTGTCCGAAATCAGAGGTAGTGGCTATTTATGTGATTTATTTCGTTCGTGGTTGTGTAATGATGGACAGAAATTGCGTAGACCTGCGCGTTCTGTTGGAGAATTCATCACAATGGTGTCATGGGGAATTCCCGGCTTACAACGTGTCATACACAGGAATTTCACAATGAATTCTAGGCCGGGTTAGGCTATCATAATATACCAGAGAGCTGATCGAGAGAGAAGCCTGATCATACAATGGTACCGATAAGAATTGACAATGAGCAAAAACCAAACTGTGGACCGAGACATCGCACCCGAAAATTGGGGCAAGTTCCAAATATAAACCACACTACTTCCCGGTTTTTTAAAGCAGTACTTTATAAAAGTAATCGTTCTTTTCATATACGGTTTTAATTACATATATTTTGTTTTTGTTTTTGTTTTTAATGTCAGTATGTTTGAATATCAGTTGCAAAAAGAAAAATGGTGGGGGAGGGGGCTAATTTGATTTCAGCGTCGTTTACACGTAGCTTAACCCTACTAAATTTCTGAGCCATCGAGGTATTATCAAAATAATATTAAGGATTCTAGTTGAATGCATAAAGCGCCGTTCCGTAAAAGTGTTGACTACTATCACTACCTTTGGATTTATATATAGCCGAGCTTATTATAAGGCGTTTAAGCATTGGCGATGGATATCTTTCTACCAGGTCCTAAAGCTATATCTTATATCACGTTATCCACGTTATCTGGAATATTTCATTCCGATTTTGGCATTATTCATTCATAATATTGGTGACAGATTTAACTGAACTGACCGATGACAGTATAACTGTTGACAATTCACAGGTATTGACAATTCAACTGCAGTGGCATTTCTCGTCGGGGTAACCTCGCTAGTCATAAGGACCGCTATTCATAAGGACCACTTATTCATAAGGACCGCTATCCATAACGCGTGACTAAATGAATAACAGTTTTATATGAATAGTGTTCCTTCTAATTAGCGATCAAACCATAGACAAATTACCTCGCTATTCATAAGGACCTCCATTCATAAGGATCACTATTCATAACTATTCATAAGGACCACTATTCATAACGCGTGTTAAATGAATAGCAATTTCCTATTAATAGCGGTCTTTATCAATAGCAAGCGGACCCGTTTCTGGTCCATATATAACTATCCACGTATACCACAGTGACTTTCAAGTCGTGGCTACGGATTAGGTAGCTATGACGTCATGTTTAAAAGAACACAGGGATTCCCACGGGATTCCCAACACATACCATTAGTTTTAGACTTTCTCTGATGCAAAATTACTGGTTATTATACTTTAATGTAGGGATTTAGGAGCCATTACGACGTCATAGTTTGAATCTCAGAACTTGGGATTCCCACGTACCGCGAACTCTCATTCATTCTGTCATGCCTGGCATTTTGAATGCAAATAATGGTTTTTGTATATCAATGTTGAACTCTTATAGCCCACTGTATGCAATTCAAGCATGCCCGAATTTGTGTATCGTTACAAAGAGATCGGTTATAAAATACGAGAGAGAGAGAAAAAAGAGGTCAGATTTTCTGATCAAAAGTGGTCTAGAAAAACACAATGTACGTTCTACAGTGACTCGTTTTGTCATAGCTCTGAGCATAACTGTAATCAGTAATATTGTCGGAAATTTCCTGATTATACTGATCGATATTTCTTTTCTTTGATGCCCCCTAATTATAAATGTACAACTCGTGCCGCCAGGTAATAAATCTTAAAATAGTGAATACCATAATTATGACAGAAATCTTTACCAGCTTCTGATCAGCTCCAAAATATACGTATGTTGAATTTAAAAAAAAAAGGCCCCAAAAGGGTTACGGTAAGCATATGGTTGATGCTAAATGAATGAATTGCCTTTGAAATTAGTACTCCTCCAGTTAGTGATGATGTCTATTAATTTTTAGTTACTCTTACGCTGGTATGCCTTGACTAGATTTCCGGCGTTATTCTAATAATAAAACTGAATAAATATTTCCTGCCTTATAGTAGAATTCTTCCTTAAAACCTTCTAGGATATTTTTTTCTCACCAATAAGCTAGTTTGAATGTTCATAGACAACCACTTTCATGACTATATGTCAAAATTATAAACATATAGTACCTTTGATCCAGTACACTCTTTAAAAAGTTGGGCAAAAAAATGCCCAATTTTTAACCAACACTGGGCAACATACTGTCCACACAACTTTTGGTTAAAATTTGCCCAACTGATGTTGGGCAATCCATTTACTATGTTGTTGGGCAAATTAAATTGCCCATCAGTTGGTGACCCATTAGATTTTACCCAACTCTACAATTGCCCAACTGTTGGTTATATTCTCAGTTGGGTAATTATTGCCCAACCAATCTTACCCAATAAGATTGCCCAACCCTCTATTTGTTCAGCTGTTTGGTAACAAATATCATGTGGTTGGGCAAATTCAGCTGCCCAATTTATTGTTTCCTTTTTCCTCCAACCTAGGTAAAAAAAAAAAAAAATGAAATCTGCTTGTTACATCCTTCTGGGTCTTAACCTAATCAATCCTAACCTATCCTATTTTAAGCTATCCTATCCTATATCTTAACCTATCCTACCCTAGTCCTATCCTATGCAGTTAGAGCAAACTAGTGCAAGCTCTTATATACCCCTTATATTTTTTTATGCATTCGGTGACAGTTAGTAAATCGGGCCACCCCAAACCATACGCTACTAAAAATTCATGAATATTCATAAGTGTTTTCCCCAATATTGGGTAAAAATATTTACCACAAGTTGGGCAAAAGCGAATTTCTAACCAACCATCAGTTACCCAACAAAATTTACCCAACTGGCAAAGGTAATGTGACAAAATGCAACTACAGGGCAACAAGTACCCAACCCATAATTACCAAATACTGTTGGTAAATATATGCCCAATATTTAGGTAAAAAGTATTGACCAATATTGGTTACACCACTCAAGTGTCCAGTTGGTTAATAATAGCCCAGAATTGGAAATATTTTTAACCAACCAGCAGTTACCCAACTAAATTTACCCAACATTTTAAGAGTGTACATTACACTATTTTTGTGAAATGCAATCCCTGGTTATACAGTGAGTGTTTGGTGTCATTCAGTTCAATTCTATTCAGAGTTTTTATTTCCATGCAGACATACATTAAAAATCAAAAATAAATATACAGAGCAGTATTTGAGACATACAAATATTGATAACAGGCAATAAAACAGTAACATCGGTACATATATAAAACGGTTGACAATTCACATTGACAATATATGAAAAACACATTTAAATATGGAAATTATTTACTTCACTCTCGCGGTTGGGTTTCTTCTCGATCATAGCCCGCCAGTTGCAAGTCTGTATCACTTTCTACGTATTTGTGACGGGGAAAACCCACTAGGGTTTGGGAAAGGGGGAATCCCCGATGAGCTCATAGCCTTGGTTCATGGCCACCCAGTGTGTGACGCATCTGCTGACACGAGCACAAGTTCTTCTCAAGAGGTTATACATAGACTCTCGACGGGAAAATCTGATCTCATATTTCATCAACATAGTGATGACAGTGGAGATTGAGTACACCATCGTTTGTTTCTTAATCAGTCATCGCGGTCCTGTATGTCTGAAATCGGAATTCGATAGAGCTTGGTAAATGATACGATGTCGTTCTTAAAGGGCTTAGTGAACATCATCGATGTTATCGACAAGGCAACTAACGAAGAATTCGAGGTAGGAGACAAAGTTATCTTTCCCTTTTTATTATATTTCAGGACTGAAAAAGAAGCATGATTTACAGAATCTTCAGTAATTGTTAAAGCATAAACTCGGCCATAGCTGCTTAATGTAAATGTCAATATACATGCAGAATAACCAACCAAACAAAAATCGCATGTTTTTTAGCATTTAGTATTTTAGGAACAATATAGCATTGCTAATGCGTTAGGCCCTGCTTAAACTCGCAATGGTTTGTATTAATCCATTGTGAACAGCGGGGATGTGTTCGTAATAAATTCCTGTGTTCAAATAATAACAGGGAATGTACTGTAATTACGACAGCAGTAGCGATCCGCGACTCCTGGATTGCTTTCTATCTGTGCACGTATATGAGATATTGGAGAGAGCGACATTAATTTTTTGGTGAGGGAGGGAAAAATGAGAGAAAGCTGGATGTAGGTTGGGGAGGGTTAGAACGAAGAAGAAATAGAGAGAGAGAGAGAGAGAGAGAGATGAAAAAAGGGAATGGTGTATAAACTCTTAGGTTTCTTTGTTTATATTTTGGCACGATTGATTTTCAATCAGTGATAGAAAAGTATCTTTACGGCCATGGTCATGATGGATGAATTACAAAAAAAAAGTTCTTTAGATCTATTCGCTGTAATTATAATAGATTGACAAAATTGTCTTTGATATTTTCCTTCTTCATTTGAAAAAAGAGGGAACGGTGAAGGGAAATTCATTTTCTTCACATGTAGTTTGTCTGCTCCTCCTTTCTTTCTCCGTATCTGTCGATGGGATGCCCCTTGCCCCTATCGCTATGCCAGTGCTTATCAGGTCTGTGGTTTGGCAGAAATACACGTACAAAGAAGTGGATATTCCACTGGTGTGTGAATACAAACAAGCGGATATTCCACTGGTTTGTGAATACAAAGGCATGTTCGTTTTCTTGAATCATGTGAATTGTGCATTTACATTCTTCAAGTAGAAGTTTATGTCTTTATTCAAGGAATGCACGATGTTAACAAAGGAAATAATCAAACATGATTTTAAACAGACTGACATTAGGCTATGCCCAATTTATCTGTAACATTTTGTTTATGTTCATTTCTGTATGTTCCCTTTGATAAGGCATTAATCCTCATTACCAAGTTCCTCGGAGGGGACTTAAAGTCGTCGGTCCCTGGTTGCTTACTTACAAGCATACACGTGCTTTTCTAGCAGTCAGGAAAAAAATAAATCGTTATCAGCAAATAGGTTACTGATACACGTATTTGGAAGCCATGAATCCACATTTGCCCCCCGGGGGGGGGGCACTCACGTATATTGGTGGTACGGGGACGTGCCGCTTTGATGACCCCCCGGGGGGGGGGCACTCGAATTATATTTTGACGGGGGTGTGCCTCACGAATCCCCGAAAAGGGGGTCTAAGGAACTGACTTCAAGGTGTAAAATACGGGGTCTTGGGAACTATGATCTATTGGGCAGAGTGAAAAACAGGGTCTAGGGAACTACAAAACTAACCGGGGGGCCGCGCCGGGGGCCGTGCCCGCGCCGTGTAGCGCTAGTAGCTAGCTAGCTGGAGTAGTTTTCAAGGCTCGCGCGACGAAAGGGCCTAGGGCGCGAGACCAGGTCGAGCGACCACTGCCTCCGCCACGCTCCCGGCCGCATGCGAACGGATATGTTTCATAACGGGGGTCTTCAGAGCGGGGCTGAGCGGCTCCTGAGCGGAACTGAGTATCTAGAGAACGGAAATCGGGGTCTGAAAAAGGGGGTCATCAAAGCGGCACGTCCCCGTACCACCAATATACGTGAGTGCCCCCCCCCCCGGGGATGACCCCCTTTTTCAGACCCTGATTTCCGTTCTCTAGATACTCAGTTCCGCTCAGGAGCCGCTCAGCCCCGCTCTGAAGACCCCCGTTATGAAACATATCCTTTCGCATGTGGCCGGGAGCGTGGCGGAGGCAGTGGTCACTCGACCTGGTCTCGCGCCCTACTCCCTTTCGTCGCGCGAGCCTTGAAAACTGCTCCAGCTAGCTAGCTCCTAGCGCTACAAGACCCCCTATTTTCACTCGGCCGGTTAGTTTTGTAGTTCCCTAGACCCTGTTTTTCACTCTGCCCAATAGATCATAGTTCCCAAGACCCCATATTTTACACCTTGAAGTCAGTTCCTTAGACCCCCTTTTCGGGGATTCGTGAGGCACACCCCCGTCAAAATATAATTCGAGTGCCCCCCCCGGGCATTTGCCACTCTCGACCAAGGTGTAGAAGTGGGTACCAATAAGTGATTATTCGTTTAAGGCACAATGTTCCACGACAGCTGGAGCTTACGCCAGGATAATGTTCCAAAGAAGCATCATGAAGGAGTTGTTTCAGTGTGTGATGTGTGATCATTGCTACTCCTTCCCCCCCCCCCCAAAATAAAAATAAAAAATTGTTCCAAATCCGGCTTGAAGGTAACGAGAGGAGGTCGACGATTCAAGATCCTGGTTGAGGGTCGCTTCCATCACCCCAAAGAGCCCTGGGTGTATGACGTCACAGCCACCGACATGATCACGGGGACGTCGGAGAAAGAGAAACACTTTGACAGGAAGGAAGACGGTGTGAACAAGGCCATCAACGCCGTCATGAACGCCATGAGAGGGAAGGGTTTGATGGGGAATGATACGACTGGGGATCGGGAAGAGACGGCAATGACAGCGCAGACTCCTGTTTATGCACTCGCCTCGTACAACCAAGGCAGAAAGGAACACATCAATCGTAAGTCTTTTTATATATATATATATATAATTTTCTTCGAGGGCTCTTCCATGCAAATTGAAAATTTCACGCTATTTTTGTTTACTTTCAAAAGAATATTTGGATCTCTGATGTGACCTTAGTTACGGTATTTCCCCTGACTGTAATCTTTTATTCAAAAAAAATGTAGAAGAAACTAAAATCTTAAATGTTATTCATTTGAGATTTATATTGATAAATGAATGGAAAATATTGTATGTCTAGTGGGAATTGCAATCAGATACTGATTTGGATACTTGGTTAACTAGAAAAGGTTTTTTAAAAAAAATAATTCTCTCTTTGTAAACCCCCCTTAGTGTCTCCTTTCACTCCAATCCTCAATCTTTATCTAACTCATCATTCTTTTCTCGTCCCTCCAAACTACCCCATAACTCTTTAATTTTACTTTCATACTCAAACAATGTCCCACCCTCTTTAAAAATCAGGAGCGCTGACGAAAATGCTAACCAAACAGGGCTTCATATCTGAGCCGAGCCCACCACCCTCTTCGGCACCCACGTCGCCTCCTCCAGCATATCACCATGTCATCCAATCAGCACCACCCAGTCACCCAAGTGAAATAGCCCGCCCTCACGTGAATCTTGGCTGTCCTACATCGTTTCAGAAAGTTCCCCTTTCCCATCAAGGTAACATGGATGTCTCATTATGACAAACTCGAAAACGAGGGCCCATCAATATGATTTTCACTATAAGATAATACATCTTCTGTTAAGTTAAGATAATTCAAATACAAAGCAAGGGTGACAATTAAGCTATGGGTCAGGGAAAGTATAGGATCGGAAGGACAAATTGTCTTAAATCGTGCATCTCCATCCATTAATCCACGCACTAATGGATGGAGAACAGTTGTTAATTGGCTTTTAGGTCCTTAGTGTTGGGATCCAGGAATGAAGTCCCCATAATCGATGTAGAAATTTTATCCCGTTATATCTGGCACAGGAAATGAACATGCCTATAGAATATTTCCGATCAGGATCAGTAGCATAACGTTTTTCTTTATTGCAAATACTCGTGTAGAATACCATCATGGGCTCATGGGGGTGAGTGACTAGGGACCATGCAAAAGCCTCCTCCCTGAGATGGCACAGCCACTTAATAATATTTTGTACTTCTGAAACGTATTAAATTTCTACTGTTGTTAGATGGCAGAACCGGAACTTCAGATGTATTTCAGTATGGCATAGAGCCTGATGTAGATGGACTGTACACTTCAGTAATGATCGCTCCTGCCCATCCTGATCCGGCATTGCTCGATCCTCGATCCGTAAGTGCACTTCAGCAAGAGATGAAATACCAGTGAAAATGATTCTTAGAATATGGACAGTCAACATGGTCAACTGAATTCAGTGTGTATCTGTTTATTGTCAAAGGAATATCGTGATTGTGTTATCTTTTCATGCTATAACTCTATAACTATAACGACCATGAGCGCGAAAGATATTAACGAATACTACATTATGTTAACTTTTAAATGAAATTCGAACAGAGCAGTTTGTTTTAATGGCCAATTTCCATGTACAACTATAAAGATCGGTATCATTAATATAATATTTTGTCACTGGCTCAAGATCGAATCTGGCCTTTGATAATAAGAAGTTTCTCAAAACATTTAATTATTATTTTTTGCTTTTTCATTACAATGTATCATGTTTTATGTTTTGTTTATCTTGTAATTATCAGCCATGGCACACTAAATTTTCACCAGATCACCTATTGGTGCGCTCTTAATCTTTTATTCTTCCACTCCTCGTTCTGCAGACATACATCACTTGGGAATCGTCGAGAAAAGGACTCATCTACATCTTAAACAACAACGACTTCCCTAACCTGCCTCCTCAATCGAGAATGAGGCGAGGGTCCGAGGTCGATGTGCAGAATGTCGTCCATGTCTTCTCCCAGCTCGGCTATGAACCACTGGTTCATCGAAACCTGTCCAGGGTGGTAAGAATGAAATACTTGCAACTTCCATTCTTGATCTTCATGTAGTTCAAGGACTGCTTCCAATGTGGATGTGTCGAAGTCACTTGTATTCTGGCTTCAGAAGGCATTTAATCTACGATGCTCTCGACCGGGGCAATAATATTCTTCAAATCGGTTTGATCAGTTAGTTCTAAATTGAACAGCCTTATTATAATTGAAGATGAGTGGATTCGGGCAAAATGTTTCCTTAAATCTAAAATAAAATTTCCGTTGTTTTGGAAGTGCACGTACATAATTATGTAGATGTTACTTCACCCTTTGTCTCATATCATAATGTCCTGTACAGGAGATTCTCACAACTCTTGAAGAGACAGTTTGTCGGATCAACGCAGAGGGTGACAGACACAGTTCATTGTGCTTGTTCTTCATGAGTCATGGCAATCAGGAAGGTGTCTCTGGTACGGATGCTCGCCTGGACGACAAGCGTATCGTCACCAGGGAGGAGATTAAGAACAAGCTTTCTGGTCGAAAGTGTAAAGCTCTTCTCGGAAAACCAAAACTCATCTTCATCCAAGCTTGCAGAGGAAGTAGGTTTTAACACTGTTTAGTGAAGATTGAAATATCTGCTAAGTATTATGTTAATCTCTAACGTAACTAAAGGTCTTCATTATATTAATAACCACTAAGAATGGATTCACCACTATAGTAACACGATATAGAGCTAAATAAAAGACATGTTTCTGAATACATGATTCTGAGTGGCTGAAAATCAAAGTGCCTTTAATCTTGGATGATCGCATATAACTAAGAGGCGAGTTGGCTCAGTCGGTAAAGCGTCTGCCTGTCGAACCAAAGATCGTGGGGAATCCACCCCGGGCGGATGACTGAAGCCTGCGTTGTGTGTTAACGCGCCCCTCCCTTGTTTCATAGACGCAGGCTATGTTACAGTGGAAAACACTCCGTCCCTCGGATAGGACGTTAACTGGAGGCCCCGTGTAGAGGACAGTCACCACCTTTGCACGTTAAGAACCCACTGCACTCCTCGAATAAGAGTAGGGGGAAACCCCGGTGTAGTGGTACACCTGCACATCCCAATCAGTTATATCGGGAGGAGAGACCCGAGGGTTACAGTGATTCAGTTCGCTTTTCCCCTCCCAGGCACAGGTGACGCCAAATACTTAATAATAATAATAATAATAATAACTCTACATGTATGCGTCAAGATCCAAGATTTATTTTCCTCCTATCTGGTTTCTGCTTTAATTTGTCCATACATAAAATATAAAAATGAATTAACCCGGGAATCAAAGTAAATATTCCTTTAAGCTTTATACACACCTATGTCCATGTAGACACTTTCACTCGAAATGCTGATGAGCTTGACGCGGCATCGGCTCGGGACGAACCACCCTTCGAAATGGACTACATACCAGAGGCAAAACCGTTGCAGAGCGAGGAACCACCATTCGAAATGGACTACGTCCCAGAGGCAAAACCGTTGCAAAGCGATGAACAGCCATTCGAAATGGACTTCGTACCACAGGTCAACACATCTCCGTCGCTCACCATCGACTTGGATTCTGTGGACAGCAATGACAATACCGTCGACTTCGATGTTGATGGAGGACGAGAGCTGCCAAATAACTCCGACATATTTGTAGCTAATGCAACCTCCAATGGTAAGACGATCTAGTTGACACTGGCGGATTTAAGGGGGGGGGGGAGGGGGGCATAATCGACCCGTGCCCCTTTTAACCTTTAAAAACAAAATGGCATATACCTTAAGTACATAACAACAACAAAAATGTCCCCTCCTCCCCCCCCCCCCCCCAATTTTCTACCTAAACATGCTAAAAGGCACCTGGAATTTTTCTTTTCTCTTCCTGTGAGATCTTTTCAAAATACGTTCCCTAATAATATCCTGGATCTGCCCCAGGCCTGGATGTTGATATTAGACAGGGGCGGCGCTACAGGGGGGGGGGGGGGCAGGGGACGGCCGCCCCCTATCATTTTTCAAGCGAGCAAAAAAAAAAAAAAAAAGAGGAAGAAGGGGGGGGGGGGGAAGGAGAAAGAGAAGGGGAAATGGAGAAGAGAAGGCTAGGCCATGCAATTATGACATAACTGTTATAGTCCTATTTGTTATTTCAAGACCCTCGACGTGCGACGTTGCTATACGCGTCATTTTGCCCCCCCCCCCCTATTTAAATACACTGGCGCCGCCCCTGATATTAGATTTGTCAGTCTGTTTTCGTAATTGAGGGATGGGGTAAACACATTTGAACAGAACCATGTATTTCATACCGTGTGCCTAATTATGATTTTCCGTTAAGCAACTCCCCAATGACCCCGGAAACAAGTCCCGTGTTGCTAAAATTCTTCTTAATACACTTTTTTTAATCAACGAATGATTCGAATTCTGTGGTACAAGTGCCAGCAATTTGTATATCAGTTCAAACAGCCGTTAAAATTTTGTGTAATTATCACATATTTTGATGAGATCCTTCATCTTGTATCTAACTTTCAAAAGAAATCAATATTCTAAGACATAAATGGAAACGGAATTAAAAATACTGTCTTACCAAAGATCTTACGAAAGATTTGGTTTCCCATTGAAATTCACTTTATTATGGTTCTTTATGAATAATAAAATGTTCGAACGTTTGTAGTAGATAGGATTGGCAAACTATTGACCCCGGGGAAACGAGGTCTACGAGTCATCAAACTTTATCAACCATATGACTTTTCCTGAAATCATATTATTTGTTCGACAGTATAACCAATTGGGTACAAATTCAGGAAATGAAGTGAACCCGTTCTTGACATCTGCGGCATAAACCAACCTGTGTTTTTCCCATCCTTGGTTTTCCCCATCAAA